>CM060280.1:5549676-5627176 GCA_030684275.1 Acipenser oxyrinchus oxyrinchus | reverse complement strand
CCCTCCCTCTCTTCCTCTCTGGCCCTCTCTCCTATCTCTCCCCTCTCCCCTCCCTCTCTCTCCTCTCTCCCTCTCTCTCTCCCTCCTCTCTCCCTCCTCTCCCCTCTCTCCCTCCCTCTCCCCTATCTCTCTCCCTCTCTTCCTCTCTGGCCCTCTCTCCTATCTCTCCCCCTCTCCCTCTCTCTCTCCCTCCCTCTCTTCCTCTCTCGCCCTCTCTCCTATCTCTCCCCCTTTCCCTCTCTTCCTCTCTCCTGTCTCTCCCCCTCTCCCTCTCTCTCCCCCTCTCTCTCCCCCTCTCCCCCTCTCCCCCTCTCTCTCCCTCTCCAGTACAAGATTAGATCATGTTATTAATAATCTTGCAGTGCTATTGCAGTAGCTGTGTGAATGCCATGTTTGCTCACTCTGTGCGGTCGGTGCGATCGTCTCAGTCGGACGGAAGTTCTGGTCCACTTTGGCGCAGATCCCGTTGCTGAAAACTGAGGTACCACACTCCTGTGACCACAGGGGGGCGCAGGCCTGCAGAGACACGAGGGAAAGACAACAGAGGCGACACTGAAAACCTCCCAAAATGTTGCCCCCACTTTGAGAAGGGGGCTGGTTCATTATCTTCTCTGTGCTTTACTACACTGTGCTGTGCTTTTACCAGGGGATACCACAGCAGTAAACTTTGAGAAGGAGCTCTTACCACAAATCCTTCACCTTTATTTTCTTCCAGCGTCATTCCGAAGTGCGTGTTTCTGATCTGCTTGGATACATTCTGGAGCGCTGCGTCTCCTGTGAAACACAGACAGAGAGAGGAGATGACGAAGGCGGACGCAGCTAGGGGGGGTCCCCGGTACTCCTGTTTTCCAAGTAATTGCCTTTAACAAATTTCAAGCTCTTAGATATTCATTCAGTGGAATAACATGCGAAATGCACACAGCAAGAATACTTACACACATTGAGTCTATTTGCCATACTAAAACACAGAGAGGTCTGGTAAAGTATAGGGAAGCATTGTAAAGCACAGAGAGGTCTGGTAAAGCATAGGGAAGCATTGTAAAGCACAGAGAGGTGTGGTAAAGCATAGGGAAGCATTGTAAAGCACAGAGAGGTCTGGTAAAGCATAGGGAAGCATTGTAAAGCACAGAGAGGTCTGGTAAAGCATAGGGAAGCATTGTAAAGCACAGAGAGGTCTGGTAAAGCATAGGGAAGCATTGTAAAGCACAGAGAGGTCTGGTAAAGCATAGGGAAGCATTGTAAACCACAGAGAGGTGTGGTAAAGCATAGGGAAGCATTGTAAAGCACAGAGAGGTCTGGTAAAGCATAGGGAAGCATTGTAAAGCACAGAGAGGTGTGGTAAAGCATATATAAAAACATGGTAAAGTAGAGTATGATAAATGCATAGTATAAGACATTGCTGATTTCACAATGTGTTTAATAAGACACACCTGAACTTGTTATCTACACACACTGTGGCTAATCAAGCTCCTAGTAAAACCTGGAATGGGTGACACTGCTGTGCAATAGGAGTCTTATTTCCATGCAAACTAAAATACAGCTGTAAACTTTTCTAAGGGCATTCATTTCATGTCCATGAATTTACCCAGTTTCCCTGCACATTCCCAGTGCAGAATTCCAGGATTGGGCGTTGATCTGGAGTGGCTTACCCAGGTTCACCTTGGTGCAGTTCGAATGCCTCTCCTCTCCCACAATGCACTTGTAGACGTCTCCCTTCCTGTTATTGGCCGGCCCGTCCCACGGGGCACCAACCAGCATCCTGCAGCGCAAACAAACACAACTGATTGGCTGGGACATGTGTACCTGACTTTCATGCACATAAATATTATATGTATTTGAATCTATTCAGTCTTGAACAAAGAAGACTACGCGGCGATCTGATTCAAGCATTCAAAATCCTAAAAGGTATAGACAATGTCGACCCAGGGGACTTTTTCGACCTGAAAAAAGAAACAAGGACCAGGGGACACAAATGGAGATTAGATGAAGGGGCAGAAAATAGGAGGCACTTTTTTTACACAGAGAATTGTGAAGGTCTGGAACCAACTCCCCAGTAACGTTGTTGAAGCCGACACCCTGGGATCCTTCAAGAAGCTGCTTGATGAGATTCTGGGATCAATAAGCTACAAACAACCAAAACGAGCAAGATGGGCCGAATGGCCTCCTCTCGTTTGTAAACTTTCTTATGTTCTTATCTCATATGCCTAGGGTTTCTCTGAAATAATTGACAGAGCTTATTGGACAGACAAAGAAAAGAAAACAGACCTTGAACTAAGCGAGTTTATTGATTCAGATTAGTAACTAGTCATTTAGCAGATGCTTTTATCCCAAGACTAGGGGTCGAATTAACCACCAACATCCGTCACTCAAACTCGGGGAGACTGTCAATGGGGGTTCAGGGGGATCGCAAGTCCCTCCATGCTCCGGGAAACGAGGTAAAAAAGACCCCACCCCACCCCCCTTCTCCCGCTCAGCGCTCCCCCAGCAGTGATACCCTGAACCCTGCACACAACTCACCATTTCTGCCCCTCTGCTTCGTGCTGCAGGACTTTGTATCCAAAGAGCGCGTCGGCCGGGCCATTGAAGATACGAGCTCTCTTCACATCGATGTTGAAACAGACGCAGAGCTCTGCCGGGGAAAAGATAAATCGCTGGTATTAATACTCCACCAGCACAGAGCAGAGGGAGGCTGTACAGAGAGTAGAAGAGCCTCCCTTTCTGTTTCTCTGCTCCTCCAGTACATAGCAGAGGGAGGCTGTTCAGAGAGTATAAGATCCTCTCTTTCTGTTTCTCTGCTCCACCAGCACAGAGCAGAGGGAGGCTGTTCAGAGAGTATAAGATCCTCTCTTTCTCTTTCTCTGCTCCGCCAGCACAGAGCAGAGGGAGGCTGTTCAGAGAGTAGAAGATCCTCTCTTTCTGTTTCTCTGCTCCACCAGCACAGAGCAGAGGGAGGCTGTTCAGAGAGTAGAAGATCCTCTCTTTCTCTTTCTCTACTCCGCCAGCACAGAGCAGAGGGAGGCTGTTCAGAGAGTATAAGAGCCTCTCTTTCTCTTTCTCTGCTCTGCCAGCACAGAGCAGAGGGAGGCTGTACAGAGAGTATAAGAGCCTCTCTTTCTCTGCTCCGCCAGCACACAGCAGAGGGAGGCTGTTGAACAGGGAGATGTATATTTTATATAGTACAGGTGGCAGATGTTCCTGTTGCTCCACCCTAACCCTAAGCCACCCTGTATATGCCTGTATATATATATTTTTTTTTCTCAACATCTGTAGAACTCATTTCCAGCAGTGCTCTTTCTCTCTCACTCTCTGCCCACACAGCTGAGCTGCACATAAGCTGAATTTCATGTGTCAGAGTAGCTTGCTCCCCAAATACTGTATTCAAATAGTAACGTTTCTGTATTCTCTGCTTGATTCAGTCTTTATGACAGCATTTATGTTCCCTCTGAATATTTGTTCCCCCAGGAACTAATATCCGTTGCCCCTAGGAACCAACATTCAGGAATATTGGTTCCCCTTTTCCGAATATTTGTAACCCCTTATTTTTAAGACCACTTTACCTAACCCTAACCCAAACCCTCACCTTAACCCTCAGCCCCTGACTCCCTGTGTGTGACCCTGAGCAAGTCACTGAACCTCCTTGTGCTTCGGATGAGACGTAAAACAAACGAGGTCCTATTGGAAGTGACTCTGCAGCAGCAGCAGCAGTTGTTGATGATGCAGAGTTCACCCCCCTAGTCTCTGGAAGTCGCTTTGGATAAAAAGGGTCTGCTAAATGACTAATTAATTCATAATAATAATAATAATAATAATAATAGTAATAATAATAATAATAATAATAATAATAATAATAATAATAATAATACATGCTAACAGCCTGCAAACATCCCTCACATTCACTAGCATGACACATGCAGAATTTACATACAAATCAGATAAATAACCAACATGCATGTAGTGGGGGGGGGGGACACTGATGGGATTAAATATTCGAGGGGTACAGTTTGCACCAGGATGGCCTACACCAGGGGTGCAACATTAAACAGGCTCTCTGGTGCTAAACTTTCAAAACAGTTTGGCACTAATTTTCAAAGCGATTTGCGGATGTTGTTTTGCAGCGTTGCGTTCCCTCGGAAATGAGAGCTCCAGCAAACCCTTCCCTGCGGTGAGCTCTATAAGGGGAGAGGAATGTTTTGAAGCGTGTAATTAGAGTTCCAGTCTTACCCTAAAAATATCGTTTCTTGGCCTCTGGTTTGCTCTTCTGTAGTTTCAAGGAGAACAAATGAAGAAAGAAAGAGGAGAGAGAGAGAGAGAAAGAAAGAAAGAAGGAAAGACCTTTCTAAAAGTTTACCAGGGTTTCCCCCCATGCTTTTCCCACAGTCCCCTGTTTTTAATATGCTTTATCAGACCTCTCTGTGCTTTACAATGCTTCCCTATGCTTTATCAGACCTCTGTGTGCTTTACAATGCTTCCCTATGCTTTATCAGACCTCTCTGTGCATTACAATGCTTCCCTATGCTTTACCAGACCTCTCTGTGCTTTACAATGCTTCCCTATACTTTACCAGACCTCTCTGTGCTTTACAATGCTTCCCTATGCTTTATCAGACCTCTCTGTGCTTTACAATGCTTCCCTATGCTTTACCACACCTCTCTGTGCTTTACAATGCTTCCCTATGCTTTACCAGACCTCTCTGTGCTTTACAATGCTTCCCTATGCTTTACCACACCTCTCTGTGCTTTACAATGCTTCCCTATGCTTTATCAGACCTCTCTGTGCTTTACAATGCTTCCCTATGCTTTACCAGACCTCTCTGTGCTTTACAATGCTTCCCTATGCTTTATCAGACCTCTCTGTGCTTTACAATGCTTCCCTATGCTTTACCAGACCTCTCTGTGCTTTACAATGCTTCCCTATGCTTTATCAGACCTCTGTGTGCTTTACAATGCTTCCCTATGCTTTATCAGACCTCTCTGTGCTTTACAATGCTTCCCTATGCTTTACCAGACCTCTCTGTGCTTTACAATGCTTCCCTATACTTTACCAGACCTCTCTGTGCTTTACAATGCTTCCCTATGCTTTACCACACCTCTCTGTGCTTTACAATGCTTCCCTATGCTTTACCAGACCTCTCTGCTTTACCATGCTTTCGCTGTGCTGTATTACACTTTGCTATGCTTTTACTGTGGGAAGGTTTTATAATAGAGGGTCTTGCGAGAGTTACAGCTTTCTTAAATATGCCAAGTCTATTTTTAAAGCGACGCAGGGCACTGCCCTTTTAAACACCCCGAGTGAGTCTGGCAGCGACGCCCCTGCAGCCCCAAGCCAGCCCGTGAACACTGAGGCTTGTGTTTGTCGGAATAACCTGGAAATTTACATTCCGGGAAAAAACATGAGGAATAACAACACCACAGTGACTAACGCATGCAGGGAGGGGAGGAGGCTATACACAGAAACAAACCAAAAAAATAATGAAATCAAATGTGCATTAAAAAAAAAAAAAATCATTTTGAAACTGCCAACAGAGAGTGGTCGGAATTTTCTGAATGGAAGTTGTAAAGCGAAAACTAGCTCGGACAGGGTTTCCCAGCCTGTATCCAGGGGACTCCCTGTGTGTCTGCTGGTTTTCATTTCAACTGAGCTCCTGTGGCAAAGTGCCCCCTGTGTGTATTTTGTGTTACGTGTTGGGTGTAAATGTTGGTGTATAGGCATTGGTACACGGGATATAAGCGGGTCTGTGTTTCACATGTGTTTAAATTGTAGATTTGTATTTAGGCACGAGGAGGGCACAAATCACTTCACGTGCTGGTTAAAGTAATAATATGTGAGCACGGGAATTGCACTTTAATTAATTCACGTGCAGTTGTACCGAGATTCCAATTGAATGATTGACTAGCAATCGAGTCTCGGTACAACTGCATAAAAGCTGCATGTTTTCACTCACTCGGGGTTGGGTGTTCGAGAGTGGAGAACGGAGAGAGAGAAGGAGAGTGAAATATTTACAAACAATTGCTATCGCGTGCTGATAGCTCCAGCACGATACTTGTTTGTTTGTTTACTCACCGTGTTTGTGTGTCTGTCCGTCCACCGTTTGTTTAGTGTTAGTTCGTTTTGTTTATGTTTGTTTATTTTGGCGAAAGTGCCGTGTCCTGTTTTTGTGTGTTTGTTGTTACAACCGTTTATTTTTCTGTTCTGTTTATTCATTAAATGCTGAGCGAAAGCATTCGCTCAGCTTCACCAAACTCCTCTCTGTTGTTTTGTTCCTGCTTCTGACGTGACGTCACCGCTCAGTCGTCTTTGTCACACGTGGTGTCAGAACCGGGAAAACAGCGCCTCCAGGACTCAGGCCAGAGCGGGAACCGCAGTTTTTTTTTTTGAAAAAGAGGAGGAAGAAGGATGGGAGGAAAGAGGAGGATGAGAAGGCAGCAGTCCCAACATCAGCCGGAGGAACAGCAGCCCGGTGTTACTGCTGCGCTAAGCCTGGGCATTCCAGCACCAACTGCCCCTGGTACCCCTCGGACAGCTACCCCAGCTATGCCCCATCTGCGGAGGTAAGCACCACGTGGCCCGCTGCCCTGTCCAGGAGAGGGAGGAGCAGGGGTCGCTTCAGTCTCCACCACCAGCAGGGGAGGTAGACTGCTGCTCCCACTGCCCCAACAACAGCGGCAACAACAGCAACCACAGCAGCTGAACAAGAGGTGGTGGTCCCGGTGCCAACTAAGTTTGGACCCCGGACTGGGCAGCTGAACAGGAGCAGTGGAGGAAGGAGGGGCTCCCATGTGCGGCGCCTGTCTCGAAGTTTGGGCACGCCAGGGAGGACTGCCCTTACGGGATCCCCAGTTTGAAGAGGCGTGGAACCAGGGTCGAGTGGGGATGCTGCAGAGTGGTTCTGGGCAGTGGACCAGACCCGCCATCTCCAGCACCCAAGAGGGAGGAGCCCGAACGTCCCTACGCCTGAGTGGGAGGAGCCCGAACGTCCCACGCCTGAGTGGGAGGAGCCCGAACGTCCCACGCCTGAGTGGGAGGAGCCCGAACGTCCTACGCCTGAATGGGAGGAGCCCGAACGTCCCACGCCTGAATGGGAGGAGTCGGTGCGCCCACAGCCCAAGAGGGAGGAGTCGGTGCGCCCACAGCCCAAGAGGGAGGAGTCGGTGCGCCCACAGCCCAAGAGGGAGGAGTCGGTGCGCCCACGGCCCAAAAGGGGAAGGTAGAGCGCCCACCGCCCCAGTCTCCACTAGCAGAGGGTGAATTCCTGCTGGTTCCACCTCCATTGCCATGGGAGGACTGCTTGCAGCTCCCACCTCCACCAGCAGAGGGTGAATTCCTGCTGGTCCCGCCTCCGCCACTTCCACCGCCAGGAGCAGAGCAGCAGGAGCTGCCTCTGCCTCCTCCACCAGCAGAGGGTGAATGCCTGCTGGGTCCCTGTCCACCAGCAGAGGGTGAATGCCTGCTGGGTCCCTGTCCACCAGCAGAGGGTGAATGCCTGCTGGGTCCCTGTCCACCAGCAGAGGGTGAATGCCTGCTGGGTCCCTGTCCACCAGCAGAGGGTGAATGCCTGCTGGGTCCCTGTCCACCAGCAGAGGGTGAATGCCTGCTGGGTCCCTGTCCACCAGCAGAGGGTGAATGCCTGCTGGGTCCCTGTCCACCAGCAGAGGGTGAATGCCTGCTGGGTCCCTGTCCACCAGCAGAGGGTGAATGCCTGCTGGTCTCCCCTTCCGAGGCGGAGCCGCACCAGTCCCCTGCAAGAGGGGAGGGCCGCACCAGTCCCCTGAAACAAGGGTAGACTACACGCTGCTCCCACCTCCGCCGCCAGGAGACTACACGCCGCCCCACCTCCACTGGCAGGAGCAGAGCAGCAGGAGCTGCCTCTGCCTCCGCCACCTTCACTGGCAGGAGCAGAGCAGCAGGAGCTGCCTCTGCCTCCGCCACCTTCACTGGCAGGAGCAGAGCAGCAGGAGCTGCCTCTGCCTCCGCCACCTCCATCGGCAGGAGCAGAGCAGCAGGAGCTGCCTCTGCCTCCGCCAACCCCACCAGCAGAGGAGGAATGTCTGCTGGTATCACTTCCCCACCAGCAGAGGATGAATGCCTGCTGGTATCACTTCCCCACCAGCAGAGGATGAATGCCTGCTGGTATCACTTCCCCACCGCCACGAGGAGAGGAGCAGGAGCTGCCTCTCCCGCCACCAGAAGGACCAGGACTAGATGCTGGCGGTCCTCAGCAGCCCTTGCATAGGCTGCTGAGGAAAGCATGGGAAGAACCGCCCGCCGCAGTGGCCGAGAAGAGGGCCAAAACCCGCACCCCAGCTTGTCCTGACTGCCTGCCCGCTGCGCCCAAGGATGCCTGCCTCGCCGCCCAAGGATGCCTGCCTCGCCGCCCAAGGATGCCTGCCTCGCCGCCCAAGGATGCCTGCCTCGCTGCACCCAAGGATGCCTGCCTCGCTTCGCCCAAGGATGCCTGCCTCGCCGCCCAAGGATGCCTGCCTCGCCGCCCAAGGATGCTTGCCTCGCCGCCAAGGATGCTTGCCTCGCCGCCCAAGGATGCTTGCCTCGCATCGCCTAAGGATGCTTGCCGCTCGCATCGCCTGGGGTTGCCAGCCGCTCCGCGATCGCCTGGGGTTGCCAGCCGCTCCGCGACGCCTGGGGCTGCCTGTCGCCCGCACGCCTGGGGCTGCCTGTCGCCCGCGACGCCTGGGGCTGCCTGTCGCCCGCACGCCTGGGGCTGCCTGTCGCCCGCGACGCCTGGGGCTGCCTGTCGCCCGCACGCCTGGGGCTGCCTTTGCTCCACACAGGGTGCAGAGTGCGAGGGAGAAGTGGAGCTCCCGCTGCCGCCTCTATGGCCAGGGGCTCCCTCCCGAGTTCGCCTCCCGAGGGTCCGCTGCTGCTGCCGCCGCCTCCCGAGGGTCCGCTGCTGCTGCCGCCGCCTCCCGAGGGTCCGCTGCTGCTGCCGCCGCCTCCCGAGGGTCCGCTGCTGCTGCCGCCGCCCCGAGGGTCCGCTGCTGCTGCCGCCACCTGGGGTCGCCAGGGATCCTGCTTCGCCTGGGGTCGCCGGGCCTCTGCTTTGCCTCGGTCGCTACACTGTGGCCGGAGCTCCATGAAGGGGAGCTGCCGGCCATGAAGAAAGGGGGAGGTCAGGAGACCAGCTCCCCGCAGCAGTTTCGCTGCCGGAATTGGGTGGCCGGAGCCCCACGGAGGGGAACTGCCGCCATGAAGAAGGGGGAGGTCAGGAGACCAGCTTCCCCGCAGCAGTTTCGCTGCCGGAGATTGTGTGGTCGGAGCCCCACGGAGGGGAACTGCCGGCCATGAAGAAGGGGGAGGTCAGGAGACCAGCTCCCCCAGCTGCACTTTCGCGGCAGGAGATAGTGTGGCTGAAGCCCCGGAAGAGGGAGCTGCCGGCCACGAAGAATTGGGGGGTGCCGGACATTCCACCATGGCCACCCCCAGAAACAACTTGCTTCCCCCTCTTCCGGGACTTTGGGACTGAGGGGGGAGGTGGCCATTGAGGCCATGTGTGCTTTGCACAAGGGGGGGTATATGTGGCAAAGTGCCCCCCCTGTGTGTATTTTGTGTTACGTGTTGTGTGTAAATGTTGGTGTATAGGCATTGGTACACGGGATATAAGCGGGTCTGTGTTTCACATGTGTTTAAATTGTAGATTTGTATTTAGGCACGAGGAGGGCACAAATCACATCACGTGCAAGTTAAAAGTAATAATATGTGAGCACGGGGAATTGCACTTTAATTAATTCACGTGCAGTTGTACCGAGATTCCAATTGAATGATTGACTAGCAATCGAGTCTCGGTACAACTGCATAAAAGCTGCATGTTTTCACTCACTCGGGGTGGTGTGTTCGAGAGTGGAGAACGGGTGAGAGAGAAGGAGAGTGAAATATTTACAAACAATTGCTATCGCGTGCTGATAGCTCCAGCACGATACTTGTTTGTTTGTTTACTCACCGTGTTTGTGTGTCTGTCCGTCCACCGCTTGTTTAGTGTTAGTTCGCTTTTGTTTATGTTTGTTTATTTTGGCGAAAGTGCCGTGTCCTGTTTTTGTGTGTTTGTTGTTACAACCGTTTATTTTTCTGTTCTGTTTATTCATTAAATGCTGAGCGAAAGCATTCGCTCAGCTTCACCAAACTCCTCTCTGTTGTTTTTGTTCCTGCTTCTGACGTGACGTCACCGCTCAGTCGTCTTTGTCACAGCTCCCAATTACTGAACTAAACCTTTTGACTGGTTTTCAGCTCTTAAATCAGTTGCAGATTCCAAGTCAGCTGTAACATTTGATAAGTAACATGAACTCCACAGCTTTTTAGGAGCTGAGCACAATTTAAAAGGTCTAATTAAGCACATTATCAGTTCAATGAAGGGTATAGTTCAGTAATTGAGATCTCAGTTGGAATGATAACCAGCAGACACACACAGAGGGGTCCCCAGGACTGGGTTTGGGAATCTCTGCTCTGGCAGAAGTTTCAAAGACTCACGTCTAGTCTCCACTGCATCACGCCGTGAAGTCATGTAAGGACTTACAATCCGCTCAGTATCGCACAAGGGGTGTTAATTGTTTAGCATTGTAAAGCACAGAGAGGTGTGGTAAAGCATAGGGAAGCATTATAAAGCACAGAGAGGTGTGGTAAAGCATAGGGAAGCATTGTAAAGCACAGAGAGGTCTGGTAAAGCATAGGGAAGCATTGTAAAGCACAGAGAGGTCTGGTAAAGCATAGGGAAGCATTGTAAAGCACAGAGAGGTCTGGTAAAGCATAGGGAAGCATTGTAAAGCACAGAGAGGTCTGGTAAAGCATAGGGAAGCATTGTAAAGCACAGAGAGGTGTGGTAAAGCATAGGGAAGCATTGTAAAGCACAGAGAGGTCTGGTAAAGCATAGGGAAGCATTGCAAAGCACAGAGAGGTCTGGTAAAGCATAGGGAAGCATTGTAAAGCACAGAGAGGTCTGGTAAAGCATAGGGAAGCATTGTAAAGCACAGAGAGTTATGGTAAAGCATAGGGAAGCATTGTAAAGCACAGAGAGTTATGGTAAAGCATAGGGAAGCATTGTAAAGCACAGAGAGGTCTGGTAAAGCATAGGGAAGCATTGTAAAGCACAGAGAGGTCTGGTAAAGCATAGGGAAGCATTGTAAAGAATACCAGTGTGGTAAAGCATATCAAGAAACACAGGTAAACTGTGGTAAATGCACAGTTTTTATACGTTGTACAAAGAAACTTTGACAGCATTATTCCACCGGCCAGAGATTGTTTTGCAATAAGCGGTCTGCCCGCAGCGCCGCGAGAGCGTTCTCTGCAGAGCCGGGTGAGGAGCGCGCGGTGCGCTGCGTGTTCTGGCAGCGCGCGGTTTGTTATTATCATTTTCAAAGACGATCTCTTCTCCAGGTGCGTCCTATTGCTTTTCTGAGAAAACGTGGAAAACCGATTCCCAAAACTGTAGCTTCCCCTGGTAGCCGTTAAAGGACAAGCAATAAGACTACCATATGTAATTCACTAATATGGACCGGGTCCGAATAATCTACGCCCACACTAGTCTCACAGATAAATATTACAAAACCTCTTCAATCATTTAATGTCTGAAATATTGAAAACAGCTGAAAAAGGACAGATTTGCCTGAGCGGAGCTCAGAACATGCACGCTGCCAATACCTGCCCCAGCCAGCCTGTAATAACAGCACTTATTTCACACACAAACGGCACTGTTTTATGAATACAAGCGAACTATTCACTTACCACGCGAACCCCTTCTGAATTTGGCAAAGGAAAGTAAACTGACCTGAAATAAAAACACAAATCACCCCGCACCTCCGACAGGACAACATCAAAAAAAAAAAAAACGACTTCGGAACAAAGTCGAACTAGATTTGCACGACAACACAAACACTTCAGCGCGACAGAGAACCCAAGAACTCTCCCGGCGTCGCGAGCTTCGAATCAAACTTCTGCAGCGAACACTGCGAGGGACGCCAGCAGCATCGAAATGAACTTACCTGCCAAAAGGATGAGGACTTTCAAGACGAATAGGTATCTGCGCAGCTCCATAAATATGTTGTCGTCTTCTGCTTGTGTCGCTGTTTAAGCCCAAAGGGTCCGCCGTCAAACCAGCCACTAACAAACTTATGTCCGTCCCCCCAGCAAAACAACACAGCCCAAGCGCCGCAGACGAAAACTAAACAGATTCCCACAGCGTGTTTGTACAGAACGCTGTTAGCGTGGGTGGGAGTGGAATTATGACTCCAGTGGGTACTCGGATCGTCATACGATATATTAAACGCAATACGGATTTTAAAAAATAAATAAATAAATACAATTACACGATTACTTTAACATAACCAATACAAAATATCACAGTGCGTCGTAGCTGCTGTATATAATTCATACACACGGCACGGTAGTTTACATTTTTTAACTCACATAACTAACAATTTTGTAAACTTTTTTTAACTTTTGGTATTGCGGTTATTTTCCTTATAGTTATATTGCGCTGCACCGAGCTTCGCCACGGTATCACAGTGCATTAAAAATGGGATTTTGCTTCTATTCCCGTTCCAGTTATCTTCCTGATATATACATTAATATTATTCAGATTTTTTTAAATTTATTTTCCTGCAGCACCGGTTCTGTGATCCGCAGCCTCGCTGGTCAGAGCTCTGATTCGCTTTCCTTCGCTCCACAAGATTTTCCCAAACCGCATGCCCCTGTTTCTCGTTATAATCCGCCCCATAAAGAGAGAGAGAGAGAGAGAGAGAGAGAGAGAGAGAGAGAGAGAGAGAGAGAGAGAGAGAGAGAGAGAGAGAGAGATACATTATAAAGACACACACACGTTTGCATTCCTATATTTATGATGCCGTCTCATTGACTCTCACTATATTTTTATTTACTGTTCCTAACTCCAGTCAAACAAAACGCCACACAGGGTGAAAGTCAACAACAAAACTAATTTTTTTTTTTTTGAAGGTATATTTAGTTTAAATCAGGAATCGCATACAAAAGCAAACCGCGATTTTATTATTGCAGTCCAGTCCATCTCCAGAGTTTTTATAATGACTCGAACCCAGATCTCATGGCTCCCAGTCCTTGGGCTCTAACTGTTAGGCCACCCTCCTCCAGGATACACAACCAGTCAGTGGTGAGTTATTAGACTCTCACTGCATAGCAGTTTGATCTATTCCTGGTTTCACTATGAGTTTAATAATCAGACACACCTGAGCTTGTTAGCTAGACACACTGGGGCTGATCAAGCTGGTAGTAAAACCTGGACTGGGTGACACTGCTGTGCAATAGGAGTCTGATTCCCATCCTTGGAGCTTGGGAAAACTAAAAATACAGTGTTAAACTTTTCTAATGGTATTCATTTCATGTCCATGAATTTTCCCAGTTTCCCTGCACATTCCCAGTGCAGAATTCCAGGAGGGCGTTGATCTGGAGTGGCTCACCCAGGTTCACCTTGGTGCAGTTCGAGTGCCCTCTCCTCTCCCACAATGCACTTGTAGACGTCTCCCTTCCTGTTATTGGCCGGCCCGTCCCACGGGGCACCAACCAGCATCCTGCAGTGCAAACAAACACAGCTGATTGGCTGGGACTGAGATTGCTATGCAACGGGAGTCTTGTTCCCGCCCCTGCAACCCCAACTCTCACCCAGCTTGGAGATCAGACCAGCACTGGGAGAGGAGACCAGGCTGAGCAAGGAGTTCCAATCCCAGCTGCAGCTCTGCCAGCCTGTGGTCGGTTTAAACAGCTTCACACCAGACTCTCCTCCACGCTCCCTTTGCAGTGGCTGCTGCAGGGGAGTTGGGGTCTCTGGCGGTCCCTGGCTCCTCTCTGTTGGTGAAGGGGAGCCTCGAAGGAGCCGGTCCCCAGCGAGGGGTGTCGGGTCGGGTCTGGCTTTGCGGACCTCCCTGTGGAAGTGGAGGGTGAAGAGCCCGTAGAACAGCGGGTTCAGGGAGGAGTTGAGGAGTCGAGCGGGAAGAGGATGTGCGACAGCGAGGGGGCACCTGCCAGCGGGTCAGCATCTCCGGGCAGAACCAGTACCACAGCCCCAGCAGGTAGTAGGGGGTCCAGCAGAGGATGAAGGAGAGCACCAGCACCAGGGACAGCTTCAGGGTGCGTAGACGGGCTCTCGGGATGTTGTCACTGGAGCAGCGCAGCTGGATCTCCCTCGAGGAGACTGGAGAGGGGAGGGGAGGGGAGAGACAAGACAGTTAACATTATTATTATTATTATTATTATTATTATTATTATTATTATTATTATTTATTTCTTAGCCGACGCCCTTATCCAGGGCGACTTACAATTGCTACAAGATATCACATTATTTTGACATACAATTAGCCATTTATACAGTTGGGTTTTTACTGGAGCAATCTAGGTAAAGTACCTTGCTCAAGGGTACAGCAGCAGTGTCCCCCCACCTGGGATTGAACCCATGACCCTCCGGTCAAGAGTCCAGAGCTCCTAACCACTACTCCACACTGCTGCCCACTAACATCTCGAAGTGGGGTCTCTGTGCTGAAATACCCCCAGCGCTCACGGTCCCCCCTCCTCCTCTTCCTGGAGATCTCGTGCAGGATGCTGCGAGTAGCACAGCACCATGGTGAACAGAGGCAGCAGGAACAGGCAGGCGAAGGTGAGCATGTTGTACAGAGTCTCCTGCCAGTGCTGTCGAAACTGCCCAGCGTGGAGCACTGCACGAAGGGACGGGCGGGAGCGACTCACCGTGTGGAAGAGGAAGACCTGTAAGCACACAGGGAGGCATTCAGAGAGGCGACACCCACAGAGAAACACAACTATCACACACCCACCCACAGAGAAACACAACTATCACACACCCACCCACACACACACAGAGAAACACAACTATCACACACACCACACACACACAGAGAAACACAACTATCACACACCCACCCACAGAGAAACACAACTATCACACACACCCACACACAGAGAAACACAACTATCACACACCCACACCCACACAGAGAAACACAACTATCACACCCACACACAGAGAAACACAACTATCACACACCACACCCACCCACAGAGAAACACAACTATCACACCACCCACACACACACAGAGAAACACAACTATCACACACCCACCCACAGAGAAACACAACTATCACACACACCCACCCACAGAGAAACACAACTATCACACACCCACCCACAGAGAAACACAACTATCACACACACCCACACACAGAGAAACACAACTATCACACACACCCACACACAGAGAAACACAACTATCACACACCCACCCACAGAGAAACACAACTATCACACACACCCACACACAGAGAAACACAACTATCACACACACCCACACACAGAGAAACACAACTATCACACACACACACCCCCAGAGAAACACAACTATCACACACACCCACAGAGAAACACAACTATCACACACCCACCCACCCACACAGAGAAACACAACTATCACACACCCACCCACACACAGAGAAACACAACTATCACACACACCCACACACAGAGAAACACAACTATCACACACCCACCCACACACAGAGAAACACAACTATCACACACCCACCCACAGAGAAACACAACTATCACACACACACACCCACACACACACAGAGAAACACAACTATCACACACCCACCCCCAGAGAAACACAACTATCACACACCCACCCACACAGAGAAACACAACTATCACACACACACCCACCCACAGAGAAACACAACTATCACACACCCACCCACACACAGAGAAACACAACTATCACACACCCACCCACAGAGAAACACAACTATCACACACACCCACACACAGAGAAACACAACTATCACACACCCACCCCCAGAGAAACACAACTATCACACACCCACCCACACACAGAGAAACACAATTATCACACACACACCCACCCCCAGAGAAACACAACTATCACACACCCACCCACACACAGAGAAACACAACTATCACACACCCACCCACAGAGAAACACAACTATCACACACACCCACACACAGAGAAACACAACTATCACACACACACCCCCAGAGAAACACAACTATCACACACACCCCCAGAGAAACACAACTATCACACACACCCCCAGAGAAACACAACTATCACACACCCACCCACAGAGAAACACAACTATCACACACACCCACACACACACCCACACACACACAGAGAAACACAACTATCACACACCCACCCCCAGAGAAACACAACTATCACACACCCACCCCCAGAGAAACACAACTATCACACACCCACACACAGAGAAACACAACTATCACACACACCCACACACAGAGAAACACAACTATCACACCCACCCACACACAGAGAAACACAACTATCACACCCACACCCACACAGAGAAACACAACTATCACACACACACACACCACAGAGAAACACAACTATCACACACCCACCCACACACAGAGAAACACAACTATCACACACCACCCACCCACAGAGAAACACAACTATCACACCCACCCACACACAGAGAAACACAACTATCACACACCCACCCACAGAGAAACACAACTATCACACACCCACACCACACACAGAGAAACACAACTATCACACACACAGAGAAACACAACTATCACACACCCACACACAGAGAAACACAACTATCACACACCACACACACACAGAGAAACACAACTATCACACACACCCACACACAGAGAAACACAACTATCACACCCACCCACAGAGAAACACAACTATCACACACCACACCCACACAGAGAAACACAACTATCACACACCCACACACAGAGAAACACAACTATCACACACCCACACCACACAGAGAAACACAACTATCACACACACACACACAGAGAAACACAACTATCACACACACCCACACACAGAGAAACACAACTATCACACCCACCCACACACAGAGAAACACAACTATCACACACACCCACCCACAGAGAAACACAACTATCACACACACCCACACACAGAGAAACACAACTATCACACACCCACCCACACACAGAGAAACACAACTATCACACACCCACCCACCCACAGAGAAACACAACCATCACACACCCACCCACACACAGAGAAACACAACTATCACACACCCACACACAGAGAAACACAACTATCACATACACAGAGAGAAACACAACTATCACACACACCCACACACAGAGAAACACAACTATCACACACACCCACAGAGAAACACAACTATCACACACCCACACCCACACACACACCCACAGAGAAACACAACTATCACACCCACACACAGAGAAACACAACTATCACACACACACACACAGAGAAACACAACTATCACACACACCCACAGAGAAACACAACTATCACACACCCACACACAGAGAAACACAACTATCACACCCACACACAGAGAAACACAACTATCACACACACACACACACACACACAGAGAAACACAACTATCACACACACACACAGAGAAACACAAATATCACACACACACACACACACACAGAGAAACACAACTATCACACACACACACACACAGAAACACAACTATTACACACACACACACCCACACACACACACACACACACACACACACTCACACACACACACACACAGAGAAACTTGGTTATGCAGTACAAAAGAGCGGGGTGTTGGGGGGCGGCTAGACCCTGTGGGTACCCCCCGGCCCCCCCTTACGGACTCGGGGGTGAGGGGTACCTGCGGCAGCGCCAGCGTGATGCTCAGAGCCCAGGCCCCCCCTTACGGACTCGTGGGTGGGGGGTACCTGCGGCAGCGCCAGCGTGATGCTCAGCGCCCAGGCCCCCCCTAGCGGGTTCGGGGGTGGGGGGTACCTGCGGCAGCGCCAGCGTGATGCTCAGAGCCCAGGCCCCCCCTAGCGGGTTCGGGGGTGGGGGGTACCTGCGGCAGCGCCAGCGTGATGCTCAGTGCCCAGGCCCCCCCTAGCGGGCTCAGGGGTACCTGTGGCAGCGCCAGCCTGATGCTCAGAGCCCAGGCCCCCCCTAGCGGGTTCGGGGGTGGGGGGTACCTGCGGCAGCGCCAGCGTGATGCTCAGCGCCCAGGCCCCCCCTAGCGGGTTCGGGGGTGGGGGGTACCTGTGGCAGCGCCAGCGTGATGCTCAGAGACCAGGCCCCCCCTAGAGGGCTCGTGGGTGGGGGGTACCTGTGGCAGCGCCAGCGTGATGCTCAGAGCCCAGGCCCCCCCTAGCGGGCTCGGGGGTGGGGGGTACCTGTGGCAGCGCCAGCGTGATGCTCAGAGCCCAGGCCCCCCCTAGCGGGCTCGGGGGTGGGGGGTACCTGTGGCAGCGCCAGCGTGATGCTCAGAGCCCAGGCTCCACACAGCAGAAGCTTGTTCCTCTTCTTAGCGTCTCCGATGGCCAGCGGGTTCAAGATGGCGGCCTGGCGGTCGACGGAGATCACCACGGTAACGAAGGCCGAGGAGTACATGGCAACGAGCTTCAGGAACATGAGGAGGCGGCAGGAGAGATCGCCCGCGTACCACTGCACCTGGGAAGAGGGGTGCGGTTCAATCTGTTAACGGACATTATTCAGCAGCTTTCATTCGACTCTGTGGAGCTAGATTAGCTCATTCTACAGGGTCATGCAAAACTTTTTGGTCACAACTGTACATTTTCTTCCCCCTCCAGCCCTGCCTCCTCTCCTCTCCTCCCTCCGGTCCCCTCTGCCCTGCCCTGCTCTCCCCCCTCTTCTCTAATCCCTCCACTGCCTCTTCGCTTCTCTCTCCCCTCATCTCCCCCACCCTCTCTCATGCCTCTCCACTCATCTCCCCTCATCTCCCCCACTCTCTCCCATGCCTTTCCCCTCATCTCCCCCTCACCTCTCTTCTCCTCCCTCCCCTCTCTTCTCCTCCCCCTTCCCCCTTCCTCTCCCCTCCAATCTCTCCCCTGCCTCTCCCCCTCTCCCCTCTGTCCCCTGCCTCTCCCCTCATCTCACCCCTCTCCTCTCTTCTCCTCCCTCCCCCTCCTCCTGCGTCTCCCCTCCCCTCTCCCTGCGTCTCCCCTCTCCTCCCCATCCCTTCTCCTCTCCTGCCTCTCCTCCCACTCCCCTCATCTCACCCTCACCTCTCTTCTCCTCCCTCCTCCTCCCCCCCCTCATCCTCCCCCCTCTCCCCCCTCACAGTGATGTTCCAGACGGCATCGAGGGGCATCACGATGACAGTGACGAGCAGGTCGGCGACGGCCAGGTTCATGATGAGCAGCTTGATGTGCGAGCGCTGGCGCCCCCTGCGGGACAGGGTCCAGAGCACAGCCGCGTTGGAGCAGGCGGAGGCGACGAAGAGGAGCAACGTCACAGACACTCGGACCTTGGCAGCCGTGGAGAAGCTGGGTGTGACGAAGGACCTCTCCCCTTCCCCTACCCCTTCCCCCGTGCAGTCACTGCTTTGGTTAGCCCCCGGGGAGCCGCACTTCCGCAGGTCAGTCGGGGGCCACAGAGCAGGGGAGTGGGGTGAGGTTCATGTTGGGGGGTGCTGGGGGGGTGAGGGGTCGCTAGAAGCTGTAGGTCACATCCACCGGAGCAGGGTCTCCAGGTGATGGGGGGGGGAGCTGGTAGAATCTGCCGTGTCCAGATCGAGGCTCATCTGCAGTAACTCCAAGACAGACTCCTTCTGAGGATTTCACTCCCTGTCTAAATCAATGAGTCAACGTCAGTCCGGTTACTGCAGTGCAATGCACCTATTACGGTCAGTCTAGCAATTCAGGATTAATGCTGTTGTATTATTACTATTATTATTATTATTATTATTATTATTATTATTATTATTATTATTATTATTATTTATTTCTTAGCAGATGCCCTTACCCAGGGCGACTTACAGCAATAGCGCCTGTATCACACAGTGCTAGATACCGAGGTACACTCGCCTTGAATTAGCCTTTACAAAGAGAGACCAGGGGGGGGGGGGTGCAGTAACTTGGAGACGGCTGCGTGGAACTGTAAAGTTAACACGAGTTTACTTTTACTTTTTACAGAAAAATCAATAAAATAAAATATGGCACACTTGAATAAAAAACTGTTCGTGAGCCTCGTTTAAAGTGTGTCCTGAAACAGAGGATTAATGAGAGAGGGTTGCGAGCTGCAGAGCTCAGCAGAGAGGGTAAGGCCGGGGGGAGGGGTGCGGGGGGCTCTCTCTCACCCTCTCCTCCCCCTCCACTCTCCCTCTCCCTCCCCACTCCCCTCTCCCCCCTCTGTCTCTTTCTCTAACGTCCCCTGCCTCCTCTCCTCTATCTCATTGCTTATTCATCCCCAGATAGGCGTTCCTCCAGCCGGCCGAGCTGCTGTTGAAATATTAATGCCCTTCCATTTCCCCGTGCAGAGGCCGGGCTCCGCTCTGTAATTCAGCTGCGGTTTGAAGAGCTTTCAATCTCTTACAAAACTAGAAAGAAAAGGAAAAAAAGGTTTTCGTTTTCTGCTTCACTGTCTTGTTGGAAAATATATTCGAACTTGAAGGATTAAAAATGGGACGCGGTTCTTGAAATGGCTTCAGCAGGGCTCCGGTCTGTTCTGAGCAAAGCTCCCTCGCCCGTATATTCTACAGCGCGGATACAAATAACCGAGTGTAACAACAGGGAACGTGTCCATACAATAACACTCGAGATGTAATTGTTTACCACACCTCTCTGTGCTTTACAATCCTTCCCTATGCTTTACCAGACCTCTCTGTGCTTTACAATGCTTCCCTATGCTTTACCAGACCTCTCTGTGCTTCACAATGCTTCCCTATGCTTTAACACACCTCTCTGTGCTTTACAATGCTTCCCTATGCTTTACCAGACCTCTCTGTGCTTTACAATGCTTCCCTATGCTTTACCAGACCTCTCTGTGCTTTACAATGCTTCCCTATGCTTTACCAGACCTCTCTGTGCATTGCAATGCTTCCCTATGCTTTACCACACCTCTCTGTGCATTGCAATGCTTCCCTATGCTTTACCAGACCTCTCTGTGCTTTACAATGCTTCCCTATGCTTTACCAGACCTCTCTGTGCTTTACAATGCTTCCCTATGCTTTACCATACCTCTCTGTGCTTTACAATGCTTCCCTATGCTTTACCAGACCTCTCTGTGCTTTACAATGCTTCCCTATGCTTTACCACACCTCTCTGTGCTTTACAATGCTTCCCTATGCTTTACCATACCTCTCTGTGCTTTACAATGCTCCCCTATGCTTTACCACACCTCTCTGTGCTTTACAATGCTTCCCTATGCTTTACCAGACCTCTCTGTGCATTGCAATGCTTCCCTATGCTTTACCAGAATCTCTCTGTGCTTTACAATGCTTCCCTATGCTTTACCAGACCTCTCTGTGCTTTACAATGCTCCCCTATGCTTTACCAGACCTCTCTGTGCTTTACAATGCTTTCCTATGCTTTACCAGACCTCTCTGTGCTTTACAATGCTTCCCTATGCTTTACCAGACCTCTCTGTGCATTGCAATGCTTCCCTATGCTTTACCAGAATCTCTCTGTGCTTTACAATGCTTCCCTATGCTTTACCACACCTCTCTGTGCTTTACAATGCTTCCCTGTGCTTTACTAGACCTCTCTGTGCTTTACAATGCTCCCCTATGCTTTACCAGACCTCTCTGTGCTTTACAATGCTTCCCTATGCTTTACCACACGACAATAACAGTACTTTAAACATAGAAGCTGTCTTTAAGGTAAAATAACGTGTATGCAAGCTGTACCATTTAACTGGATTACGTCACAAGTGAAATTTAGCAACGTCATCAGTGCCATCGCCATCTAACAGTTAACAAACCCGTGTCTGTAAATATCGTTTGATAAACTTTATATTCTGTTTTGTATTTATTATTATTATTATTATTATTATTATTATTATTATTATTATTATTATGCATTTATTCGTCTAGTTTCACAGACTAGCTCCAATCTTGAACTCCCGGATAAAGTTTATAGGCTCCTGTGCGGTTTGCCTATAGCCTGCAGTCATTCTATTATGAAATGATGTCACCGCACCAGTTTTACACAAACGACTAACTACGACTCGTAAATTATTATTAATCATCGTCATCATTCATTTCCCGATCAATTTATAATAATAATAATAATAATAATAATGCATGGATTCGCTTACCGTCTTCTGCATACAACGGGACACTGCACTTCACCCGCAATGCATCTCTCTCTCTCTCTCTCTCTCTCTCTCTCTCTCTCTCTCTCTCTCTCTCTCTCTCTCTCTCTCTCTCTCTCTCAAGGTCAGAGAACAGGGCGAACAGGTCGAATCAAAACCTGCTGCACAATGTTACGTTAACAACATATTGAATTTCACGCCGCTTGGTAGTTTCCCCATCTGAACAAATTGCCGTACACTGTACGTATCAAACATGTGTTTGCAGCATACAGAGTTACCAGAAGATGGCGCCAAACACACGGCATATAGACTCGAGCCAAGCATGTTTTTGAATGTTTTTTGTCAACGGTGTCGTTTTCCCAACATCAATAAAATGGTATGCGAATTATCATATGCAATGCATTGGGTGTTGTACATTTTTGTATAATTAATAGTTTGCAAAAAAAAAATATATGTATAATTAATGGTTTGAAAAAAAATGAAGACCACACTGAAGTTCAATCTGTTAACGTGACATTATTCAGCAGGTTTCATTCTACTTTACCAAACAAAATGAGTTCGTTCTATATAGAGGGTGATGCACAACTTCTGTCCACAGCTGCAGATTCTCTGTTTAAAAAGCACAGTCCTGCAGACAAGCGCCTGTGTTTAAATACAAAGACGAGCTCAAATAAATGCGATGACAAACGCATCAGCAGGAAGCTGCTCTCAGTGTCTGCCTGTGCAATTCCCTCCCTTATCACAATACATGAGAGGCAGTGCGGTCCAGTGGTTAAAGTCCAGGGCGTGTCACCAGAAGATCACGGGTTCAAATCTCACCTCTCTGCCCCTGACAGTACAGAAGAGAAAAAACACAAGCAAAAACGAGAAGCAAGCTTCTTTTTATATACATTTTTAATTTGAAATACAACATTCAACATTAAAATACATTTTTAAAAAAACAGACTGACGCACTGCAGGGATGAAAATAAGATTCCTCCATTTTTTTCAAGCTTTTTGTTCGTTAAAAATCTAGTTATTAATTAACCTTCCAGGCACGGAGCCAGTGTGTTTTGCTGTTGGGTAATGGGGTTGGTCAATATGTAACGAAGGGGATGAGAATTCACTGCTCAAGGGCAGCCCCTCAGTCAGGAGTCTTATCTCTGCTCTTATCAGTGAAATGGATTTCAACACCAGTCTGAGAGTTTATAGATATGTTTACTGCAGGAGCAGTATTGACCTAAAGAGACATAGATACAGAGACAGACAGATCTTGATAAATACAGACAGATATATAGACAAATATATAGACAAAACGGACAGACAGACTGATACAGAGACAGACAGATCAATCGATACAGACAGACAGACAGACAGACAGACAGGAGGAGGCTGTGTGGTCCAGTGGTTAAAGAAACGGGCTTGTAACCAGGAGGTCCCCGGTTCAAATCCCACCTCAGCCACTGACTCATTGTGTGACCCTGAGCAAGTCACTTAACCTCCTTGTGCTCCGTCTTTCGGGTGAGACGTAATTGTAAGTGACTCTGCAGCTGATGCATAGTTCACACACCCTAGTCTCTGTAAGTCGCCTTGGACAAAGGCGTCTGAAAATTAAAATTTAAAAATTGCTTACCATGGAAACAGCATGCACAAAACACTATGGTAAATGTGTCTGCGGGTCAATTGAGAACAAATTAACACTGACAATCAAGCAAGAGGCTCAGAGCCAACAACATCAAACAAGGAGTGAAGAAAAAAACACATCAGATCAATCACGAAGCATAAAACTCAGTCGACCGTGCGGCGAAATGCAATCTCAGATCCGATCGAATCCCTTCAAAAACGTGTCCTTTTGTCGGAGAATCCCTCCAGTCCTCGGCCTCCACCGAAAAGAGCGACGACTAAACAAAACTATTTGGTTGATCCCTCGTGGATGGGCACGTGCAGTTTAATGCAATTCAGAAGAAAGCTCCAGTAAACTCAAGTGATGGAGCATTAACCGCGCCCCAGAGAAAACTACAGAACGCACAAGAGTTTGTTCTGCAGCGTAGCGCTGCGGAGCTCTGCCAAAAGACCGACTTGAGAACACTCTGCAGCTTTGAACACAAAAAACAAACAAACTTCAGCCTGATTAATTACTGGCAAGACCCACACTTCAACTCCCCGGCATTCCTAAACAGGTTTGACAGAAACACAAGTTATGTGACCAAAAGTATTGCATGGAATCTTAGGTTTGAGATTTAAAACTCTATGAACATAATTTAGATCTTTTATTTAACATCGTGTAAATCAACGAAACTACAAAATGATCAAATCGCAAAAAGTCTACCGGAAGGAAGCCATAACAGCTTAGAGTATTTCACGTTGGATTTCATAATGTCACTTTTTTTCATTTGTCAGTTTTTTGCATGTGATGCAAGATGTTAACAAGGTAACATTATTCAGCAGGTTTCATTCGACTTTATGAAGCGAAATGAATTAATTCTATAGTGATGCAAAACTTTTGATCAAGCCAAACCCCACCAGGGTAAGCCACAGCTGGATTAGAGTATTTTACAGACACAATTTCAAAGTGCTGTACACAGTCAGTCATTACAGGATTTGAAACTCTGCTCAGATTTAACAAATATTTATTTTCCGAGTGATTTAAAAAAAAAAAAAGGTATTGTGAAGAGGCTGTTTGGATTCAAATCAACCCCTAATTCATTTTTTTTTCTCCTATTATCAGCAATAAGAACAGCAGACCAATTTACAAACCTTTTATGTGATTATTAAAATTAGTCATTGAGCAGATGCATTTATCCAGAGACTAGGAGGGTGAACTCTGCATTATCAACAACTGCTGCTGCTGAGTCACTTCCAATAGGAGCTTGTTTGTTTGACGTCTCATCCTGAAGGACGGAGCACAAGGAGGTTCAGTGACTTGCTCAGGGTCACACACACACACACGCACGCACGCACGCACGCACGCACGCACGCACGCACGCACACAAGCACGCACACAGGGAGTCAGTGGGATTGAACCGGGAGTCTCCTGGTATCAAGACCCTTTTCTTTAACCGCTGGACCCCCAAACCGAACTAATCTAGTATTTGCTTCACATCCTTTCGTCTCCAGTATTTTTACTGCAGTTTGAGACTTTTCTGCTTCTTGCTCTTGAGGTTTAAGTTAAGTTTTCCCACGTCAATTTGAATACTGTAATCAGTTCCTTCTGTTAACGTCCAGACAGGAATACAAAAAAAAAATCTTGATTAACTTCACATGTTATGGGAAAAACAGTAACAGACATAACATCAAACTCACAAGTCCTGCACCCTGTCCTGGGTTTCAAAACTACCCTGCCTGCTCCCTCCAGTCCTGGGCAGGCTTGAGGCACGGAGTCTGAACTGCTCCCTCCATCCCTCCCTCACCCCTCTAAGAGAAAGGGTGCTCCCTCCAGTACAAGGCAGGCTTGAGGCACGGAGACTGAACTGCTCCCTCCATCCCTCCCTCACCCCTCTAAGAGAAAGGGTGCTCCCTCCAGTCCAAGGCAGGCTTGAGGCACGGAGACTGAACTGCTCCCTCCCTCCCTCCCTCACCCCCCTAAGAGAAAGGGTGCTCCCTCCAGTCCAGGGCAGGCTTGAGGCACGGAGACTGAAGTACTCCCTCCTAATATATATATATATATGCAAGTATTTATCTCTACATACATTCAAGCATATTTAATACTACGTGACTTCTATCGGAATGGCCTGGTAACTGATGACCTTGTGTAACAAAAGACTCTCAGGTTCTGTGTCATTGTTGGCGCCTGGAAGTACTACCTGCCTTTGACCAGCAGGGGCCGCTGTAGAGTCCTCCTCTCCCTCGCCCTTCCCGCCTCCCACCTCCAGGGGGAGCTCTACCATGGAGACACGGTCAGTGGGCTGGCCTCCTCCTCCTCCTCCTGCCTTCTCCCCAGTGGGTGTGGCCTTGCCCAGGACTCCTCTCATTTGTGCCCAGAAGAAAGCCTGTCTCTTGGGCTCCGAAGGCCACTCCAGGTAGGTCTTGGTGCTGAGCATCTTCTTGAGCTTGCAGTACTTGCTGGGCAGCGATTCCGGGTCGATGGTCTCCTTGACGACCAGGATGACGTCGTTGAAGGACTTGCCGATGGCGCGCTGGTGAGCGAAGTAGAGTTCATAGTTACACCACTCGCTGTTCACGAAGTTCCGGGACAACACGAAAATCACCTGGAAAAAACGGACAAGGCAGGGAAAACGGGAATTACAGGCGGGTAACGCAACGAATTCAACTGATCCCCGTTCAGCCGATCATGTCTCTCGATCACACAGCTGAGAAACGCGTTCATAGTAAAATCGATTTCATTTGCAGGTTTCTTCTGTGAAACAACTAAATGGGCTTTTAAAAAAAATAAATAATAATAATTAATTAATAAATAAATGGCCAAGCCTTCATTTTTCATTGACAAGCAGAACTTGCAAACGAGATCGCGATTTGTTAATAAGAGACTCACCTGCGTTAAAAAAGCTCTAATGAAAAATCAAGTCTTTGATGCCGGATGCACTTTATCTGAATCGTTCTGCGAGGCTGCGTTTACATGAATAAAGAGGAGTCTCTTCTGCTTTTGAAATGAAGACAGACAGAGACAGATAAACAGACAGATTGATACACAGACAGACTGACTGACAGATACAGAGACAGACCTAAGACTTATTAAAAGAGCCCGTTTAGTTGTTTGATAGAATGAAAAAAAAACCCTAAATGAAATCAATTTTACTACGAACGCGTTTCTCAGCTGTGTGATCGAGAGATACATACAGCTTAACGGGGATCAGTTGAATTCTTAAAGAGGAGTTAGGGGATAAAACACTGCACACCAGAAGCCCTGGCTATATCCCCATTCGCAGGGGATGGCATTGCCAGCAGGAGACACACACACAAGCCCTCCCCTCGACGCGCTCTCACCTTACGGCTGTCTTCGATGTTCTCGATAATGTTGTCGATGATCCACTTGCCCGGCTGGAAGTCCCTCTCGTGGATGCAGAGCCGGTATGGGGGGTCGCAGTTCTCCAAGCAGGGCAGCAGGTGATCCCTGACCCAATCCGCGTCCGAGTGGCTGTACGAGATGAAGGCGTGGTAGGTGTACGCCCGCCCGGCTTCTCCTTGCTCCTGCCTGGCGCGGTACTGAGCCCTGAGGATCAAGTACATGGCCTTCAGGTACCAGGGGACGTTGAAGACCTGGCAGAGCCCCACGAGGAGGAAGGCCACGGCAGCCGTGGTCACCACGGAGACCGCGATCACGAGCCGGACGTCGCAGACCAGCCGGCCCGGGAGGTACTTGGCTACGGTCATCTCCAGCAGAGGCTCCGGGTGGTAGCACTTGTAGTTGCCCGGCCAGTCTGTGATGTTGAGTCGGCCTTTGCCCAGAGTGTCTTGGATGAAGGCGTGGAGGTCACAGGTGCAGTGGTAGGGGTTGTTGCCCGCTGTCAGGTTGACCAGCCGCGGCATGCTGCTGAAAGAGCCCGCCCCGATCAGACCGAAGGAGTTCCCGTCGACGGCCAGGCTAAGGAGGTTGGGGCTCTTCCAGCCAGAAGGGAGAAACTTGATCTTGTTCCCGCTGAGGAGCAGCACCTGGAGCTGGGTGGCTTGGCGGAAGTAGCCCGTGTCCAGGAGGTCCAGGTTGGAGTAGGACATGTCCAGGTAGAGCAGGGTGGTGGGGAGGCAGCCAAAGGTGACCTGATCAACCATGTTGTGGTGCATCACCAGTTTGGTGACGTTCTGTTTCCAAGAGCAGCTCTCCCGCGTGGACCCCAGCTTGTTGCGACTGACGTCCAGCTCCCGGAGAGCGGTCCACTCCGCGGTCAGAGCGGACAGCGCCCGCAGGCTGGCCAGCTCGTTGGCGTTGGCGTTCAAGACCCTCAGCTTGGGCATGGAGCTCCTGTAGTCGCAGCGCTGGTTGTAAAGGGCTTCGTCGGTCAAGCGGTTGCCGGCGATGGTCACCGTTTCCGCGTTCCTCATCTCCTCCCAGGAGTCGCAGGGCACGTAGTTGAAGTTCACGTTCCTGATGGTCAGCCTGACCACCCTGCTCAGCCAGGTGAACCTCCAATCGAAACGCAGGACGTCCGGGTTGCTGATGTCCTGTAGGAGCAGGTTGTCCAGAACGAGGTCGGTGACGCTGGACTCCAAACCGTCGTTGACGAAATCGGGAGAGCGGGCGAAATCGATGGCTACCAAGCCCAAGTCTTTCACCGCGGACCCTTGCACGTTCAGGAGGGCCATCCTGAGGAGGTTCTCGTTGAATTTCCCCCGGAAGAAGACCAGCTGTCTGGCCACGATGTCCCGTAGCCCCCTGAAAAGGTCTTGGGACCCGGTGTAGTATTTAAACTCGAACAGGTTTCGAAATCGGAGGACGGCGAAGGTTTTGCCGGCTAGATCTTTCAGCATCAAGGGCAGGATTTCCGGTTTCTGGTCAAGGGCCACGTCGAACCACATCTGATCGGTCTGGAGGACAGACAGAGTCCCCGGGTCGTAGTGCTGCAGGCTGGACGCCGACTTGATGGCAAACTTCTTCAGCGGGGTCCATCGCAAGGGAAGGAAATCTTCTCTGCTCAAGTTGAGGAGGAGGGGGCCGCCCATGGACAACGACTCAAGCTCCCGCAGGGTGGAGAAGACCTCTCCCAGCGCGGCCGAGGCAAACAGGTTATTGGACATCTCCAGGGATCTCAGCCTGGACAAGGGTTCCAGCAGCTTGGAAGGCACCTGGGTTAAGGAGTTGTTGAAGACGCTGAGCTCCTTAAGGAGAGCGTTAGACGCGAACGCTTCATCCTCGATGAGGGAGATGTTGTTGAACTCCAGGTTCAGACTGCGAAGCTGGGTCAGGTGCGCCAAGTCCTTGTTCGTGATGGCGGTGAGTTTGTTGAAGGACAAATCAAGCGACTCTAGAGAGGCAGGGAGCCCCGGAGGTACCTGGTCCAGATTCAGCCCCTTGCAGTTCGCGCTATACCCAGTAATAGAGCAGGGTGAGATGCTGTCGGATGCTACTAGAGTCATCTGGATGCACAGTAACACATTTGTCCATGAGTTTTTCACTGAGGACAACATGAGGGCTTGACCTCCAAAATCTGTAAATAAATAAATAATAATATTAATACTAATAATACTACTACTAATAATAATAATAAATAACTAATACTACTACTAATAATAAATAATAATAAAAATAATAATAATAATAATAATAATAAGGTAGCTAAATCTATTTTGCAATGCTGAGCCTGCGTCAGGCTGTTATCAGGTAACATCAACAGGCTTGCTCCAATAACAAACCACATGTCAATGCAAGTACTGTACCAGCGAATGCAAATCACACAGCCTCTCGCCACCACTTCAGAGAGCACAGCCTGATCACGATGCTCAGGTTTAAACAAACTGCAGCGAATGTATTTAGGCTGGTGTGTGTGCGTGCGTGTGTGTGTGTGTGTGTGTGTGTGTGTGTGTGTGTGTGTGCGTGCGTGCGTGCGTGCGTGTGTGTGTGTGTGTGCATGCGTGTGTGTGTGTGTGTGTGGGTGTGTCAGTGGCTTCGTTTGTCTTTGTGTTCACAGTCCTAGTCGATGCCCTGTTGCTGTCGTCTTCGTCTGCATTTTTTAACCTTCTTAAAGATAACAGAAGTTCCTAATGCTCTTTCCATTTCATCAAGAGGTCTGACGGACTGAATCAGAGAGGCGAGTGGGAGATGGGAGTCATGTGACTTCGCTTGACGATTATGCGAGTTCTGAGACAATTCCTGGCAGCCAGACAAGAGGAGTCTAGCGCTGGCGTAAACATCAAAGATCTCTTTTATGGTGGTAAAACTTCTGGCCAGAGCTACAAGAATTTGTGAGCTAAAACAGACAGCCTCTTGTTAACACCTGTGCTGGTAGCCTGGTTCTAAATGACATCATCGGTTTAGAACTCCGGAATGTGGAAATTAAAAAAGAGAAATCTCCACCCACATGGTGTTTACTGGAAATGCCCTACAGCCTGATAATCACAGGCCCATAAGGAAACAACCATCACAATTACTCAACATAAAACAAACGAGGTCCTATTGGAAGTGACTCTGCAGCAGCAGCAGCAGCAGTTGTTGATGATGCATGGTTCACCCTCCTACTCTCTAAGGCATTTAGTTCATTCTACAGGGCGATGCAAAGCTTTTGGCCAGAGCTGTATATGTGCAGGAGCTGCCCTTCAATTCTACTTGCCTGCCAGACATAAGTAGGCTAGATCAGCTAAAGAGTCTTTATATTAGTGAATACCAGCGCCATCTAGTGCACAGCTGGTCTATTGCCAGCAATACAAAAGCCAAAGTGGCAGATCACTATAGAGGCGCTTTCTGTATCTCTGGCAATCCCAGAATAGCAACCCTCACCCAGTAAAACGTACTTTAGAGTGGTATGGCTCCAGTAAAGTCGTGTGAATTATGGCTCCACAGTATGATGTGATGCACAAACTCAAAAGGCTGGGGGAGTGTGTGGATGTCTGGCAGCTATCCTGCGCTGTGTGTGTGTGTGTGTGTGCGTGTGTGGCACACAGCTCTGCGTGTTCGTGAGCTGGGGATTTAAAAACACGCTTTGCTCGAAATCAAGAGGAATTGAAATGAGATTTTTACTAGGCGTGGCAGTGGCTTAATAAGCTGCCCTCGGGCACCGTCTTACCGTCAAACCCGGACACAAACACACCTGCCATAACACTGTCAATGAGGGGAAAGTAGCAACGTCTCAGGTTTGGGGAAATGCAATTTCCTCTCTTCCTGTTCTGGTTCGTTAGCCCTAACTGCAAGAACATGCCCATTTGCCTTAGAAAGCTTTCATGGGGGCGGGAGAGTGTGTCTCCACTGCGGGGAGGGGTGATATAACCAGGCATACTGTGAAGCTGCTGGGGGGGGGGACTACTGTAAAACACCCTGAACTTGTAAACACTTTTTAAAATGTCTTTTTTTAACATTATATTACACCAAACTGCTTTTATATTTGCTCTCTCGCTTTTTTTGGTGTTGTTGAATTTTCAGTTGGTTCTCTCTCGTTTATTCGATTTTAAATCAGTGGGGAAAAAAACTGAACAGAAATGACCGCGGGAAACTGGGCCACAAAAACACTCAAAACCCGGACACACAAACAAATATAAACCACAGAAACACCATTTCACAACAACCTAAATACAAACACGCCCCCTGCATTCACAACCTTTTTTTTTTATTTATTTGTGCGTTTGTTAGAAGTCAGGACTCACAGCAGTAAACACGTGAAGTCTCGCCTTCCCTGTAGCAACAGCCACGTGATTTAAACCCCCAAACTTGAAAAAAACGGCCTTTAAAAGGATAGTCGATATTGCTAGAAAAAAAGAAAACGAGTTTCTGATACGCTGACTGACGTCATTCGGTTAGGTCGATAACAATAACGCAGCTATGATTGTGCATTCAATTGTGCATGGGTTTGTATGTATATATATATATATATATTTTTTTTTTGACCACGTCTGTCTGCACAAGGAGATTTAACCCCTTAGGTACAATGGGGCAGACGTGTGCCACAAGTCCAATCATGCGAACTTCCTTTTTCATTTTTTATTTTTTGCAGTGAGGGGCACACGACAGGGTTCAAAATGTGCTGACGGGTGGACAGGATCTTCCAAATTCTCAGTTTCGTCCTCGTGATCATTGAGTCAGATGTATATTTTTTTTGCTTTTAAGAAACCGTTTGTACAACAAGCGCTCAGATCTTTGTGTTTCCTGGTTAAATAATAATAATAATAATAGACAAAAATCTGCACCCGATTTGTTTAAAAGGAAACAAACGTGTATTATTATTATTATTATTATTATTATTATTATTATTATTATTATTATTATTATTATTATTATTATAAACTATATCCTTGTTCATCTGTTCTGATTCTGAATTTTAGAGGGTCGCTTACCTACACTTTAAATAAAAAAACAAACAATTTTTTTACGGTAAATGTATTTTAATATGTATTGACATTTTTTTTTTTTAATTACGGTAAAAGTTGTTAAATTAGCGTAAAAAAGAGTGTGCCTTTTAATAATACGAAAATACACAGTAGAAATCATCAACACAGCTAGCAGACCATGTGAACTGCTTTTTTTGTGATCGTTGTGTTTCTCAGTTATCATTTTCCAATTTGAAAAACCTTTTTGTATCGGGAAACGTTTCTAAAGCACGCCGAGTACTGTATAAATCAACAGTAATGGCCCTATAGCACCGATTCCAACAAAAGTCTCGCTGTTTAATTTGATCGCTACATATAAACGACTGCATCCTGAAACTCATTCTACCGCTCAGGGGAGTAAAACTGCAGAGGGCTTGAGAGAGTCTCTGGTTACAAAGTCTGTTTTACTGATTTGGGAAAAATGAAAGCTCTACCTCCCCCCTAATCTGGCTGTGGCTGGAAAATCAGAAATCACTAAACCTTGTGAACCGCGATCCAGGGTATAACATCGCAAGATAAACCTGCTCCACTGAAACGGTATCGAACTGGTGGGAAACGCAAACGTGTGACACTTTCAATTGAACAAAACAAACAAACCAAACATAGCAAATATTGTTTTAAAGGACCGGAACAGCGATATGATGAAGATGAAAGACAGCCGAGCTTTAGAAAATGATGTCTCGCAAAACCGATGATGATTTTGATAAAGAACTGCAAGGCAAAAATTATCAACAACAGACAGAGGCGAGGAAGATTTCAAAACACGGGCAATTTTGCTGAAAAAAACCCCTTCCAAGTCGGATTGACCGTGCATGTGTGAAATACATTGTGGGAAATAACATTTAAAAAAAAAACAAGCGCTACGTCAACTCAGATTTCCCTGGGCGTTTAAATCCGTGTTTTCAAATTTGAATAGTAAATTCAATTTAGCACGTCATCAAGTACGGTTTAAACCATAACACGGTGAATTTTGCATTGCTGTGCCGCGTCCTTGTGTTAGTCGCCAGATTGAAGGGCGTGCTGAGCACATTTTATTAAAAAAAAACATTGCAAACTCATTTTCAGAGTGACGGACGTTTCAGACTGACGAACAGCAGCCCTCCGGTCTCAAGCGCCTCGCACGATATAAAACGCTTTATATAAATCGAATTTCTTGTTGGAAAACGCTGAGGTTAAATACAAGAATAAATACATAAATAAATAAAGTAAAAAGTTTGTGACAAATTAATAGCTCTAATCGAGTTTGTATAAATACTTAGCTACGTTGTTAAAATAAAATATACCCTTATTTCAGTTTCAAGGCGAGATAACAGTTAAAACTCCCATTACTTACCAACACAGCAATCGGCAGCTTTCAGACCAGATTATATTTTCTCTTGGCGATTTTCAGTCGTTCGCTTTTGGTTTTTTTTTAAATTTATTATTATTATTATTATTATTATTATTATTATTATTATTATTATTATTATTATTATTATTATTATTCAGATGAAACTATAAAACGTCCACACGGTCCGGATATCATAGGGAGATTGCAAACCTCTAACCCTCCCAGCCGGACACACTCCTGCAAAGACAGCATTGTTCTGGCGCAGTTATTCCCCTAAGGAATTGTTGCATATGGAAAATGCCAACGTAACAAAACTGTCTTGGAGAAACTTGCAGCGGAGCCCTGTCAGAGGCGTTGCAATTCACTTTATATAAATACACGCAAGATGAGCAACTCGCATTTCACCCTGGAATGTGAGTGTGCACGCGCGCCGTCTACACACCTCACGAGGAGTTAGGAGGAGCGCTTTTAAAGGGGCAGGGAGACGCGTCTGGTTGTTGGTTAATAATTTAGCCGACAGGTATAATACTCGCCCCCCTCTGATTCGAACGCATAACCGGTGTTGCGAAACACAAGTGTTTATAAAATATTCAATTCGGTAAAACGCGGGTTTGATAACTAAAAATTAAAAAAAAAGAGATAACTTCTAACCTTTTTCTAAATCTGTTTTATTATTAATAATAATAATAATAATAATAATAATAATAATAATAATAATAATAATAATAATAATAATAATAATAATAGACAGCCAATTTTATTTCCATTAATAAAAATTAAAATGGTATTTTAAAAAAAAAATGCGTCAATTTGATTTCATTAATAAAAATAAAAATTGGAATTAAAAAAAAAAAGCCTCAAGCCTGCCCTGGACTGGAGGGAGCCCCCTTTCTCTCGGGGGGGGGGGTGAGGGAGGGAGCAGTTCAGTCTCCGTGCCTCAAGCCTGCCCTGGACTGGAGGGAGCACCCTTTCTCTTAGGGGGTGAGGGAGGGAGGGAGGGAGCAGTTCAGTCTCCATGCCTCAAGCCTGTCCTGGACTGGAGGGAGCCCCCTTTCTCTTAGGGGGTGAGGGAGGGAGGGAGGGAGCAGTTCAGTCTCCGTGCCTCAAGCCTGCCCTGGACTGGAGGGAGCCCCCTTTCTCTTAGGGGGGTGAGGGAGGGAGGGAGCAGTTCAGTCTCCATGCCTCAAGCCTGCCCTGGACTGGAGGGAGCCCCCTTTCTCTTAGGGGGGTGAGGGAGGGAGGGAGCAGTTCAGTCTCCGTGCCTCAAGCCTGCCCTGGACTGGAGGGAGCCCCCTTTCTCTTAGGGGGTGAGGGAGGGAGCAGTTCAGTCTCCGTACCTCAAGCCTGCCCTGGACTGGAGGGAGCACCCTTTCTCTTAGGGGGGTGAGGAAGGGAGGGGGCAGTTCAGTCTCCGTGCCTCAAGCCTGTCCTGGACTGGAGGGAGCACCCTTTCTCTTAGGGGGGTGAGGGATGGAGGGAGGGAGAGAGCGGTTCAGTCGTACCTTGTTTATGTAGTAGAGATTTCAAAAGCGCCGTCCTGTTTTTGAAAGAAGTGACCCGACACAATGCCTGCGGAAGTCCCGCTGTTCCTGACAGCCAGGTGTGAGAAGCGAGTGAACGAGTCCTTTGTTGCAGAGTTTAGACACTTCAAGATGAGCAGAGCTTCAGGAATTTAATCAAATGGTTTTATTTTCTGTATTTATTTTTAACTTAACAGGTTTCGCAACATGTTTTGACAGCCTCAGTTTCGTTTAAGAGAATCAGCGCGTCATTCGGCTATTATGGGGCGTTATTTACGGGTTTAATTTAATTATTTTTTATGTTTTCACTTCTTGTATCTCTAAACGTCTGCTCAGCACATTGAGGAAAAAAAAAATATTGTTTAAAAAAGCATATATATATATATATATATATATATATATATATATATATATATATATATATATATATATATATATATATATATATCTCGGACACGTAAATGGTACACAGACCAGGAAATATAACGGCCAGATTCGGGACGCCAGTTATTTCAATGATAGCCGTAATGTTAAAGGTCAAAGGTCTAAAACCTAGCCAGTTACACTGGAAAAAAACAAACAAAAAACGTATATTTACGGTAAATATATCTTAATATCCACATGTCTTTTTTTAATTACGGTATTAATTGGTCAATGTTAAAACACTTTTAAAAATGATGTACCTTTAATAATACTGTAAATATACACAACAATATATCTACAAATAGTTGTATTAAATCGATATTTAGGTAAAATTACAGTAAAATGTTTTTTTAGTGTATCTATAGCGTATGACAGAACCTCAGAGTTATTGACACCATACTTAGGAACTGACCGCTCAACAGAACACCTCACTTTCAGATGAAATTAAAATGATCAGCCATGCTTACAATTATTATTAGTTTATTTATCCAAAGCGACTCACAGAGGGTGTGTGAACTATGCATCAGCTGCAGAGTCACTTACAACTACATCTCACCTGAAAGACGGAGCACAAGGAGGTGAGGTGACTTGCTCAGAGTCACACACAGTGAGTCAATGAGTGAGCAAGCCACGATTTGAACCGGGGACCTCCTGGGGCCGGTGTTTCAAAACTTTTAAAGCTTATGATAGAACCTAATTTAACAAAATAAATAAGACCCTGGTGATACGGATTAATACACAACTTTATTTATTTTGTTTTTCTACAGTTTCAAAGGCTGAGGGTACACAGCGCGGGTGAGCGCATTTATCAAAACCATGGAAAACTCATTTTCAGAGTTACACACTTACAAACAACAGCCTCGTGTTTGTAAGACTGAGGTTCTGCTGTCACCCAGTCCAGGTTTTACTGCTACCAGCTTGATCAGCCCCCAGTGTGTCCAGCTAACAAGCTCAGGTGTGTCTGATTATTAAACTCCTAGTGAAACCAGGAATGGATCAAACTGCTGTGCAACGGGAGTCATGTTCCCATCCCTGGCCCATTTGGTCTCAATATAGCGGTCAAACAAGTCTTATAAGTACAGCTAACCGACCCCTAGCACAGCCGCGGTCAATTCCTGTTTCTTCCAATTAAAATAGCTTCCCAATTCCTTCGAAGGAATCGGCATTGATATTTTAGAAACCTAACTATTGTCACGATTTTTCAACCGCTTTCACTCGAAGCCAGTTTAATTGACTCGCAAACAGCGACTTCATTTGAAGTCACGTGTCGCCGCTGTTGTGAGAAGCTCGTTTTAACAGAACGCTGCCAAATGCTCCCAATACTGCCCCCTAGCGGACACAAGAAACACAACAACAAAAAATAGAATTTTCTTCAGAGAAAACAACACTTAAGCGAAGAGTAATGGGGGGGGGGGGCAAATTTAATAAAACAGGAGGGGATTTGAACGTTACAAAGACTTGAATAAATACGGCGCGCTGACGTCAGAGCGCCAGCCTGTTCACGAGTCTTCTTTCTCGGGATCGGCGGACTCTGTGTCCCAGGTTCCGGTTCCGGTTCCGTTCTGCTCCAGCCAGCGCTTGTACCGACGGGTTTTGGGCTTCTCGAAGTTCACCACGGACATGGGGATGCGGACCGTGTCGATTCCGTTCACCTGGTTTAGGAGGAGACGCAAACACGGTTTAATTCACTCTCGAGCTCGTTAATTATTGCACTATTGCACACCTGCAACTTGAGCTCGTTATCTGTACACACACGCACGCACGCACGCACGCACGCACACCCTGAAGCTAATCAAGCTCCTAGCAAACCCTTGAAAGGGTGAAAACGCTTTGCCACGGGAGTCTAATTTCCATTATTATTATTATTATTATTATTATTATTATTATTAATTTCTTAGCAGACGCCCTTATCCAGGGCGACTTACAGTCGTAAACAAAAATACATTTCAAGAATCACAGTACAAGTAATAATACAATTAAGAGCAAGATAAATACAATGACTTCGGTTCTAGTAAGTACAAGTATATGACAAAATACGATTCAATAACGGAGCAGATAACAGTGTCAGTGATAGTTACATCAGGATATAATTAAATACAAAATACTACAGATTAAATAACACTTGTGACAGATTACAGTACTCTAAAGTACAGGATTAAATGCAGTAAAATAGGGGGCAGATCAGAGCAAGCAAAGCGCATCCTCACAGCGACATCGGCGTTGACCTACCGTGACCTCGCACCAGTACTCCCCCCGCCTCGTGATTGGCTCCTCTGGCAGGGTCAGGGCATGAAGGGGAACACAGAGAGCCAGCTGGAAAGACAGACGGACAGAGTCAGACTGCAGATTCACCTGTCCCTTCTCTAAAGACCCTGGCACACCTCCACTCTCCTGAGTTACACCCTGACAGCAACGAGATATCCCAAACGATGTATCGATTGCTGTTTAATTAATTCATTCATTCATTATTGGACTATTGCACATGTTTAATGCTCCGCCCCTCCTGCTCTGCACTGGACTCGCCTGACCTCAGCACCACGTTACTGGATCCTCAGCTGATGCGCTATCCTTGCACTATTGCACTGCTAACATGTCACTGTAGATATAACTTGCTGTGATCCTAACTGGCTGCATCCTAGTTCATATTGTATTCTAGTAGTGTTATTATTATACATAGCATCCTAGTTCATATTGTATTCTAGTAGTGTTATTATTATACACAGCATCCTAGTTCATATTGTATTCTAGTAGTGTTATTATTATACAGAGCATCCTAGTTCATATTGTATTCTAGTAGTGTTATTATTATACATAGCATCCTAGTTCATATTGTATTCTAGTAGTATTATTATTATACATAGCATCCTAGTTCATATTGTATTCTAGTAGTGTTATTATTATACATAGCATCCTAGTTCATATTGGATTCTAGTAGTGTTATTATTATACAGAGCATCCTAGTTCATATTGTATTCTAGTAGTGTTATTATTATACATAGCATCCTAGTTCATATTGTATTCTAGTAGTGTTATTATTATACATAGCATCCTAGTTCATATTGTATTCTAGTAGTGTTATTATTATACAGCATCCTAGTTCATATTGTATTCTAGTAGTGTTATTATTTGCACTTACTGTAAACTACACTGACTAATACATGAGTGAGTCGCCTGGGATAAAGACATCTGACAAATACATTAATAATAATAATAATAATAATTACATTAAGTCATTTAGTATAAAAATAATTTCTGTTTGGAATTATTATTTTTTAAAATCAGAACCCAAGCTGTATTTTATTCATGTAATTTGATGCGTTATGTTTACACTTCAGTTTTGTGGTTTCAAGCAATTAGAATACGTTACCATGACGATATAGTTAAAGAGAAAATTTAAATAACAAATGCCAGTTAAAAAAAAAAAAAAAAAGATGCTCCAAAATATTAGCAGTAGACTTTAAATTCTATCGAAATGTTTAAACTTCAGCTTCCGTCTAATTAGCGACTAATAAAGCACAGTTCTGATTTCACAATTAGCATCAGAGCCTACCCACTGAGTCAAGGTACAGGAGCTGGGTTACAATTGAACGAGTCGCCATCTTTAGGATATCCTTCAGTACACGTATATAAGGGTTAGGCGCAGCACTTCACTGGAAATAGACATGCTCGGTTTGTTTTAAAATGGTTATCAATTCGATTCGCACACCTTTCTGAGCAGAGTCCGGCAAACGATCTCCTTGGTCAATTCGTACTTGACGTTATTCTTCATCCCCACCTCCAGGTGGCACTGTTTCAAGAACGCCACCGTCTGGAAAGAAAAACACACACAAGACGGTGTTCAGCAGCAACATGTGACTTCAACTGAAGTCGCTGTTTGCGAGTCAATTAAACTGGCTTTGAACAAAAGCAGTTGAACAGTCGTGATGATTATTAGGTCGCGCCAGCAGCGATTCCAATTCCTTCGAAGGAATTGATTTTAAAAAGGAATTAGAATTGAAAATAAATGAATTGCCCCCAAATTCACTCACCAATTCTCCAGTCCTGGTCTGCACCCTCTCCTCTGGCTTCCCCTCTCAGCATCTGTTGACAGCATCAGAACAAAACCACTTCAGAACTCCAAAGATCCCCATTGAATAGCGGCTGGATCCATTCCTGGTTTTACAGCGAGTTTAATAATCAGACACCCCTGAGCTTGTTACCTATCCTAGAAGCTAATCAAGCTCCTAGCAAAACCTGGAGTGGATGAAACTGCTATGCAATAAGAGTCTCATCCCTGCTGTTGTCGTCTGCGCTGCGGAAAGATTTCGTTGCCCCTGGGACCCGAGTGTCTGGGAGGAAGCAGAGGCTCACTCACCCGCCTCTCCTCCTCGAAAAGCTGCTTGTTTTCGGGGGAGGCGTAGACGGCCAGTCCCTCCGGCAGCAGCTTGTTCCTCCCGAGAGATTTCTTCACAGAGACAGCGTCCCCTCGACCGCCCAGCTCTGAGAGACACAAACACAGCATGGCAGGACCGCAGCACGCACGCACGCACGTGCGCCTACAGCACGGGACCAAAGATTCGTAGTCCCTAGAAAAGAGGTGCCTAAACACAGACCTGAAAGGCCACTCCACTCCAGGAGGTTTAGCAGGTAAAATGACATCATGAACGACTTCAGGGTCTGGATGGAAGTTTAATGAATTGGTTTAACCCTTGGTGTTGAGAGGTGATTAGGAGCAAGTAAATGCTTTATCCCTTTAACGATAAGCTGGCAAGATCAGTGATGGGAGCAAGACTCCCGTTGCACAGTGGTTTGATCCATTCCTGGTTTTACAGCGAATTTAATAATAAGACACACCTGAGCTTGTTAGCTAGACACACTGTGGCTAATCAAGCTCCTAATGAAACCTGAAATGGGTGACACTGCTGTGCAATAGGAGTCTTATTTCCAGCCCTGTAGCCCACAAAAAACATTCCTTAAAATCTTCCCCCTTTTACACTTTAAGCAAATGCCTGTCCTTTCTCCACTTGTGTTTCTAAACACCTGTCTTTCATTTACAAGACTACACAGGTCTCAAACGTGCAGTTTCGAAAGAAACACGTGTTTTTTAGCAAACGCAGCTGTTTTGGGGAAATCGACTTGAATATTTTAAACTTCTGTTGAGGTTCTGTGTTGACGCCTCTCTTTGTGGGGAAATCTAGACTCAAGTGACTGGTTTCATGAGGGGCTGATGCCCCCCGCTCCACCAGTGCCCCCAGGTGTCACTCACTGGCCACGGTCTGTGTGAGAATGAGTTCCAGCTTCTCTCTGGGGCTGTGTTTGCTGTCCTCCACCAGTCGATACACTCGGTGCCTCCGCGGGTGCAGCTTCGGGTCTCTGCCTTCCTGCGAGAGAGGAACCTGCCACCAGCGCTCCACCTTCACCGTGCCCTGCAGAAGAGAGACAGACTAACAAGCGGCGTGTACTGCCAGCAAAACTAACGGAACCACAAAGGACCTTAACACAGACTCTACAAGGTGTGTTTTCTGGGTTTTTTTTTTTAAGTAATTACGATTGCGAACATCATAAGAAGTTAATATTTTAGGTCACTTTAAATTATGTTTAGCTCCACGGGCAGACGCGATCGCAACACAGGCTTGCGAGTGAGCGTGTTGCACAGTCACATCATTAAGACTATATCACAACAATAATAAAACCACTGACCTATGCACTCTGCAGCAAAAACGCCTTTTTAAATGCGATATAATCGTGTTTGCAAAACTTACCCTACATGCTGTGTTTGAAAAGCTCTTCACATGCCCGGCAGACGCCTGGTTTAGTTCTCGTATTATCCCTTGAAAGACGCAACGACCGAAACCCCACATCCTCCCGAACCGCTGGATTTCTCTCCCTGTCTAAGCGGGGTTTCACAAGCCTGCGGTTCTGGTTCTGGTTCAGTTTCTGACACCCACACCAAGGGTAGACGACAACTCTGCGACGGGGTTGTGTCAGACATGCGGAGGGACCCATGGTTTGAAAGGACCCCCGCCACAACAGTGTGTCCTGAAAGGTGCCTGACAGAATTAACATATTTATAGTGGAATCATTAAAGCAATCTAAGAGTAGTTTTCTACGAGTTAGTTAGACAGTAACTAACCACTGGAATCTTTTTAAGATAACGTTTTTTCTACGTGTCCCCTCCCCTCTCCCCTCTCCCCTCTCCCTCCGTGTTTATTTGAACAGAGTTGTTTGTTTACGACATGGTTAAATAAAATAAGCGACAACCCGTAAAAAAAAAAACCACACACACATTAATACAAATGAATTCTTTTATAGTAATGCTACATTTATATATAAACATAGCAATGCTACATTTATAGCACTGTGGGCACTCTCTTAGTTTATTGAGGCACGGAGACTGAACTGCTCCCTCCCTCCCTCCGTCCCTCACCCCCCTAAGAGAAAGGGGGCTCCCTCCAGTCCAGGGCAGGCTTGAGGCACGGAGACTGAACTGCTCCCTCCCTCCCTCCCTTCCCTAAGAGAAAGGGGGCTCCCTCCAGTCCAGGGCAGGCTTGAGGCACGGAGACTGAACTGCTGCCTCCTTCCATCCATCACCCCCCCTAAGAGAAAGGGTGCTCCCTCCAGTCCAGGGCAGGCTTGAGGCACAGAGACTGAACTGCTCCCTCCCTCCCTCCATCACCCCCCCTAAGAGAAAGGGGGCTCCCTCCAGTCCTGGGCAGGCCTGAGCTGCTCCCTCCCTCCCTCTCTCAACCCCGAGAGAAAGGGTGCTCCCTCCAGTCCAGGATTGAGGCACAGAGACTGGTAGATCTAACTGGTATTGATTTAATTAAAAAAAAGATTATGTTTTGCCTGACAGGGGGCAGCACTGTGTTTCTAGGTCTTAAACAAAAGTGTACAAAAGCTTTAAAAAAAAAAAAAAAAAAAAAAAAGACACGATATTTTGTTTTATGTTTTAAATTTGAACATAAATATTTTATTCAACACATTATATATATTTGAACACAAGAATATATCTTTTTGTTAAATGCCAGGAACACTATTTCAATACACAAACAAGAGCAGAATCGGGAAGCGATTCCGAGAACGATGAATGGGTTATACAGGACAACGCAGGAAGGGGTCCAAAAATCACGCAACCGAAAGGCAATTTTCTTTTCTTCTTTTTACGGTAATTTTAAACACACGAGATGCAAGAGGTCAAAGTTCATCTCTGTCATGCAGATACGTTTGCAATAATAAAGATGACAACCCTGTAAATTAATTTTATAAAATTAAATTATATATAATGCAAATGTATTATAACAACCCCAGATAGGTCACAGATATCCTTTATATATACCAACCTGCATGAAAACTTCTGGGGGTGAGAATTTCAATCTCCGCTCAGTAAATCAGGGATATTTCATTGGCTTCAGTCTGTTCAACATCAATTGACCTGACCCGACCCGAAAATACGTGCAAGAAGCCTAAGCAAACGATGGGTTAATTTCACAGCAGCGTTACCGGCTGTACAGCTGAGGTCAAAGTGTGTGCATCCCTCTATAGAATGAACTCATTTTGCTTTAGAGTCGAATGAAACCCGCTGAATAATGTTTATCATATTGAATTGACAAATTGAAAAATGTGACATTTCGAAATCTAACATGAAATACTACTGTACTGCTATTATGGCTTCCGGTAGACTTTGGCAATATCGCTTTGTGGTTTTTGGGATTACTTGATGTTAAATAAGAGATCTCAATTATGATCATGTAGTTTTTTTTAATTTTTTTAAAATTATTATTATTATATTAAAATTCTAGGTGACACAAAACTTTTGGCCAGAGCTGTAAACTATGAAACTATCTGATTTAAGCGAGAAGTGATTTTAAATGAACAAGGAGGGGAAAGAGTTTTTACTTTGAAAAGATCCGACCTCCCCTTTCATGCTGTGTAAATGATCTGTCGATTAATCATAAAATTATTAAATTCCCATTAATGTTTGACCAAAAAAAAATCACAACCACAGACAGCGAAACAACAAGATTTTATAATACTGTCTGTTGGCACAAACCCGTATATTCCAAAATAAGACTCCTGCTGCACAGCAGTTTGATCCATGCCTGGTTTTACTGCAAGTTTAATCAGACACCCCTGAGCTTGTTGCCTATGCACACTGTGTGTGTGAAGCTGCTGCGCAATAGGAGTGTCATTTCCATCCCTGTGGCTTCAGTATTAATATGCTTTTAGCAGCAAGTTCAGCATCTCTGTTGTTGGCTGGTCCCTCTCCAGACAGCAGCTGCTTCTCATCACGGTCCTAAAACAGAGAAAGTTTAAAACGGAAGAAACTTCACACACACAGGTTCCCAACCCCCTTTTCCCAAGTAAAAAAAGGTCTAATTAAAGCAAATTCAGTTTCAAATGAAGGGTTCAGTAATTGAGATCTCATTTGGAATGAAAACCAGCCACACACACACAGGGGGGGTCCCCCCAGGACTGGGGTTTGGGAAACGCTGCGCTACTGCGTTTAAAAAAATGAATTCAAATCAAAAACAAAAAAGCTACCTTGTTTCTGTGCCTCACACTGACTCATCATCAAGGATATCGTCGGCGCTCCCTGAAATTGAGGCCGCTTCTAAAAGAAAGAAAGAAAGAAAGAAAGAAAGAAAGAAAGAAAGAAATGACAAAACTAAGAAAGTAAAGGGTTTTTGAAAGCTGCTTTACTTGCTCTTCAGTTCTAGCTGCACTGCCGTAGACGACAATCCAAAAATAATCGTTTCATAGAAACCCAGCGACGTGGCCTCCCACCCAACACCAGAGTGGATGATGCGTTTGAGCGAGTGAGTGAGCGAGCGAGAGAGAGAGAGAGAGTGCCAGTGCTCACCACACCTGGTTCACAGGGACGTTTACCTGGATCGCCCCTCCAGAAGGTTTCGGTGCGACCAAATCTTTGCCGATCCCGGATAGCCAAGCTCATTCCCTCATCTTTGCCGAAAGGGGTAACAATCCGGTGCGAGTCTTCCGGTTTCAGTTCAGAGGCCGTCCCCAATTCTCTGGCGCCGCGATGGCCGTCGTCTTCTCCTCTTCCCTGCGTTCGGTCGCTGGAGTCTCGCTCGTCCGAAGCGTTGTCAGAAGTGAACCCCAGCTCTCTCACGGGGTCTTCCTTTGCGAGGTCGTAGCTTCTCTGTTCTTCGTCGGGGGTTTCCTCACCAGCCCCCTCCCTCTCTCTCTCGGCTCCAGGGGTTTGAAACGTTTCGTCTTCGTTGACGGGATCCGCTAGTTTTTTTCCACAGGGGGCAACAACGGCTGTCCCAAAATGTCCCGCTCCGTCGAACCCGCCTCCTTTTCCATCCGCGAGGTCGTAGGTGTCACGCTGCCCCCGTGTGACGTCGCCCTCTTCTGGGAGGTCTATGACCTCACCGGTCCCGAATCCCTTTGCGATATCAATCAGGTCTTCTTTCTCATCATCCTCCTCCTCCTCCTCCTCCTTCGCGAGGTCACGGGCATCCTGTCCCTCAAACGGGACGTCGCGATGGTCTTTCCCCAAATCCCCTACGCCGTCAAACCTGTCCCCCTCGCCCTCGTCCTTTGTGAGGTCACAGACGTCCTCCTCCATCGGCAGACGGAGCGTCGACGACTTCTTTGTAAGCGTTTCCTTCCGAGAGACGGCCTTGAAAAACCTCGCCTCTTCCTCCAGCTTTTCCTCCGGGAGATTCCTGTCCGGAGCTCCTGGGATTTCTCCGCTAGCAAGCTCCATCTCCCCGGAGGAGAGGAAGTCCAGTCTGGAGCCATCGTAGGTCTCGTCCCACGGAGAGACGCCAAGTTTCTGCTCTGGCAACGCCCTGGCTAGGAAGTCCAGGGCCTCTTCCTCTTCCTCCTCCTTCTCCTCCTCCTCTCCTGCCCCCGAAGCCTCCCTGGTCACCTCCACCTCTCCCCGGCTCTCCTCCTCTCCCAGGCTCTCCTGCTCCTCCTGTTCCTCCGGCTCCCCTCCTCTTCCGGGCTCTCCTCCTCTCCCCGGCTCTCCTGTTCCTCTGGGCTCTCCTGCTCCTCTGGTCTCTCCTCCTCTCCCCGGCTCTCCTGCTCCTCCGGGCTCTCCTCCTCTCCCCGGCTCACACAGCTGGAGTCGATGAGGATCACGCTCTTTGAAATGGAGGCACTGCTGGGGGAGGAAGAAGAGGAAGAGGAGGAAAAAGAAGACGACGACGACGACAACGACAGAGAGGAGGAATCCTCCGAGGTCGACGCAAAATAGAAACACCCCCTGGGGGAGTAGAGGCTGCTGTCGCCCGTGAAGGAGGCCCCGCTCAAGGGGGACCCCGATGCGGTTTGCGGGGCGGAGCTGGCGGATCCCAAGCGGCTGGAACCGGCGAAGACTTCGTCAGAGAGGGTCACTGACCCCAGCCGGGACGTCACAAGCTCCACGGGGGAGAGGCTGGGCTCCATTTCTCTGTCTGGTTTCTCTCCTGGGCAGGGCGGTGGTGGTAGTGATCTGTCTGGGGCGCGGTCGCGCGCTGCTGCTGCTTTCTCCCTGTCTTTAAGGGTCCTGCCTGCAGCGGTCGGCGTGGAAGTTGCGTTGCCTGCGGTTGCTTCGCAGGACGGCAGGCTAACCGAATGCAGCTCAGTTTCGGCGGGGGAAGAGCTGAAAGATGTTGGCTGGATCCCTGCGTTCGAGTCCTGGGACAGAAGCTCTCCCGAGACGTCTGTGCGCTCGCCGACGGAGGCAGAGAAGCAGCCCGCAGAGTCCAGGCTGCAGGGGGAGGAGGGGGGGCGGAAGAGGGGGGAGACCGAACGCTCCACGTCGCAGCGCATCACCTCCGCGGGGTCCCCTCCGCGCTCCAGCCCCAACCGTTCCGACACCCAGCCTCGCTCCGGAACGCCTTGACAGAAGTGGCTCATTAATAAACATGCAAAAGGCAGGAATTTAAATACGACAGCCACCTAGTTATATAGAATACACACATTTCTATTTATGTTTCAGTACAAAAGCCTGCTCTGTTTTAAGTTAAGTTACCTCGTGCTAAAGCAACGATCCCAGTAGACAGTCGGAACTAGCTTTGTTATTTGAATTTGATGCCCCACATGAACCAAACTGGTTTTGCCTTTCATATAAATCCAGGGATGTCCAATCAATCCCGATCCTGGAGGGCGATTCCGCTCCAGGTTTTTGTTTAACAGGTAAAATGAGATCATGACCGACTTCAGGGTCCGGATGGAGATTTTCATTGGTTTAGAACAGGGCTGGAACAAAGACCAGGACTGGAATGGCTGGCTTTTGACGATAATCCCTTCAGGTATAAAAGGTTTTACAGAAGAAGTCGTTACCTGAGGCCAGGCTGAGGCAGGACAAACTCAGCTCTGAGGTTGCTCCTGTGACATCATCCTAAACAAAACAAACAAATAAAAAAAACATAAGAAAAGGTTTGGGAACAAGAAAAAAGGCTGTTCAGCCCACCATTCTTTAAAAGCACAGAATATCTCGCTCTCTGTCTCACTGTAGAAAAGTTTTTCCTACCTTCTGTTTTAAACTCTACTCTGCTTCCATTTCACACCCTCTTGTTCTCTCTGTGCTCAATCTGAAGTCGTGTCTCAAGTTGACTTTACCTAGACCACTTACGACTCAAATTCTCCTGAGCCGAACCGGAAACTCATCTCCTTCATGCCAACGCCAGTACGACACACACAGATTTTAAACAACCAGGAGGCCTTGCTGGTCCAGTAGTTCAAAGAAAGGGGCTTGATACCAGGAGGTCCCGGGTTCAAATCCCAGCTCAGCCACTGACTCACTGTGACCCTGAGCAAGTCACTGAACCTCCTTGTCCTCCGTCCTTCGGATGAGACGTCAAACAAACAAGCTCCTATTGGAAGTGACTCTGCAGCAGCAGCAGTTGTTGATGATGCATAGTTCACCCCCTAGCCTCTAAGTCGCTTTGGATAAAAGCCTCTGCTAACTGACTCAATAATAATAATAATAATAATAATAATAATAATAATAATACTACTCACCAGCATCTTCTGCAGTGACACTGGGTTGGAGTCACCCTTCTCTGTTGGGCCGGTCCCATCTCCAGCACCTTTCTTCTGGTTCCGGATGGCGTGGCCCAATCGGATCAGTTCTTCGCCGATGTCCAGGTTCTGGGGGAGAAGAAGATGGGGTGATGGGGGTGAACCAGACCGCTCTGAACTGAACTAGGGGAGGAGGACAGCTATGAGAGTTAGGAACTGAGAAACTTAGAACAGCCTGAGATCTAAGATTTTAGATACCACCTAGAGGTAATTAATGTATTAAGAGGATTTGGGATTTTGCCAAGGATCGCATTATAAACAAATCACGTACCAACCTACTAACAGTCAAATCTGTGGATAACGGAATTCCTCGGAAATTACGGAATCTCCCGCGGAATTCACAGATTCGCCAAATTCTGCGGCCGCATCGTCGCATCATAACGATCACAAACAGACCGCTAAAGAGATCTGAAATACAGAACTTAGCTGTCCGCTTCTAGTTTTGTTAACTCGACAGATGTTTTGTCTCCTTTGAAAGGTAGGAGTCGATTAAAAAGACTTGGAGTCCAGGCTTTGAAAACGTGGTCCAATCAGAAGTCTCGGTGTGAGGCGATGTTTTTGTTTGACAAAGATTTCACTGACAAAAAACGCTCTCTACATCAAACTGGAAGTACTACTGGAAGGAAGCCATAATAGTGGCATTCAGATTTCAAAATGTCACATTTTTAAAATGTCACATGTTTCGTTAAGCATATGGGAAAACTACAAAGCGATGTGCAATTCAATACGTTAACATTACCAGCAGGTTTCATTCTACTTCATGAAGCTAGATTACTTGATTCACTTTTGGCCGCTGCTGTAGCGCGACAGATAACTAGACAGTGAATAAAAGGGCCCGCATTTTGAACGAGGACCCCCAACCCACCCCCAAGAAAATCCTTCAACAGCTCATGCAATCGGAGCAAAAGCCAATTCCCCAGCCGCCACTGGTCATCCGAGCCAGGGACAGAAGCTGAAGGACGGGGCACGGACCGGGCATGGCTCACCTTCCCGTTGCTGTGGTCGTAGAGCCGGACGTTGGGCCATGTGGTCACGCCGGTCTGGAGGTAGCTGCACAGTTTGGCCAGGAGGGGCTTCCACTCCGCGCAGTAGGTCAGCCGGTCAAACTCATCGAGAGCTTCCTCAGTCCAGGCATCGGCTGAAAACGAAGAGACACGCGCTGGCTGTTACTCTCCGGACTGCGTCAACGCAGATCAGCAAGGCTTCCGATTGTCTGTCCCCCCCCGTCCGTCCGTCCATCACCGTCCCCCCACCCCTAGACTTTTCTCCTCTCCTTTAAGAATTCAAATCGATCCCTGATAAGCCGGTCGTGTCTCTCAAAATCGCACACAGAGAAATGCGTTAATATTTCAAATTTTTACGGGTTTCTGTGAAACAACTAAATGGGCTTTTTTTTTAAAAAAAATTCGGCCAAGCCTTTCATTTTTCAATCGACGCGCAAACGAGATCGCGACACGTTAATAAGAGGCTCGTCTGTATTTAAAAGCGATAATGAAAAGTATTTAAATGCCGGACAGGGCTGTATCACTGACTGCGTTTACATGAATAAAGAGGATTCGCTTCTGCTTTTGAAATGAAAAAGTAAGACAGCCCGTTTAGGTGGGTCACTTCAATGATGTAACAGAACAAGGGGAGTTCTGAAGCTCAGTACTGGGTGCAGGACCAGCGTTGGGTTTTTAACTCTGTAACCGAGTCTGTAAAGAGAGTCCGAAGTGTCCATCGATCACTGAATTAATTCTACAGCAAACAATCTTTGTAGCCTCTTTGTTTGTTAACGATGACGTAAGCACCAACGTGATTGGCTCCAGGCTGTCATGTGACGCACCTCATTGTGATCAGGGTGGGGGTCAATTGCCAATTCCGACACATCGCTGATCAATTTCAGCAATGAAACTGGCCTTGAATGAAAGAAGCAGTCGATCAATCACAACGATTCTTAATGTCTCTCGAATATCAATTCCTTCGAAGTTAATTTTAAAAGGAATTGAAAAAAAAAACAGGAATCGACTCCCAACTCCGCCTGCGATTGGGTGCAGATCATGGGCTGTGCATCAAAAAAAATAAGAGACAGAAACTCTGAAGGAGGCAGGACAAAGAGAAGCTGAATTTCTACACACGACAACGACATCAAAACATGCAGCTGCATTCGGAGCGCTTTCCACTCACCGGCTGGGCTGATTCCAGCCAAGCTGCATTCGATGGCTTGGAATGGCAGGCTTAAAAAGTCACTCCTGAAAGAAAAATAAATAAATAAATACATACATAATTCTCAAACTCCATAGTTCAACACAAAACTGTTTTTCAAATTTCTAAAAATTAAAAAAATTAAAGAAATTAACCTTGACAGTGGTTTAAGGACAATTGTAAAACGTTTGATCTTTTTAAACATTTAGTGTTTCAAACTGTAAGCTAGATACACCCCCAGCAGGGACAAGGAGGCTGTGTGGTCCAGTGGTTAAAGAAAAGGGCTTGTAACCAGGAGGTCCCCCGGTTCAAATCCCACCTCAGCCACTGACTCATTGTGTGACCCTGAGCAAGTCACTTAACCTCCTTGTGCTCCGTCTTTCGGGTGAGACGTAGTTGTAATTGACTCTGCAGCTGATGCATAGTTCACACACCCTAGTCTCTGTAAGTCGCCTTGGATAAAGGCGTCTGCTAAATAAACTAATAATAATCCCACTCCCTCGCCCCTCCCCACCTGAGGGAGCGGATCCTGCCGGGAGGAATCGCCCCATTATCCCCGAAATCCACGTAGTAGACGTCGACATTCCCGTTGTCCAGGAACCCCAGGACCCTCGCTCTGTGCCAGGACCCCTCCTGCCTGTAAGGGGCGGCTACGATATCGCCTGCCACGACGTTCAGTACCTGCTCCTGGGATAAACACAAATCACTCTGACTCGGAATTGCCTTTTAAAAAAAAAAAGTATTTAAAATCAGCAGGGATTCAATAAATCCATTCAATCAACGTGCGGATTTCAAAAAGCAAGACCAGCTGTCCTTCCTTCACCTTTACAATCGAGTACCAAATCAACGGCGATCGTTCGTGCGTTTGAAAAGCCGTTTGGAAGGTCGTTTTTCCTCTCACCCGAGGTGCGGACATTTTTCACTTCTGTACAAATTTCAGACCATATAAAAAAAAAATACAGCTCTGGCCAAGAGTTTTGCATCACCTAGAATTTTAGGATTGCGATTGTAAATCGAAATAAATGACATCGCAACGGTCTACCAGAGGGAAGCCATAATAGCAGTACAGGATTTCAAAATGTCACATTTTTGCACTGGTCAGTTTTTCGTTAAGTATATAGAAAACTATACAAAGAGGCGTGCAATCCAATATGTTAACATTATTCAGCAGGTTTTCATTCGACTTTATGAAGCTAAAATAGTTCATTCTATAGGGGGAAGCAAAACTGTTGGCAACAGCTGTGCATGTATGTATATTGCACACACACACATTTGTATTTAAATTGAGTTTTGTAAAGTTACCTCATGCTAAAACAATCAATTTCAATGCTTTCAACTGAACAGAGTTCATTAGCTTCGGATGAGACTTAAAAAAACGAGGTCCTATTGGAAGTGACTCTGCAGCAGCAGCAGTTGTTGATGATGCACAGTTCACCCCCTAGTCTCTGTAAATCGCTTTCGATAAAAAAAAAAAGGATCTGCTGAATGACTAACTAATGCTAATCAAGGCCCAGCCCAAGCGGCCGTTTCACAGAGAGGGTTACCGTCTGGCCCGAGCTGGAGTAGAAGCGACTCATCTCTCCAGTCAGCTGGTCCAGGTGCAAGGAACGCACCCCCAGGATCTGAATCCAGAAGTGTCCGGGATTCTCGCTCGCGGAGACGTACACTTCCAGGTGTTCATCCGGAGAGAAACTGAGATCCGGACTGGGAACTGCGGGGAGAGGGTCCCAGTTGAGAACTGGGAGAGCTACACCTGAAGATCTTCAAAATCAGACACGCCTGAATCTGATATGAAATACAACTTGGAACGCGACGGCTATGCCAGCGATGGAGATAAGGCTCCCATTGCATAGCAGTGTGATCCATTCCTGGTTGCACTTGGAGTTTAATAATAAGACACACCTGTTAGCTAGACACTGTGGGGAGTACAGGTGCGAGGTCGCGGTAGGTCAACTATGATGTCACTGAGGGATGGCAATACGACTCCTAATGCACAGCAGTGTCACCCAGTCCAGGTTTTACTTTGAACTTGATCAGGTCCAGTGTGTCTAGCTAACAAGCTCAGGTGTGTGATTATTAAACTCCTAGTGAAACCAGGACTGGATCACACTGCTGTGCAGCGGGAGTCTTATTTCCATCACTGTATTAAGTTTCTTTTAGCATTCTAGGTAAGACTTAACCCAATTCCATGTCCCATTCATTTTTAAAATCAATTCCTTGCAAGAAATTGCAATTTATATATTTGAGACATAATTGTCACAATAGTGCAACTGCTTTCATTCGAAGCCAGTTTAATTGACTCGCAAACAGCGGCTTCAGTTGAAGTCACGCGTCGCCGCTGTTGTGAGAAGTTCGTTTTAACAGAACGCTGCTCCATTGCAATTCTGATCAGCGATGACGTGTCGGAATTGATTAAAAGGGAATTGGAACTGATTTTAAAATTAAATTGACCCCCCCCCAACCAACCCCGATATAAACTTCTGCACACAACAAAAAAAGTCTTGAACTCAGAACAGCCGGCAAGACAATCTTTCTAAGTTATAAAGTTTTGAAGTTATAAGTTTTTTTTTTTTTGCACCCTCATAGTTTACTTGCTTTCGAATTTGGCGACATCCTGGAGTGACTCTAGCTGGGCTGTCTGGTCCTGATCATCCTGTTCCGTGGTTCTCTGGTCTTCCTGCATGAACTCTGATCTCCTGGCTGAGGAGGGGGTCCCGTTCCCCAGCACAGCCCCCGCGTCTCCCTCCCTCTGCCCCTGCCCCTCCCCCTGCCCCAGAGACGACTGCTTCCTCTGCTGCCTCTTGGCTGTCGACTGGAAAATCTTCTTCCGGAAGACTTCCTCTTCGATAACTTTCTCCATGATCAGCTCCTACAGAACGAAACAGCGTTAACTCGGGAGCATTCACTCTCCGTTATTTTTGATTTCAAACGGAGTTGCAGGTTTGGTTAGTTTTGGAAGCATGTGTGTGTGTGTGTGTGTGAACGATCCAAATCGACTCTGTCCCTTTTCAGAGTTCGTTTTTAAATCGAAACCGAACAGAGTCCTTCTCAAGAGGCGGTCTCAGTCCGTTTGGGGCAAAAGGACCGAGTTTGGTTCTGTGTTTCAGTGCAATGTGAAAAGCATAAAGTCAGACAGTTCAGAACAGAGAGTCCTTTTGCAGTGAGTCGTCAGTCAGACTGTAACCAACTGTAAGCTTTTTATCTTTGATTTTCAAATTTTACAATTAAACTATATAAGTGTATTACTACTGCAATTTTATAAAACTTTTGTAATCGGACTTCATTTAAATATGAAGCTTGCATTGTAACCCTGCGCTGCCCTGTAACACCTGTGTGAGTCGCCTGGGATAAAGGAGTCTGCCAAATACAAAAATCAATAAATGCCATTAAAAAAAAATACCCTGACCCACCTTCGCAGTCTCCACCTCTTTCCTGGTCCCTGTGACGGTTATTAACCCCTTCTCTCCCAGGCTGTGGCTCCTCTTCTCTCCAGAGCAGTTTACGCGGGCCCCAGAGTTTAGACAGAGAGTTTTGATGGACTCTCCCCTTCGACCTTCAATAATAAAAGGCTGTGTTAAGAGATACCTACAGCTCTGGCCAAAAGATTTGTCTGAAAAATGTGACATTTCGAAATCTAACATGAATCACTGGACTGCTATTTGGGCTGACTTCCGGTAGACTTTTTTTTTTTGCGATTATCATCTTGTAGTTTATTTGATTGCATGATGTTAAAAGAAAGATCTAAATTATATTCATATGGTTTATTCGTTTTATTTATCATGGGTCTTTAGAGCAACAGGGATGGAACTAAGGCTCCCGTTTCATAGCGGTTTGATCCAGTCCTGGTTTTACTAAGAGTTTAAATCAGACACACCTGAGCTTGTTAGCTAGACACACTGGGGCTGATCAAGCTCATAGTAAAACCTGGAATAGTCGACACTGCTATGCAATAGGAGTCTTATTTTCATCCATGTTTGTATGTATGTATATATGGAAATAAGACTCCTGTTGCATAGCAGTTTCACCCATTACAGCTTTTAATATATGCTTGATTAGCCCCAGTGTGTACAGGTAACAAGCTCAGGTGTGTCTTATTAAACTCATCTGTCACTGTACATATAAATTGTAATTCTAAATTGCTGCCTCCTAGTTCATATTGTATTCTAGTAGTGTTATTATTATGCATAGCATCCTAGTTCATATTGTATTCTAGTAGTGTTATTATTATACACAGCATCCTAGTTCATATTGTATTCTAGTAGTGTTATTATTATACACAGCATCCTAGTTCATATTGTATTCTAGTAGTGTTATTATTATACACAGCATCCTAGTTCATATTGTATTCTAGTAGTGTTATTATTATACATAGCATCCTAGTTCATATTGTATTCTAGTAGTGTTATTATTATACATAGCATCCTAGTTCATATTGTATTCTAGTAGTGTTATTATTATACATAGCATCCTAGTTCATATTGTATTCTAGTAGTGTTATTATTATACATAGCATCCTAGTTCATATTGTATTCTAGTAGTGTTATTATTATACATAGCATCCTAGTTCATATTGTATTCTAGTAGTGTTATTATTATACATAGCATCCTAGTTCATATTGTATTCTAGTAGTGTTATTATTATACAGAGCATCCTAGTTCATGTTGTATTCTAGTAGTGTTATTATTATACATAGCATCCTAGTTCATATTGTATTCTAGTAGTGTTATTATTATACAGAGCATCCTGGTTCATGTTGTATTCTAGTAGTGTTATTATTTGCACTTACTGTAAACTACACTGTATTTAAATATGAAGCTTGCATTGTAACCCTGCGCTGCCCTGTAACACCTGGGTGAGTCACCCCAAATAAACGGCCCAAAACGTTGACCCCCCCCCTACCTATGATGCGCCCCACTGCAGCCTTGGGCACCTCCATCTTCACAGTGACCTGCTGGTTTTCGGACACCAGCCTGGCGATGGAGACCCGAGCTCGGCTCACCTGCTCCGGGGAGCCCAGGAGGAGGAAGGTCCTGGAGGTCCGGTCCTCCTCCTCCTCCTCCTCGATCTCAACCCGAGCCCCACTCTGCTGCTGCAGCTGATCAGAGACAAGAACAGCAGCACACTGTCACTCGGGTACGAGAGGAGACACAGCGTGCGAGGGAGTGGGGAGGGGGTCTATTCGTACGCCAAGATTTCAGGGCAGCAGTGTGGAGTAGTGGTTAGGGGCTCTGGACTTGACTGGAGGGTCGTGGGTTCAATCCCAGGTGGGGGGACACTGCTGTTGTACCCTTGAGCAAGGTACTTTACCTAGATTGCTCCAGTAAAAACCCAACTGTATAAATGGGTAATTGTATGTAAAAATAATGTGATATCTTGTAACAATTGTAAGTTGCCCTGGATAAGGGTGTCTGTTAAGAAATAAATTAATTAAATAATAATAATAATAATAATAATAATAATAATAATAATAATAATAATAATAATAATAATAATAATAATAAATGCAATGGATTTTCATTATGCTACTGGATTGCCATTTTTTTTAATCCAACATGGTTCTGCACTCTCCATAGCTGTAGCGCTAGCTCGGACTCTGAACTGGCTGCACAGACATGCTCGGGGAAGGCGGACAGCAGATTCGAATCCCAGTCCATCTCGTTTTGACAATACCTGCTTCAGGAAAGACCCTTTCCGTCGGGCGATGGACCAGAGCACGTCCACTGGGATTGTAACCCTGGATCCCGTGGAGTCTTCCCCAAGGTCTCCGACGCGCTTCTCTCCTACAAAAAGAGTTTCCAAACACACGACACAGTTAAAAAGACTGAAAAGCGAATCATTAATAAAAACACATTCAGCAGCGGAGCTGTTAACAGTACCTCATCTTCATAGGAGCGCTAAAACAGGGTTCAGGTCCCTTTCAATCAATTGCAAAACCTCACAATTATTTCCACTCCTGAATTGGAACGGCAAAACTGGAACTGACCTCCAGCCCTGGTTGATAAATTCATGCAGCATGAAATTTGATTATAAGTCTTACCTAGGACGGTGAAAGAAACTTAATACAGGGATGGAAATGAGACTCCCATCGCATAGCAGTGTGATCCATTCCTGGTTTCACTAGGAGTTTAATAAGACGCACCTGAGCTTGTTAGCTAGACACACAGGGGCTGATCAAGCTGGTAGTAAAACCTGGACTGGATCACGCTGCTGTGCAATGGGAGTCTCGCTCGCAGCCCTGCTGTCTGTACCTGTGCTGCCCCTGTATCGGTGGTACAGTATGTATCCGATGGTGGCGCTGGCAGGGACCCCCAGGGCCAGAGCCACCTTCTGCCCCGTGGTCAGGCTGTTCCATGAGGCCTCGCCCATGGCTGACATCTTCCTCAACGCCCTGGCAAGGTGGGACCTACAGCAGGAAATCAACAAGACTTAACACTAGAATACAATATGAACTAGGATGCTGTGTATAATAATAACACTACTAGAATACAATATGAACTAGGATGCTATTTATAATAATAACACTACTAGAATACAATATGAACTAGGATGCTATGTATAATAATAACACTACTAGAATACAATATGAACTAGGATGCTATGTATAATAATAACACTACTAGAATACAATATGAACTAGGATGCTGTGTATAATAATAACACTACTAGAATACAATATGAACTAGGATGCTATGTATAATAATAACACTACTAGAATACAATATGAACTAGGATGCTATGTATAATAATAACACTACTAGAATACAATATGAACTAGGATGCTGTGTATAATAATAACACTACTAGAATACAATATGAACTAGGATGCTATGTATAATAATAACACTACTAGAATACATAATGAACTAGGATGCTATGTATAATAATAACACTGCTAGAATACAATATGAACTAGGATGCTATGTATAATAATAACACTACTAGAATACAATATGAACTAGGATGCTATGTATAATAATAACACTACTAGAATACAATATGAACTAGGATGCTATGTATAATAATAACACTGCTAGAATACAATATGAACTAGGATGCTATGAATAATAACACTACTAGAATACAATATGAACTAGGATGCTATGCATAACAATAACACTACTAGAATACAATATGAACTAGGATGCAGCCAGTTAGGATCACAGCAAGTTATATCTGCAGTGACATGTTAGCAGTGCAATAGTGTAAGGATAGCGCATCAGCTCAGGATCCATAGTCATGACAGCAGGATGCAGTTTGACACAGAGAATACGTGTCAACACCTAACGTGAGAGCGCAGGCAGGTTACGCAACAAGTGCGTGCTACACATGGCAGGTCTTCGCAATCTGATTCCACACTTAATACAGGAGCAAGCCTAGTGTAACATTCAGCTGTATGTGGTCCTGGGTTTAGGGGTGGCAATTTCCGTTAGCTCAATTCCAGTTCCATTAACTTTTTTTTTAAAAATCCCATTGCAGAATTACTTAAAAAAATTCCTTTTGGCAATTGGAATTTTAAAAAAAAAACTTTTTTTAAGCGGTATATCCGAATGATAAACTACACTTTATCATAGACATTTTCAATCGTCGTTTTAACAATCGCCTCCGCTCGGCCCACATCAATAGACGGTAACGTTACTAATATTTTAGGAGGTGGCGTGCGTGCGTGCGTGCGTGCGTGTGTTTTTTTTGTTTTTTTACAGAACCAATTGTTATATAAATTGCACGTACGAGTAACGTGGACCACAGACGGACCAGCGTGCACCAAAACAATTTCAGTACAGTATACCAGCCTCAAAATTGCGTGGCGTTTTACTTTCGCGATTACGATGCACAGAGAAAGGCGACAGCCTCTGCTTGCAGCAGATTAGCGTGGCCATCACCCTGCTACTGTATATTACAACAATGTTGTGAAATTAGCCATTATTAATAAAACAGTATCAGTGTCACCTTGTGAAATTAGCCATTATTAATAAAACAGTATCAGTGTCACCTTGCAACACATGAGGTCGCATCCAGAGTGTTCATGTTTAATATCGTGCGGTTAAACTGTCAGAAAAAAATGAACACATTTGCATCTTTAAAATCCTCACCTGGCTCCGTGTTCCGCTATCCTTTTTTTTTTTAATTTTGCGTTTCCAAAACGCCAACCCGCCCCGCGTGTGCGCCCCCTCTCTCTCTCTCATCCACCACCCCCACCAATCATATTCGACACGCTTCGTCCAACAGCCAATCGGCGTCAAACAGGGAGACCCTCTGGTCCAATCATGCGCCGAGAAAACCGATCGGGGAGCCAAACACCTGTCTGTTACTCCTGGCCAATCAGAGAAGCGTTCTCGTGTGTCCCGTTAGCTCGGCTTCCATCCCAACCAATAGCAAGGCGAGGGACTGCCTTTTCCACCAATGATAGGGGCCGACCGGTTTCTGATTCGGCCAATGGTGGCGTTTCTGGACTCTGGATTCTAATAATTTAAAAAATGTGTTTATGGAATATTTTCTGCAAGAAAGTTAACTAGCCTACAATAAAAGCACCCGAGGGTTTGTTTTTCTTGTTAAATGTTGAATTATTAGACCCACGAAGTGCCATTGTCCTTATTTGAGGGACAGTCGACTTTCTTTTTTTTTTAAAAAAAAGCATTTTTCGTCATCTCCCTGTTAATTTTAAAGTTGTCTTTAACTACATTTTTATGATGGCGGACTCTCGTTGTATTAACAGCCGTAAAAGTCGAAATCCAATGTATCAAATGACGTAAATAAACACAGTTTGACCAAATGAATTTTGGGCCAACAGCGTCGCTTTACGTAAAGGTGCAGCGGCTGCCAACTGTCACGATATTTCCATGACAAAAAACTACGCTATTTCAATACATGCATTTGTATGCTGTACCAAAGCCCGAGTCTCTGCACTTCTGCCTTACTTTACAAGGCTGTGACTTGAACTTGAATTGCAGTGTGAGGGAATCGTATGCAAAATAAAATAACACCGTACCTGTTCAGACTGCGCTTGCAGATCTCCGGATCCGCCCCTCCTGCTCTGCACTGGACTCGCCTGACCTCAGCACCACGTTACTGGATCCTCAGCTGATGCGCTATCCTTGCACTATTGCACTGCTAATATGTCACTGTAGATATAACTTGCTGTGATCCTAACTGGCTGCATTTTATTGTACAGTAGTGTAAAGCATACAGTATAAGTCTTACATTTGTGTAACCCCGTATGCACAGCCCTGTAACGCCTGTGCAAGTCGCCTTGGATAAATGCGTCTGCCGGATAAATACATTATAAAAAACACACACACACACACACACACACACACACACACACACACACACACACACACACACACACACACACACACACACACACACACACACACACACACACACACACACACACACACAGACGACACATTATCTTACGTTTTCAGACTTTATTTATGTATATAAACTTGGTTTTCTTCAGCAATTTGGAATACAATTGAGTGCACTATGTTATTATTATCAATACATATCCATATTTTATTTGAATATATATATATACATATGAAAGCAGCCGCAGAAGAAAATGCATGAAGCGTGTTTAGCTATGCATAACCTTATCACAAGCTTTGGGCGGATTTTCAGTCTCTTGTACTCTCCAGACTGGACGGCTGTAACTCTCTTTGCTGGTCTCTCTGCAGAGTCCAAGGTTAATATATATATATATATATATATATATATATATATATATATATATATATATATATATATATATATATATATATATATATATATATATATATATATATATATATATACACACACACACGTCTCTCTGCGTCTTTATTCGTGATAAACACATTATTATTATTATTATTATTATTATACAGCTCTGAGCATCATCACCTCCTTACAGCTCTCTCGTTTGTCTGCTAGGTGGCATTTAATTTATAGTATAAAAAACCCCAGCGATTTCATCATTTTGACAATAGATGGCGCAACTCCCTGGTAATTGAAACATTATAAAGCGCTATGCCTAATTCCAGATGTGGAGTTTGCTGTTGCGATATTTAAAGTCCTGTCTGTCTGTCTCCAATACCACAAGTAGAGCAAAACTAAGCTTTGACAGAATTCTGAGCTTGATATTCTTTTAGCACTACCACCAAATGGGCCATAGAGGGCGCCGTAAGACATATTGTTTCTCCCTACTGCACTTGAATACTACTGTACAAAGTCGATTAGATTAGCTATAAGGGATTGGTTAGTCTGTTGCTAGGTGAGAACACAGCCGTTTTTAATACAAAGATGACACAATTCAAAGAAAGAAGTAGTGAAAGAAGGAATTTGGCACACCGACAAAAAGTGTACAAGCGTAGAAAAGTTGCCGTCGAAGACTTAGAATGTGCAACAGTAAAGCATTTGGCACGACTTGATTAGAAAACACTTTGAAAACATACAGATTCTAGGAGAGCTGGGATTGTGCAGAGGATTGAAAACACGTTCAAAAAAAAATAATGACCTGCACAACAGCGCCCTCGTGTGGGCGCCCGCATTAATTAAACTGGCGCTTCGCTTTCTCATTGCTTGCACAATAAGGTCAGACGAGCGCCCGTCTAGTTTATATGCGATCTGCACTGCGTTATGTAATCATGTGCACAATGCACGTTAATGTAGGTACAGCAGCGTGCAAATGTATCAGAACACCTCCAGATGTGTCATTGATATCCTTTCTATACCCGCCTGCATGAAAACTAATGGGTGTGAGAATTTCAATCTCCGCTCAGTAATTAGGGATATAGAAACACAATTAGACAATCGCTAATTTGCCTATTCTGACAATTTCCCCAGATTTTCAGCCCCAGTGGTTTTCATAAGCACAGCAAATCAAAACTACAGAAGCAATGGGGTGTTCTAATACATGTGCACACTGCTGTGTGTGTGTGTGTGTGTGTGTGTGTGTGTGTGTGTGTGTGTGTGTGTGTGTGTGTGTATATATATATATATATATATATATATATATATATATATATATATATATATATATATATATATATATATAATTTGCTCAGCAACAAGCTCAGGTTGTCTTGATAAACCCCTAATAAAACCAGGAACGGATCCAACTGCTATGCAACGGGAGTCTCATTCCCATCCCTGTATTACACCCACATCACAGCCTACATTAGAGCAGAGCCCAGAGCTGTACAGAGCGCGGCCAGTGCTGCAGACGGTGCCCACAGGGGGGCGCTGTTAAAGACCAGCCTGTAAGACACGATCTCCTCCCTGAAGCCGTCCTCCAGTGCGGAGCAGCGGAAGACGCCCGGGTCCATGGGGAGCTCTTCGGTGGAGGAGAGGACGCAGGACTCTCCCGTGACGGGACAGGTGTAGCTCTTGATGCAGTTGTCTTTCTCCCAGGTGTAGACCGCGTGATGGGAGCGCACGGGGCAGGGAAGCAGGATCGGGCTGTCCGAATCCAGGATCACTTCTCTGGGGCTGGTTCTCTGGGGCCGGAGGTCTGAGGAGGGGAAGCAGGGTGGGAGGATGAGACGTAAAACAAACGAGGTCCTATTGGAAGTGACTCTGCAGCAGCAGCAGCAGCAGCAGTTGTTGATGATGCAGAGTTCACCCCCTAGTCTCTTTTTGGATAAAAGCATCTGCTAAATGACTAATTAATAATAATAATAATAATAATAATAATAATAATAATAATAATAATAATAATAATAATAATAATGTATACGTATTACCAGGGGTTAATAATTACTGCCAGATCACACTAATTATGACAGGGGAGAATCATACAGTTTGAAACTGATGAACTGTAAAAAAATAACTTTTTTTAGCTGCAAAAAAAATAACTTTATATATACATAACAATCCCATTCCAAAAAAACGCTTCTCTGTTCCATTAATTGAATCGCAAAAGTGTTCTGTGATGATATTTTTTAGGACGCAATGTGTACGAATAAGAAGATGGTTGTTTTTTTTTGCATCCCAAACGCTACAGAAACGATCGCTCTTCACAACAGCAGTGTCCGGGCTCCTTAGATTAGTCTCCCCGTCGCTGGTTTCGTTCAAACCTGAAGATGATGTTAAAACACGAGGAGGCGAAGGTGGGCATGCAGCTCCCAACACCAGCAATAAGACAAGAACCCACCCCCTCCCCTCCCCCATCCACAAGTAGAGGAGAACCAGAGGCATATCTGGGAGCTGCTGTGAATCAAGGGCAGCGCATTAGGTCAGGAGACAAAAACACTATCCCTCCTTCCTTCAGGATAAGATCCACGACCTTTCTGTTTACAGATGAGCCCCTGTGTGTTACCACAGCTTGTTACTTCTCCTGTATTCACACTCATGGGCACAGAATTGTACTCACCCGCTGCATTTCCGCAAATGGAGGCGTTGGAATTGTCCAGATTCTGGAGAAAATCACTGCAAGAAAACGAGAGAAAGCAAAAAGCACAGGGATTGGTTTGGATTTCAACAAAAGAGCTCTACAATATGTCTGCCCTGGACTGGAGGGAGCACCCTTTCTCTCAGGGGGGGTGAGGGAGGGAGGGAGGGAGGGAGCAGTTCAGTCTCCGTGCCTCAAGCCTGCCCTGGACTGGAGGGAGCACCCTTTCTCTTAGGGGGGGTGAGAGAGGGAGCAGTTCAGTCTCCATGCCTCAAGCCTACCCTGGACTGGAGGGAGCCCCCTTTCTCTTAGTGGGGCGAGGGACGGAGGGAGGGAGCAGTTCAGTCTCCGTGCCTCAAGCCTGCCCTGGACTGGAGGGAGCACCCTTTCTCTTAGGGGGGTGAGGGAGGGAGGGAGGGAGCAGTTCAGTCTCCGTGCCTCAAGCCTGCCCTGGACTGGAGGGAGCACCCTTTCTCTTAGGGGGGGTGAGGGAGGGAGGGAGGGAGCAGTTCAGCCTCCGTGCCTCCATCCTGCCCTGGACTGGAGGAAGCACCCTTTCTCTTAGGGGGGTGAGGGATCAATGCCTCCCCAATTTCTGTTACCCTCCGTACCCATCACTGGTGTTGTGTACCCGCGGGATGGGGGAACACTTCTGATTGGTCAAATCCCAGCCGCAGTACGGGTCACGCGAGAGGACACACCCCCTGCAGGTGTCGCCGTAGCGACCACAGTCAGCCAACGGGATCCTTCGCACTTCCAGAGAGGTTCCGACATAGAGGTGTCCCTGGAGGGAGATCGGAGAGGAGATACAGGGTCAGCATCTCAGAGCGCGTCCGGAACGAACTCCACGTTACAAAACCAACGCCAGGGTTCGATTATAATGAAGAGCTTTTATTCACGTATTTTAATTGCAATATTTTTTTTTGTTTTGGTTTTTTGATCACTAACATGTTTCGCTGTTTGTTAAGGGATAGTTTAAGAGATATTGAAAGAGACGTAAAATGTGTGTGTTGTGTGTGTGTGTGTGTGTGTGTGTGTGTGTGTGTGTGTGTGTGTGTGTGTGTGTGTGTGTGTGTGTGTGTGTGTGTGAGTGTGTGTGTGTGTGCGTGAGTGCGTGTGCGTGAGTGTGTGTGTGTGTGTGTGCGTGAGTGTGTGTGTGTCTGTGTGTGCTTGTGCGTGCATGCGTGTGTGTGTGTGTGTGAGTGTGTGTGTGTGTGTGTGTGTGTGTGTGTGTGTGTGTGTGTGTGTGTGTGTGTGTGTGCGTGTGCGTGTGTGTGTGTGTGTGTGAGTGTGTAATCACCGTGCTGTCGTCGATAGCCATGGCAGTGACAGCAGCCTCGTCTCTGAAGAGTCTGTACTGAGAGATGATGAAGGCCTCCTCGCTGCTGTGCAGCACCTTCAGCACCTTCCCCGAGTCTGTGAAAGAGAAGCAAGAATGGAATCCCGTCAAACTGCCTAACACTAACCCTAACCCTAACCCTAACCCTAACCCTAACCCCTTCAAACTGCCTAACCCTAACCCTAACCCTAACCGTAACCCCTTCAAACTGCCTAACCCTAACCCAAACCCCTTCAAACTGCCTAACCCTAACCCTAATCCTAACCCTAATCCCTTCAAACTTCCTCCATCCAGCAGTTGAGGCCAAAAGTGTTTCAGCATCACCCTATAGAACAAACTAAATGTCATTATTTACAGTATTTTCTTATTTTCTCTCTTTTGAATTTGCTCTTATCTGTAATGTGATAACTGCTCTTATCTGTAATGTGATAACTGCTCTTATCTGTAATGTGATATTTTGTAACAACTGTATGTCGCCCTGGATAAGGGCATCTGCTAAGAAATAAATAAATAAGAAGAAGAAGAACAACAACAACAACAACTAATTTTACTTCATAAGGTTGAATGAAACCTGCTGAATAATGTCACGTTCACAGATTGAATTACACATCGCTTTGTAGTTTTCCGTATACTTTCCGAAAACAGAAAAATGTGACATTTCAAAACTCTATCAAGAAATAGTACTATACTATACTACTAGAGATATCACCACTGTGTCGGTTATAGCATTGGGGCTGGCTCTCACCTGTGCCCAGGTACAGCACGCTGTAGACCTCCTCGTTAACCCCTTGCGCGCTGGAGGCCACGGTCCTGGTGTAGCGGTCAGTGGTCGGCAGGTCTAGCGGCCGTTGACCCAGCGGATAGATCAAGTCCTCCATTTCTGGGTGGTCCCGAATGACCCCTAAGATTTTCCACGGCAGACTGTTGGTTGCATTCTTAAAAAGGCACTGCGCAGAAAAAGAAGGAAATGATAATTAAACCATAACAATTAAGAATGCAGGAGCCTGCCCTGGACTGGAGGGAGCACCCTTTCTCTTAGGGGAGTGAGGGAGGGAGGGACGGAGGGAGCAGTTCAGTCTCTGTGCCTCAAGCCTGCCCTGGACTGGAGGGAGCACCCTTTCTCCTTAGGGGGGTGAGGGAGGGACGGAGGGAGCAGTTCAGTCTCCGTGCCTCAAGCCTGCCCTGGACTGGAGGGAGCACCCTTTCTCTTAGGGGGAGGGAGGGAGGGAGGGAGCAGTTCAGTCTCCGTGCCTCAAGCCTGCCCTGGACTGGAGGGTGCGCCCTTTCTCTCAGGGGGGGGAGGGAGGCAGGGAGGGAGGGAGCAGTTCAGTCTCCATGCCTCAAGCCTGCCCTGGACTGGAGGGAGCCCCCTTTCTCTCAGGGGGGGTGAGGGAGGGAGGGAGCAGTTCAGTCTCCGTGCCTCAAGCCTGCCCTGGACTGGAGGGAGCCCCCTTTCTCTTAGGGAGGGAGGGAGCAGTTCAGTCTCACCGTTCCAGGTCGCTGTGCTGGCAGAGTGTTGCTGTAGCCCTTCAGTTTGGAGGTCTGAAAGACCTGATTGACTTGATCGATGGAGTAGACACAGACCACAGTGGTGTTCCTGAAACAGGACAGAAGAAAAAAAATAATACTGTTACGTTTATGAGAACGAAAGTAACTGCAGCACAGAGCAGAGGGAGGCTGTTCAGAGAGTATAAGAGCCTCCTTTTCTCTTTCTCTTTCTCAGAGAGGAGGGAGGCTGTTCAGAGAGTATAAGAGCCTCCTTTTCTCTTTCTCTTTCTCAGAGCAGAGGGAGGGAGAGTATAAGCTCTCCCGTCTCACAGTGCATATGCGCACCTCTATTGTAACAGTCTAAAAGCTTCTCACCATGCGTTTGAGAAGATGCCGTAGAGCAATCCTGCAGTGCCCCTCTCGCCCGTCAACACGTACGCCTCTCGGAGCTGATTGAACTGCTGGGGCTTGGAGGGGACCCCGCACATCACCCGCGCCTTCAGGAATGTGGTCCAGGAATCCAGGGGAGCATTCCGGACTACTCCTTCATCCACCTGCCAAGAGTGTAGGGAACGTCTTATAGTCAGAGCTTAGCAGCAACATCGGTCGCCATGCAGCAGGGCTACAACTGTGCGTTTGTAACCCTGCTCAAACTCCTGGCTCCTGATCATTTCAATATTAATAATAATAGACTTCATTGAGGGGAGCTCTGAACCCCAGGACTGGGTGCAGCAGCAGCAGCAGCAGCAGGGCTAGTGTGAGTTTGTAACCCTGCTCAAACTCCTGGCTCCTGATCATTTCAATATTAATAATAATAGACTTCATTGAGGGGAGCTCTGAACCCCAGGACTGGGTGCAGCAGCAGCAGCAGCAGCAGCAGCAGGGCTAGTGTGAGTTTGTAACCCTGCTTAAACTCCTGATCATTTCAATAATAATAGACTTCATTGAGGGGGAGCCAGACAGTGGAAAGGAGGCAACAGACTTGCATACAAATAAAACCCCTTATTCGATTAGCAGGGAGTCTGAGTGAAGCTGTAAAGCCGCAGGCGGTGGCAGGGGAGCCTATCTGGCTCGCTGTACCATGCAGACTCGTCCTATTCTCGCACGGTGAGGCTCTTCGTCGACGCTGGCTGTCTTGTTGAGCTCGCTGAAGAAGAAGTAAGCCTCTTCCTTGTGCTTCTCATTGCCTGGGACCAGAGCAGACCCGGCAAACTGCGGATCTGAAAGAGATTCAGAAGGGATCACGGCGCTGTCAGTTTCCAGGGTGTGGAGACATTTCCAACGCAGCGCTGTAGGTAAACGGAGTCCCGCTGCTGTGGGGTCATGTGATCCCATTGCACTGGTTAGTCCATTGGATTGAGGTTGGATGAAGTCTTATTTCCAGTGAGGGATGACAAGAGTAAAAAGACAATGAGTTTGGATCGCGCTCCTTAATGTTTAGTAAGCGCTATTGTGTAATACAGTGTTACCCCAAACCCCCCCCCGCCGCTGGGATCCCGGGACACTTACACTGCAACCACTTGTCTTCGTTCTTGAGCAGCTTCCTGTGGCTGTAGGTCCTGCGGAGTGAGCCATTGAACGATCCCGCAGCAGACAAAGCAGAGTAGAGACTGCCCTCTGAAACAATGCATGTCCAGCGGTTAATGAAAGGGGCTTGATACCAGGAGGTTCAATTCCGGCTCAGCCACTGACTCCCTGTGTGTGTGTGTGTGTGTGTGTGTGTGTGTGTGTGTGTGTGCGTGCGTGTGTGTGTGTGTGTGTGTGTGACCCTGAGCAAGTCATTGAACCTCCTTGTGCTCCGTCCTTCAGATGAGACGTAAAACAAACAAGGTCCTATTGGAAGTGACTCTGCAGCAGCAGCAGCAGCAGTTGTTGATGATGCATAGTTCACCCTCCTAGTCTCTGTAAGTCGCTTTGGATAAAAGCGTCTGCTAAATGACTAATTAATTAATATAAAGATCTGATCTAGCCTACAGATGTCAATGTATAATAATAATAATAATAATAATAATAATAATAATAATAATAATAACAATAATAATAATAATAAAACACTGTTTTAAAATACTGTTTGAGTGTTTGTTTTTATTTATTTAATACATATATTTATTTTGAGTACTTGCAATAAGAATATCTCAGATTCCAAACATCATAAGGATAAAAAAAACACATGCCCCCTAGTGTCCTCTAGCGGTACTGCAGCGCGATTCCCCCAGCCGGTACAGTACCTGCAGAGAGAGAGACTACGCGCTGCGAGGGGAAGGGTGGTGAGATGTCAGCTGGCACCACCTGCAGGCCACTGTCGGTACTGTCATTCAGTTCTGTCCCATTGACCTGCAAGCACAATAAAGTTTATGTTCAGCATCCCACTAGGTGTAGCGTCACTTATATCTAAGGCTGTGTTTTTTTTACAGTTATCACGAATTTCAGTGAAATGTTGGATTCACTGTTTTTCAGTGACGCATCGAAGCATTTAGGAACATTTCTTGTATAATAAAATGATCAATCTTGAATATGACAACACATATATTTTTTTTTAGTTTTAATCATATTATTTTTACTCATGAAATATCTTGAAATACTGTGAAATTACAGTGGCTAAACCAAACCATAGATCTGCAGTACCCTCACATGACAGATAGGGGGAGCCACCTTCCAAACCAACTCGGTTTTATCTTCTTTTTTTTTTTAAATGACACCTATCTTTCTATATGGCCTTTAAACTGAACTTACCAATAACCAACACTTGGGGGCACCGGCGTTTGTCCCACAGATCAGGAGGCTGCTGTTTACTTTGTGAATCACTGTGATGAAGTTCTCACACTCTGACTGAAAGAAAGAAAACGTGTAACAAATGACTATCCCCATTTCGGATGCAATTACAATGGTTGGCCAGCTGGTGTCACTGTGCTATATGGAAAAATTACAGTTCAGTCTCCATGTCTAAAACCTTTCTCTTAGGGAGGGAGGGAGGGAGGGAGGGAGGGAGCAGTTCAGTCTCCATGCCTTAAGCCTGCCCTAGACTGGAGGGGAACCCATTTTGGGGAGGGAGGGAGGGAGGGATCAGTCCAGTCTCCTCTCATACACCCCTTACCTGCGGTACATTCAACTTGGAGAGACAGGTCTTCTTTGCTTTTTCATTTACAGTCACTGGAATCTGAAAATCACAAAGAAATGTCTTTTGTCAGGAAAAACACATTGAAGAGTCAAAGCTGACGTTCCGTTTCTGTTCTGTGTAAGTAACACACAAGACTCGCTCGCTCTCGGGGACAGACTTTTCATCAGCGCTCACCTGCGTTGTTTTCACGTCGGACTCTGTGAACTGCAGGACGTAGAGCAGGCCTCTCCCGCCCACGTAGAGTGAGCCGGACCCCAGCTCGTGAAACAACGTGGTGTGAGTCTCAGGGTCAGGGAAGTGAAACCCGACAGCGTCTGACAGACATGAGAGAGAAATAATTAAAGAAAGAAAGAGAGGAAGAGAGAGAGAAAGAGAGAAAGAGAAAGAAAGAAAGTGAGAGAAAAAGAGAGAAAGAAAGAAAGTGAGAAATGAAGAGAGAAAGAAAGAGAGAAAGAGAGAGAGAAAGAGAGAGAGAAATGAAGACAGAAAGAAAGACAGTGAGAGGGAAAGAAAGAGAGAAAGAAATGGAGAGAAAGAAAGTGAGAGAAAAAGAGAGAAAGTGAGAAAGTGAGAGATAAAGAAAGAAAGTGAGAGAGAAAGAGAGAGAAAGAAAGTGAGAGAGAAAGAAAGTGAGAGAGAAAGAGAGAGAAAGAAAGTGAGAGAGAAAGAAAGAAAGTGAGAGAGAAAGAGAAAGAAAGTGAGAGAGAAAGAGAGAGAAAGAAAGTGAGAGAGAAAGTGAGAGAGAAAGAAAGTGAGAGAGAAAGTGAGAGAGAAAGAAAGTGAGAGAGAAAGAAAGTGAGAGAGAAAGAGAGAGAGAAAGAAAGAAAGGGAGAGGAAGAAAGAAAACGAGAGAAAAAGAAAAGAAAGAAAGAAAGAAAAAAGAAAGAGAAGGAAAGAAAGAGAGAGAAAAAGAGAAAGAAAAAAGAGAGATAGAAAGAAAGAATGAAAAAAGAGTGAGAAAGAGAAAGAGAAAAGAGAAAGAGAAAAAAGAGAGAAAAAAGAAAGAGAGAAAGAGATAAAAAGAAAGAGAGAGAAAGAAAGAAAGAAAGAAAGAAAGAAAGAAAGAAAGAAAGAAAGAAAGAAAGAAAGAAGAGAGAAAGAGAGAATGAAAGAGAGAAATGGTTTTATGATTATCTAAGCTGTTGCATTCCCATCCTTAAATAATTACTGTTACACGCTGGGCATTGAAACCTGCAGCCTTTCTTTTGCACAGAATTCCAGTTTTTGGGGCTGCTCACCCCACATTCTCAGCGACGCCTGTAGTCTTGGGACAGCCCTTTCTTTTGCACAGAATTCCAGTTTTTGGGGCTGCTCACCCCACATTCTCAGCGACGCCTGTAGTCTTGGGACAGCCCTTTCTTTTGCACAGAATTCCAGTTTTTGGGGCTGCTCACCCCACATTCTCAGCGACGCCTGTAGTCTTGGGACAGCCCTTTCTTTTGCACAGAATTCCAGTTTTGGGGCTGCTCACCCCACATTCTCAGCGACGCCTGTAGTCTTGGGACAGCCCTTTCTTTTGCACAGAATTCCAGTTTTTGGGGCTGCTCACCCCACATTCTCAGCGACGCCTGTAGTCTTGGGACAGCCCTTTCTTTTGCACAGAATTCCAGTTTTTGGGGCTGCTCACCCCACATTCTCAGCGACGCCTGTAGTCTTGGGACAGCCCTTTCTTTTGCACAGAATTCCAGTTTTTGGGGCTGCTCACCCCACATTCTCAGCGACGCCTGTAGTCTTGGGACAGCCCTTTAGCATCAGATACAGTACAGCAGGGCTCTCCAACCCTGGTCCCGGTGAGATACTGGGGCTGCTGGTTTTCGTTTCAACCAGTCTCTCAGTTACTTAATTGAACCAATTACTGGCTTAATTAGTCCAGATGAACAGGTCTTCCAGATCTTTAGCCACTGATGATGTAAAGACACCTAGAAAACCTGCTGGACATGGACTCTCCAGGACCAGGGGTGGAGACCCCTGCAGTACACTGTCTTGCCCCTCTTAACTGAAACAGAGAGATGCAGCTTCAGCTGGTCACATGATGCATCCCGGGGATGTCTAAGCGAGGTGAATTGGTCAGTCGTGGCGCGGTCTGCCCATTTGTATTCAATCATGAAATACAGTATCTTGAAATACCTATTTGTAGATTGTGAAATAAGCCATGTTAACCAGGATTTTAAAAAAATCTGTCCCATTTATATCAACACTTAAAATGCTTTCAGATTTCCTCGGGCTATAGACAAGATATGGAGGTGATGAATATTGTGCTGTGAAATTACAGTGGCTGGACCAAACCATAGATCTGCAGTACCCTCACATGACAGATAGGGGGAGCCACCTTCCAAACCAACACGGTTATATGTCTATTCGGTTTCAATTAACACTTATCTTTCTATTTGGCTTTTCAATTGAACTTACCAATAACCAACACCAGGGGGCGCCGCCGTGTGTTTCATTGACCAGGAGGCTACCGTTTAAGTTCTGTAAGCTTGAGAAATTGGTCAGTTGTGCGCCATTTACCCGAAGAAAGTGTGCGCTACATATGGCCTTTTTATTTCTTTCTTTCTTTCTTTCTTTTTCTCTTTGCAATGTGAGCCACAGATGGTCATTCAACGCGGACCAAGATATGTGTTACACACACACACACACACACACACACACACAGACACAGACACACACACACACACACACACACACACATACAGACTGACTATACATCTCAATTGAGATCATTTGTTGCTTCATAACTTTTTGAGTCGCTCGCTCCCCCTCTCTCTCTCTCTCTCTCTCTCTCTCTCTCTCTCTCTCTCTCTCTCTCTCTCTCGCGCGCGCGCGCGCTCACGCCGCTGCTGCTGCAGTCCCATCATCAGCACCTCGAGCACCTGCATTGCAGTTCTGCAGCACGAGCCCTCCCATCCCAACGCACATGTTGCACCCGCATTAATGCAACCACGCGTTTTTAAACTAGACACAAATACTTGTGAATGCACGGTACAATATGCATCTACAGCAACATTATGCGCAACCAGTTTCTATCGCAAACCCTGCTAATGCAGGATTAAAAACCTTTTAAAGCCATCGTATCGTGTTATTAAATAAAGCAAGAGGGAAACGCACAGCTGGGTTCGGGGTTAGACCCTCAGTGCCGGTATATATTCTGAAGTAAGATCCTTCAATGAAACAACGTCTTTAACACAGACCACAGCTGCTCTCGAAGTTCCGTAAAGGATGCATAAAAAAACCCATTAGCGCCTGTCCATCAATGCAGCCCCTTGCTCCACAACGCGTTATATCGGTCCAGCCCTCTGGGGTGAATCTGATTTGGTACAATATTATTAGGACGAGCTACTGTGTGTCTCAGGGTGTGAAGAAGGAATTGGATGATCTTTCTTTGTCCTTCTTCAGTCCTCATTCATAAATGATTTATTTTAAGACCTCTGTATGCGGCTGATTGAGTTTGAACCACGCGTTTTTATTGTGTCGTTGGTACGTTGTCTTTTTAGACATTACAATGGTCTTTTGTATTGTTTTCCAGGACCCCCTTGTAAACGAAGCCTCGGTCTCAATGGGTAAATATCCTGGTTACAGACAGACAGACAGACAGACAGACAGACAGACAGACTTTAATACATCTTACCTTTAACGGTGAATTTCAGCCTCGGCAGCTTCTCAGCGGATCCTACGACGCCGGCTAGCTGAAGAAAGGTCGATAAGAGCATCAGATGTTTCATCTTTGCTTATGTTTTGTAAGTTGCCTTCCCAATTTTCCGCCCAAGGATGACGTTCTTTGAATACAGCGGCGGCCGACTTATCTGATGGACCGCTGCAGCTGTGTTTACCAATCGAGCTGAACCGGACCCTGCGATTTGGGTATCTCGCTCGTTTTCATGCCTCTCTCTCTCTCTCTCTCTCTCTCTCTCTCTCTCTCTCTCTCTCTCTCTCTCTCTCTCTCTGCGTGAGTATTAGTCTACTGCTTTCACCAGCTCTCTCTCTCTCTCTCTCTCTCTCTCTCTCTCTCTCTCTCTCTCTCTCTCTCTCTCTCTCTCTCTCTTACACCCGCTTTCTGGCTTTCTGTGCTTTATACCGACTCTGAGAAATTGAAACCGAGGCTCCACCTCGTGCGCGTAAGAGAAAAAAGAGAGGGGGGTGTGTGGGTGGGAGAGAGAGAGGGTGTGGGTGGGACAGGGGGGGTGTGGGTGGGAGAGAGAGGGGGCCGGTATTGTAACGCTGCCCTCGGTTTGTTATTCATTTGAGAGTCTGCTAAATATTGATCACGCGGCGTGGGCACACCCGTGTTCTCCATTCACTGTGTTTTTTGTGGGTTATTTTGCTAAACGCAGTTTGCACACCAGGCTTAAGCGCCCCGAGATAGAGCGACTAAAGGAACCCATTACTCTTTTCGACGTATATTGGTCAGCATATGACATATTTTATTGTCCTCGTTAACTCGTTAAACCAAAGACGCATGCCCACTACCGACAGCAGTATAACGGGCGTGGCTACAGTGGCAACCCCCTACGTCACTCCTCTCAAAAAAACTTTAACACATTTTTTAACTCTATGGCGAGCCGGTATTGAACGCGCGTGTCTGCATGCGGTGACCACTTCTGATAATTCAAACGCGGCGCGCGTGGAGCTCTCCGTGGTCCTGAAGGAGAGTTCCTGACTGTTTCCTGTTCGGTAGAAATTCTAGTGCGGTGCGTGCGTGTGCGTGTGCGTGTGCGTGTGCGTGTGCGTGTGTATAAAGGGCCTTGAGAACGCTAAAAGTGAGGACTCTATGGCATTTTAGCTGACGTAGGCGATACAATCGCATGGAAAGGGAAGCTCAGGGGACCCATCAACCACTCACTCAGACCACACCTGTCAATATCCTGCGAGTGAGCGACAGACCCCCTAGGCAGAGTTTCTCGGTCAGCATTCACTGACAGGCAATCAGCGTTTCCCGTAGTCGGCAAATCAGGTTGGTGCCTGTCTGCAAGCTACGGGGACAAAAGTTTAGAAGGAAGCCATAATAGCAGGACAAGAATGTCACATTTTTGTTTGTCAGTTTTTCGTTAAGTATATGGAAAACTACAAAGCGGTGTGTAATTTCAATGTGTTAACGTAGCATTATTCAGCCAGTTTCATTTCACGACAACCGTTTCAATACAGCAGAGCAAGCGGGAGAGGCAGCGGGTTCAATTCAGACATTGTTTTTAGGACAGACCCGCAGGCAGACAAAGGCTGATAATAGCGCACATCCTGTGAACTAATCCTAACGGGGTTAAATCCGCAGACGCGTTAATCTTTTCTGAGTTATTTTAGGTCACAGCATTAAAAAAAAACACTAAGGAAACTGGGTAAATGGGATTTGCTTACTATAAAAACCTGCTGGTGCCTATAGATAATGTTGAGATGTGTCCAAGCGATCACTAGATCGATACTATAGGGAGATAACGCAATGGCTTCAATCTGAGATTGAAGAGAGGATTATAAACTAAATAGAGGAAGCTGCTTTCTCCAACTACAATAGATTTTGCCCTGTAGTGATGTCTAATATGTATATTTTTTAAGTCCAAAAGAAAATTATTTAATTAGTATTGCTTTATTCATCATAATGATCAAATACTATAATCATTAATAATAATAATAATAATAATAATAATAATAATAATAATAATAATAATAATAATAATGAGACACTCCAATAAAAGTATTTAACGCAAATTCTCTGAATCATTTGCAGGTAATTCTCTTATGAATTAATGGGTTATTATTGAATATATAGTGTGGAGTAGTGGTTGGGGCTCTGGACTCTTGCCCGGAGGGTCGTGGGTTCAATCCCAGGTGGGGGACACTGCTGCTGTACCCTTGAGCAAGGTACTTTACCTAGATTGCTCCAGTAAAAACCCAACTGTATAAATGGGTAATTGTATGTAAAAATAATGTGATATCTTGTAACAATTGTAAGTCGCCCTGGATAAGGGCGTCTGCTAAGAAATAAATAATAAAATAATCATATAGCTATGCACCTCACCTTTTAATATCTCGAGGGATTTTCGGAGCCTGCAACAGTAAATTGATACAGTGTGAAATCAGAAATGAGAACTCAAACAGCACCGGGTTTAAATATGGCTTTATAATTCATTCATTAAAATCGCCCCCCACCTCCCTCCCCCAAAATATCTTTACACAAAACATTGTAGTAAAAAAAGGGTGCATTTACAGAGTCCTTCTTTAAAACTTTTTCAAAATAAAGCATTCTAATGTCAACAAATTATTAATAATAATAATAATAATAATAATAATAATAATAATAATAATAGTAATAATAATAATAATAATAATAATAATAATAATAATAATAATAATAATAATAATAGCTTTGCTTATGAATAGGACCCTCACTGAGGGCATATTTGAACAAGTATTCGAACCTCCAACAGTTTCACTTCTTCGCTTCCATGAAGGTTAAGAAAATACTAAGTCCTTGACAGGGGCAGCTGTTTGGAGTTTTATTGGGGGGGGGGCAGGTTGTTTTAGTGGGGGGGGGCACATTATGAAAAAGGTCGCCCACATTCTATAAAAAAGTTTTGCATCACCTAGAATTTTGGGATTGATATATCATTTTATATGAACATAATTTAGATGTTTTATTGCTACAAAATAATATCGCCAAAAAAAAAAAAAAGTCTACCGGAAGGAAGCCATAATAGTTAACATTATTCAGCAGGTTTCATTCGACTTTATGAAGCAAAATGAGTTCATTCTATAGGGGGATGCTAAACTTTGGTCCAGAGCTGTACACACGCTGTTGCTAATCAAGCTGGTATTAAAATCTGGAATGGGTGAAACTGAGATACAACAGGAGTTCCCATCCCTGATTATATATTAAACTGCCAAAGGAAAAACTGGGAGGAACCAAGGGAATCAGCAAGAGTCTTTATTATTATTAATGATTAATTAGTTATTTAGCAGACGCTTTCATCCAAAAGAGTATAGGGGGGTGAACTATGCATCATCAACAACTGCTGCTGCTGCAGAGTCACTTCCAATAGGACCTCGTTTGTTTTATGTCTCATCCGAAGGACGGAGCACAAGGAGGTGAAGTGACCTGCTCAGGGTCACACACGGAGAGTCAGTAGCTGAGCCGGGATTGAACTGGGAACCTCCTGGTATGAAGACCCCTTTCTTTAACCACTGGACCACCAAGCCTACCTTTAAGGTTAGCTAGTGAGCTGGCTTTGCTATTGCATCCTTGGCTTCAGGCTTCAGAAGTCCTCCTCACATGAGCTTCATGGAGAACTTGGCCCCGTCGCCCCCTTCCCCTCCTCCCCGCCCCTCCCCCGCCCCGTGGCACGAAGGCAATGGTGGTGTTGTGTTTAATCTTCCCCTTTCCGCGGCTCCAGAAAAATATGAAGACGAAGCAGATGGCCACCGAGCTGAGGAAGGACAGGAAGCCCATGGTGGTGGCAATAACGAGGGTCTTGGCGTCGTAAGGGTAGGGGCGGGGCCCCGGAGAGAAAGAGGCGTTGAAGGGGGTCGGCTGCAGGTCCCAGAAGTACAGGGAGCTGCGGTTGCGCGCCGCTGATGACGACAGGGAGAATCCGCGCACCTGCAGGCTGACGGGCAGGCTGTCATTCCCGGCCGCGTTGCTGGCTACGCACTGGTAGATCCCACCGTCCTGGACTTGAGCGTACCGGACCTCCAGGCTCCCGTCGAGAAGCACCCGGATCCTGCCGCTGGGGGTCAGGACCGCCTTCTGCGGGGCGAGCCAGGAGATCCTCGGGGCTGGATCCCCGTCTGCCCGGCAGGAGAACAGAACCGTTTTGCCTTCCTCAGTTTGGACCTCCTGAGGCTTCCGGTCTAAGATCTGGGGCCTCCTGCAGCTGAAATGCCCCGGAACCTGAGATTCGGCGAAGTCCTTAAACTCCCTCCCGCGGGCCGACTCCGGGGAGGAGCAGGAGGGCTGGCGGCCATCGAAGTTCAAACGCAGCCGCCTGCGGACCACCCAGAGCAGCCGGCAGTCGCAGGCCAGGGGGTTCCCGTCCAGCCGGAGTGTCTCCAGGTTGCCCACCGAGTGGAAGACCCCCTCCTCCAGGGTGGGCAGCAGGTTCGAGGAGACGTTGAGCAGCCGGAAGTGGGTCAAGCCCCGAAAAGCCCCTGGCTCGACGGTTAGTAGCTTGCAGCCGGCCAGGTGGAACTCCTGCAGCCTGAGGAGGTCCCCTAACAGGTGGCCCTGCACCACAGAGATGGGGTTGTGGGAGAGGTCGAGGTAGCGGAGGTAGACCAAATGTCGGAGAGGCAGGTAGGGGACGGAGCTCAGGTTGCATCCGGTGATGGACAGCGAGGTGAGGTTGAGCCCCAGGAGGCTGTTCCCTGCCAGGGTGCCCAGCGAGGGGCACTGCCTGATCTCCAGGCTCCTGAGGCGCTGCAGCCTCCTGAACGAAAGGTCCTGGAGCCCGCCGACGTTGCCGAGTCGTCGGAAACGCAGCAGGAGCAGCCCGTGGAGCTGAGAAAGGGCCTCCGCGGGGATGGAGGTGAGGTTGGACTTGTCCAGGGTCAGCTCCTGGAGGTTGTGGAGGCCGGAGAAGGCCCGGTGGGAGAGGAAGACCAGGTCGTTCTCTCCGGCCTCCAGCTGCCGCAGGTTCGAGAGCTCCCTGAAGGTGTGGTCGACGAACACCAGGATCTGGTTCTCGCGAAGATCCAGGACCCTGAGGCTCTGGAGGCCGGAGAACAAGCCCACCGGGAGGATCTTGAGCCGGTTGCCGCGGAGACGGAGGGTCCGGAGTCTGGGCAGGTTGCGGAAGGAGCCGGGCTCCACAGCGGAGATGATGTTCTCGCTCAGGTCCAGCTCCAGGAGCCGGGGCAGGTTGGAGAACTCCTCCAAGCTGAGGCTCTTCAGCCGGTTCCTGCTCAGGTCCAGGAGCTCTGCGTCGGAGGGGATGTTCTCCGGGATGGAGGTCAGGCGTCTGCGGGCGCACGACACCGTCCGCTTGCCGGAGGAACACTCGCATTTCGGGGGGCAGGACGGGGGGGAACCCCCCAGAGCCACGGCCAGACCCCCCAGGAGAAGAAGCAGCCAGACCCCCTGCCGCCTGCGACCATCGCCCGCGATCATCTTGCCTTCTGCCTGGGGAGACAAACAGGAAAAACTTACAGCTCTGGACAAAAGTTTTGCCTCACCCTACAGAATGAATACGTATCGCATGAAACCTGCTGAATAATGTTGCAGTAACATATTGAATTACATACCACTGCTTTGTAGTTTTCCCATAAACATAATGTAAAAATGTGGCATTAATTAATAATAAATGATAAATGATTAATTAATAATAATTTAATAATAATATTAGAAAGTGGACAGCGCCATCTAGTGCACAGCTAGTGTATTGCCGGCAATACACAATTATTTCCAATAAAAAACACAATTATTTCCAATAAAGCAGGAGGGAGAAAGTTACCGCCAGGGTCTCATAACCAGGTTTGTTCAGATCAGACTTGCTCCAGATTGTAGTCTTTTAGGATTCTCCCGGCCACTGAACTGCATCTCCAAGGGAACGCACCTAAAAAAAATAAAACACAAAAATATATCACTGTACACCTCGGGCTAAGTTTTACATCACCTACAATTTTAGGATTGAGACATTAAAATATATATATAT
>CM060280.1:5484676-5544676 GCA_030684275.1 Acipenser oxyrinchus oxyrinchus | reverse complement strand
TAACCCTATAGAAAAAGCACAGCACAGTGTAATAAAGCACAGTGAAAGCATGGTAAAGCACAGAGAGGTGTGGTAAAGCATAGGGAAGCATTGTAAAGCACAGAGAGGTGTGGTAAAGCATAGGAAAGCATTGTAAAGCACAGAGAGGTGTGGTAAAGCATAGGGAAGCATTGTAAAGCACAGCGAGGTCCGGTAAAGCATAGGGAAGCATTGTAAAGCACAGAGAGGTCTGGTAAAGCATAGGGAAGCATTGTAAAGCACAGAGAGGTCTGGTAAAGCATAGGGAAGCATTGTAAAGCACAGAGAGGTCTGGTAAAGCATAAGGAAGCAAACATTTTGCCAAACAGCCAAACATTTTGCATCACCCTATAGAATTAACAAATGCTGCTTCATAAAGTCCAATGAAACCTGTTGAATATTGTTACACTCGCATATTGAATTGCACACCGCTTTGTAATTTTTTCCATATACTCAACGTAAAGCTGACAAAAATGGGAAAATGTGACATTTCGAAATCTAAGATGAAATGCTGTACGACTATTATACCTTCCGGTCGACCTTTGGGATATTGTGTTCTAGTTTCTTTGATTACATGATCATTTGATACTGGGAACGAGGCGAGGTGGAGTTTTACAAACTGGTTTCACGGAAATCTTGGCATGGTAGAATGAAAATGTATGTGGGATCATAGGAGAGTAAAGCGAGTTTACTGGCGGTGATTTTGGCATGTGTAGAACTTAAGATGAAATGACTGTACAGAAATGATGGAATGAAAGATGTGACCAAGTACCTGAAAGTCTGATGCCAAGAGGCTAATGCATGCCTTTGTTTCATCTAGAATTGATTATTGTAAAGCACTTTTTTTCTGATGTCCCAAAACTTGTTCAGAATACCGCTGCTAGAATTCTGACTAAAACCAGGAAAAGTGAACATATTACCCCTGCTTTGGCTTCTTTACACTGGCTACCTGTGCAGTATAGAATTGATTTTAAGATTCTGCTGTTAACTCACAAGGCCCTGAATGGATTAGCACCCAGTTATTTGCAGGAGTTACTGACCCCATATCTTCCAAACCGCACTCTGACATTACAGGATGCGGGGCTGCTGGTTATTCCTAGGGTCAACAAAAGCAACACGGGAGGTAGGGCTTTTTCTTGTAGAGCTCCTAAATTATGGAATGCTCTGCCTTCGTTTGTCAGGGAAGCTGGGACCGTTACAGTTTTCAAGTCAAGACTAAAAACGCACTTTTATAAAATGGCTTTCTTATCTTAGTGGGTTTTAATAAAACTTAAAGATTGCTGCTTTTGTATTATGCGTATACTGTTATTTAAATCTGTTAATTAAATGGTTTGATTATAACAGTTGTGTGTGTGTCATGCTATACAAATGGATTGTGGCTTGTTATTTTTTCCTGCTATGTACTGTACAGTGCTTTGCGATACTTTTGTATAAAAAGCGCTCTATAAATGCAATAAATAAATATTAAATAAATAAATCAATAAATAGTGGTTGGTTGCACTTGAGTGGAGTGACAGCTGAGTAACTCATTTCTATCAGTAAGAGAACAGAAACAAACTGTAGTCACGAAGCCACTGAGCTGCTAGAGTAGAAATAGCAGGCATAGAGGCGACACAGACAGAGAAGCTCCCAATACCTCCAGATCATCTGGACCATCGCTGTCTCATCTGAGTCCGTCTCTCCTGGGGTTCAGAACATCTCATCAGACACCTCTGTCTGTTAATACCAGCGGCACGCGTTGAAGCTACACAATAACGTTCCATGCAGAATGCAATGCGGGGCGTTTGGAACTGATAAAGGGACGTTAAGATTTGAAATGTGGTCCGGTCTCATCCTTATATGAAACAAAAGCAGTTAATTCCATGTCTAACTTCATTCTGAAATCCAAGTGTAAAACTTACAGCATAGATGAGCAGATCATTCAATTGACCATCTGATATATCAATCCCATATAACCGCACAGTGAATCATGTCTAATTAAAAAGAAAGGGGGAGGAAGGGGGAGAGTCCATTGTCCTGCATGTTTGCAAAAGACAGATTGCAACAAACCACAACATGTAACATGATTCACAGACAAATTAATAGCATGAGATGTTGCCTGGATCGTGTATCTTGCTGAGACAGATGTCAAAATAATGTGATATCTTGTAACAATTGTAAGTTGCCCTGGATAAGGGTGTCTGCTAAGAAATAAATAATAATAATAAATCATTGCATGATCTGACCCCAACTTATCAGCCTGACCTAACTGCCCCTCACGCTCCAAAGCGCACTTTGTGCTCTTCTAGTGCAGGAATGCTACAGGTCCCTAGAGCTAATCTCAAAACATTCGGCTCAAGAGCTTTCTGCTGTTATGCCCCCAAAGCCTGGAATGGCCTCCCAGACACAATCCGACAAGCAGACTCAACACTTTCTGTTGGTCGGCGACTGAAAACCCATCTGCTCAGAGCTGCCTTTAACTGTTAGAACTGTCCTTGTGTTCTTTCTATGTGAAGTGCTCTGCAATGTGAACACATGAAGGGCGCTATATCAATGCAAGATAGATAGATAGATAGATAGATAGATAGATAGATAGATAGATAGATAGATATTTTGACAATTTTCCCAGATTTTCCGTTCCAGCGATTTCGATTTCATACGCACAACAAATCAAAACTACAAAAGCAATGAGGTGTATTATAGCAATCATTTTTTATATAACATAATAAACACACGAATTTACTTTCTGTATAAACTTTCGTTTTAAAAAAACAACTTATATTTTAACAAAATAAATAAATAAAATAAAATAAAAATAAGTAACTGAATTGGCATTGTGGTGTTCAGTATGATTTCATATCCAAAAATTCTAAATATTATTATTATTATTATTATTATTATTATTATTATTATTATTATTATTATTATTATTATTATATTTCTTAGCAGACGCCCTTATCCAGGGCGATTTACAATTGTTACAAGATATCACTATTACACTTACCAATAGAACAGAAGTCTTTTACCTTTAAATTAGGGTAGCCCCATGTCCCTGTTTTCGCTGGATCGTCCAGGTTTTGAGGAAGGTGTCCCGGGAATTCAATACGTCATCCCAGGACACGAAAATGCCAGAACCATAAACTGAGCACAAGTTAGAGAAATGCGAATGCAATATTACTGCAATTGACGCACAGTAGTAATTGTTTGTCAATCCTACAGAATTAATATTATCAGCGTTTCCAAGTAAGAACAGAAGAAGAACATAAGAAAGTTTACAAACGAGAGGAGGCCCCATTCAGCCCATCTTGCTCGTTTGGTTGTTAGAAGCTTATTGATCCCAGAATCTCATCAAGCAGCTTCTTGAAGGATCCCAGGGTGTCAGCTTCAACAGCATTACTGGGGAATTGGTCCCAGACCCTCACAATTCTCTGTGTAAAAAAGTGCCTCCTATTTTCTGTTCTGAATGCCCCTTTATCTAATCTCCATTTGGGTGGATACAGGATTTCAAAAGAGAGTTTAAACTTGTGATTCCACTTCCGTTTGGAGTTTTTTTGTACCTCAAGGAACCCTAAATAGAACTACATTTTATATATATATATATATAAAACTTATTTCGCTGTCTAACATGAACCTCGAGAAAGGACTCAGTTAAACAAACAAACAAACAAACAAACAAACAAACAAACAAACAAACAAACCAAAACCTTTTTAAAGTCCCTCTCTCTGTCTCTCGCAGAAATCATAAACGTCAATAAACGTTCTTACCGTTAGTCGCCTACGGGTATTATTGTTGTCCAGACCACGTCACCAAGCCCGGTCGAGGAGTTGACTCAATCGCCCCTCCAGTGAGCTTTTCTTCCGCTAACACAGCACAATGTCTGCCTGGTTGTTTTAATGTAATAAACATTACAGAGTTAGCAAACAGTCGAGGTCCGGCTTCACACAAACAGCTCTCTTACGAGCGCTTCCGTACCCGCGCGCACATGCACAGACACAAAGCCTCGTCTCTCAAGAGCTACCTCAGCTGAACACGATCTCCACACCTTGACACCGGCTGTCACAGCAGCTTGCAGGTAAGTTTATACCAGCGAACACATGTCCGCAATGAATATTTAATAGCCGTTCCTCTCCAGCTCTCCCCCGGTCCCTCACAGCCCCGACCACCACCACACGCGCGGTGTCCTTCAAGTTTTCTGTGGGTACGTTGTGAGGTATGTTGCATACAATTCAAATGATCACTTCCTTTATATATTAAAAAAACTAAGTGTATTTTGCTAAATTTTGCACAGTAATTGACCATAGTTTACCATGGGTTACCATGGTTTTCAATATGCTTACCATACCTCTCTGTGCTTTACAATGCTTTCCTATGCTTTACCATACCTCTCTGTGCTTTACAATGCTTTCCTATGCTTTACCAGACCTCTCTGTGCTTTACAATGCTTCCCTATGCTTTACCATACCTCTCTGTGCTTTACAATGCTTTCCTATGCTTTACCAGACCTCTCTGTGCTTTACAATGCTTCCCTATGCTTTACCACACCTCTCTGTGCTTTACAATGCTTCCCTATGCTTTACCAGACCTCTCTGTGCTTTACAATGCTTCCCTATGCTTTACCAGACCTCTCTGTGCTTTACAATGCTTCCCTATGCTTTACCAGACCTCTCTGTGCTTTACAATGCTTCCCTATGCTTTACCAGACCTCTCTGTGCTTTACAATGCTTCCCTATGCTTTACCAGACCTATCTGTGCTTTACAATGCTTCCCTATGCTTTACCAGACCTCTCTGTGCTTTACAATGCTTCCCTATGCTTTACCAGACCTCTCTGTGCTTTACAATGCTTCCCTATGCTTTACCAGACCTCTCTGTGCTTTACAATGCTTCCTTATGCTTTACAAGACCTCTCGTTGTTATTTATTTCGAAATCGCACACAACAACAAAGTACAGCAAAAGAAAATTGATAAATGTACACGGAGCCGAAGAATAACAACTACCCCGATGCGCCGCGATAGAAGTTCGTAAATTGAGGCTTTATTTATTTTAGTGAATTAAAATTTGCACAAGAAAGGTGCAGTTGCAGCATTATGCCACAGGGTGTCACTGTTTAGTCTCCAATGAATGTCCGAGCTGTTTCGAGGAATCCCAGCCTGGCGTTCCTGTGCTGCAGTGTGTTTCGACCACAGCCTGGTTGCGTACCTTGAGAAGTGAATTTAAGCACAACACTTAAGGGTGCATTTCCCGTTTATCTAGGGGATTAACTTAAACGTGCTAAGCTGCTTTCTGCAGCTCCTCTATGCAAATTAACAGTAATTAGAGACACAGTTTAAAGTGTTATCGTATGCATAATGATTTTTTTAATGCATGCTGGTGGGATGTTTTCTTTGCTGCAGTGCAGTTTGGTTGCAAAGGGGAACTTCTTTTGAACTCTGTAAATAAAGAAACGGAAGGAAGGTTTCGTTTCTATACAGTTCAGCAGTACAGCCGCCCACGTATTCTCTATACAGATGTGGTTATTATTACCCAGTTCAGGTCGGGTTCAGCTCTTCATAATATTTTCTTCAGTCCCCCAGGTTTCTGCATATGGACTGAATTATCATAAAATAAAGCAAGACAGCTATTTTTTTTTTGTATAAATGAGAGAAAACAACTCGTGACCAGGTCATGGGACACATCACATGATTGCAGGAGAGGCTCACGGGAGCTGGCGCGCGTCCTGTCGGCTCAGGAATTTCTCTTGCCAGGAAACAGGCGAGTTAATGGTCTGTTTGCACGTTCTGGATTTTAGTATTCTTAAAGGAACAGCGCGTCTCATTCTGTAGCTTGGAAATTGAACTAGGACCGGTACTTACATTTTTTTTTTTTTTTGCCTTTAAAAAATAAATAAATAGAAAGACCTGCAACATGTAGCACATACTTTTGGCTAAAGTCGACTGCCATTGTAAGGAAATTCATTGCTAAGTCTCCAGTTGCTGTTACGCATATAGCTCAAACATTACCGTTACACAGCAGTGTAGGATCTAGTTACAGACTGAATTCAGATAGGGCAGCAGTGTGGAGTAGTGTTTAGGGACTCTTGACCGGAGGGTCGTGGGTTCAATCCCAGGTGGGGGGCACTGCTGCTGTACCCTTGAGCAAGGTACTTTACCTAGATTGCTCCAGTAAAAACCCAACTGTATAAATGGGGAATTGTATGTAAAAATAATGTGATATCTTGTAACAATTGTAAGTCGCCCTGGATAAGGGCGTCTGCTAAGAAATAAATAATAATAGAGAGTGGTTACCTAATGTTCTGGGAGAAAGCTCAGGTATGGTGATGGTCTGTCAACAGGAGAGGATTCAGGGAGCTTTTCTCACTGGCACTAATGAGTGCCTGTCTTATATATCTTGCCTAACTGTGTGTGTGTGTGTGTGTGTGTGTGTGTGTGTGTGTGTGTGTGTGATGCTTTCCTAACTAATCAATTTCATGTTGTGAGTTGCAATGTTGCATCGGACACAATAGTCATCGCTCCAACACATATTTTAAAAGTTTGCTCTAAGACATTGAAGAGGCAGGAAATATGTGGCGCGGTATCTAAAGAGTTAAGGACGACTGGGTGGTGTTCTGAGCACAGTACGTCCTAGTGTGAACTGCTTGAAATGTGTTTAGTTAGGACGCTGTTATGTCTAGTTTGAGGCGAAACTGCTTAATTAACAGCAACCCCTTATAAGGGAATCTTCACCTTTGAGAAAGTTCTATAATCATGCTGACGTGTTAATTTGCCTATTTGTTGCTATGCTATCCCAGTATAAATATGGTGCTAAATTGTCAATAATCAAGAGAGAGTGTGTTCATGTGACCGCTGCCGCTCTTCCCTTGCGCGCATTGTAAGATCGCTTCTTGAAACTGCTGCCGGGTGGAGTCATCAGTCATTTCATATTAAACGGGAATTTACCGACTACAACGTGTTTCTTTCATAACTGCACATCTGAGACCTGTATTATTATTATTATTTATTTCTTAGCAGACGCCCTTATCCAGGGAGACTTACAATTGTTACAAGATATCACATTATTTTTACATACAATTCCCCATTTATACAGTTGGGTTTTTACTGGAGCAATCTAGGTAAAGTACCTTGCTCAAGGGTACAGCAGCAGTGTCCCCCCCACCTGGGATTGAACCCACGACCCTCCGGTCAAGAGTCCAGAGCCCCTAACCACTACTCCACACGGAAATGTAGGACAGGTAAGATCTGATCAATGAAAAGGGTTCGAGGACGATCGCCAAACGTGTTGCAAAGGTTTGATTGTAAAACGGGGCGGTCTGACAAAATATAAATGGAGAGAATGATCGAGGCAGCTCGACAGAGCGAACAGTGTAATAAAGGGCTGCTATAATGCAGAATTGCTGGGGTGAGACAGCTGAGTGCTGGGAATAGGAACTTCAACAAGGAAGAGAAGCAAAACCCAACAACAACTTCTGCAATTTAATTAATATACCGCTTGGAGGAAGTCGTGTTTCCACTTTGAGTTCAAAATCCCAGAAAATAAAAATCCTCTGGGGTTATTTGTAAAATCTCACACTGTAAGATACAACCCTACAAATAAACAGGTTGTTTAATTCAATACTTTTGATGCAGTAAGAATTTTGAATATATTTTCTGATGCCTTATTGGTGTTTAAAACATTATCTCCAGTCCAGGACAGGAGACTGAACTGCTCCCTCCCTCCCTCCCCTAAGAGAAAGGGTGCTCCCTCCAGTCCAGGGCAGGCTTGAGGCACGGAGACTGAACTGCTCCCTCCTCCCTCACCCCCTAAGAGAAAGGGTGCTCCCTCCAGTCCAGGGCAGGCTTGAGGCACGGAGACTGAACTGCTCCCTCCCTCCCTCCCTCACCCCCTAAGAGAAAGGGGCTCCCTCCAGTCCAGGGCAGGCTTGAGGCACGGAGACTGAACTGCTCCCCTCCCTCCCTCACCCCCTAAGAGAAAGGGTGCTCCCTCCAGTCCAGGGCAGGCTTGAGGCATGGAGACTGAACTGTTCCCTCCCTCCCTCCCTCCCTCACCCCCTAAGAGAAAGGGGCTCCCTCCAGTCCAGGACAGGCTTGAGGCATGGAGACTGAACTGCTCCCTCCCTCCCTCCCTCACCCCCTAAGAGAAAGGGTGTTCCCTCCAGTCCAGGGCAGGCTTGAGGCATGGAGACTGAACTGATCCCTCCCTCCCTCACCTTAATCTAAAAACAAATCATAAAATAACCTTCCAGTAATACTGGCACAGAATTATAAAGAGCACACTCAACTCTTTCCTCAATGAGTTTATTGTTGTGTCTGCAAGTTGTGTGTATATATATATATATATATATATTTGCTCAGTAAAGCCCTGCGGTAAAATGCATTGGTTTTGATTACAAAGGAATTGGGAATTAATATTAAAAAAGAAATTGACGTTGATTCCAGTTTATTATATAAAGCAAACCTGGAGCTCACTTAATGCTGGCCAGAATCTCTCCCGAGCAATCTTTAACTCACAATCCTGCATGACCTCCACAACTAACGTGAAATCTAGTGGTGACTCTCTTCTCAATTCTCCACCCCACCACTGCTCCCAGTCAAAGCCACAGAAAGGTGACATCACAGGTTCCCAGTTCAGTTCCGACTCAGCCACTGACTCACCGCGTGTGACCCTGAGCAAGTCACTGAACCTCCTTGTGCTTCGGATGAGACGTAAAACAAACGAGGTCCTATTGGAAGTGACTCTGCAGCAGCAGCAGCAGCAGTTGTTGATGATGCAGAGTTCACCCCCCCTAGTCTCTGTAAGTCGCTTTGGATAAAAGTGTCTGTTAAATGACTAATTAATCATTAATAATAATAAAGAACTCATTTCGCTTTGTAAAGTCGAATGAAATAATCGGTACCAAACAGCTGCAATTATCATACCTGTACTATGAAGCAGTTAAAAGGAGATTCATACACATTTTTAATGACAGTACACATCCTCTCCATGTTTCACTTCAATTACTTCCATCAGGTCGACAATTCAAAGCTCCTCTTGCAGGGAAAAAGTGTTACAACAAAATGATTTATTCCAATGAGCTGCAGCTGTGCTGTTTATGGCAGCATGGAGTATTGATTTACTATTGGTTGTTATTATTTGTTTATTTAGCAGAAGCCTTTATCCAAGGTGACTTACAGAGACTAGGGTGTGTGAACTATGCATCAGCTGCAGAGTCACTTACAACTACGTCTCACCCTAAAAACGGAGCACAAGGAGGTTAAGTGACTTGCTCAGGGGACCTTGAACCGGGGATCTCCTGGTTACAAGCCCATTGCTGAGGAGGAGGCTGTGTGGTCCAGTGGTTAAAGAAAAGGGCTTGTAACCAGGAGGTCCCCGGTTCAAATCCCACCTCAGCCACTGACTCATTGTGTGACCCTGAGCAAGTCACTTAACCTCCTTGTGCTCCGTCTTTCGGGTGAGATGTAGTTGTAAGTGACTCTGCAGCTGATGCATAGTTCACACACCCTAGTCTCTGTAAGTCGCCTTGGATAAAGGTGTCTGCTAAATAAACAAATAATAATAATGTCTCAGTTGTAATATTGGAGGTGATGCTGAGCTGTTGTCCATGTCTGGATACGTCCCTGCTGTCCAGAGTATGTGTTACACAGTGACCACGGGATGCTCAGGGTCACTGACGCAAGCCCCCAGGAGGGAAGTGGAGCCACAGGGGGCTGAGTAACACTGGAAAAACTGTGAGCCATGAGACATGATGTGAGAGTGAGCGCAACACAGGGAGCATGCAATTAATACACACTGACACACACACACACACACACACTGAGACACACACACACTGACACACACACACACACACACACACACTGAGACACACACACACACTGAGAGACATACACACACACACACACACTGAGAGACATACACACACACACTGAGGTACACACACTGAGACACACACACTGAGACACACACACACACTGAGACACACGCAGACACACACACACACTGAGACACACACACACACTGAGGTACACACACTGAGACACACACACTGAGACACACACACACACTGAGACACACACATACTGACACACACACACACACTGACACACACACTGAGAGACATACACACTGAGACATACACACACACTGAGGTACACAGACACACACATACACACACTGAGACACACACACACACACTGAGAGACATACACACTGAGACATACACACACACTGAGGTACACAGACACACACATACACACACTGAGACACACACACTGAGACACACACACTGAGACACACGCTGACACACACACACACTGAGACACACAGACACGCACATTGGGTGTAGCAGTTTTAAATACATTCTATAATATTTCAACATCCTTTACATTGTTTTAAGTTATTAAATGGAATAATATCCTCATAAGACATGCATGTTTAGGGTCGGGCTGTTTGAAACGTTACAATACTGAATCTACTAGAAGAGTGAGATTTGGGAGTGCCCAATTAAAATCTCATTGCACCTCTACCAGGAGTGAGACCGATCAAACTGACGCCAGAATTAAAGTTTTGAAAATGAGCGAGAGTCTCGCTTAATGAGCGCGACTTGACAAGCCCTGTCATACATGTATATTATACGATCTCAGTAAAGGATACGCATATCATGCACCTACATAAGATGCTGCTAACGTTGTTGCAGAATACAATAATACAGTCAAATATCTCTGAGCAGACAAGCAGAGGTGAAGCAGTGTGATTCTGTCAAGGAGGTGTGAGAATTCACAATACATTAAAAAAAAACTCCACGATGAAATATAGCACAACACTTGAGCAGGGTTAGATATTTTACCCCCTGCCTGGGAGTGAAAAACCAGGCTGTAGCAACTCTGAGGCAGTTAAAATAACTGTACATATTAACACAATATATATATTTGAAGAGAATTGTGAGGGTCTGGAACCAACTCCCCAGTAATGTTGTTGAAGCTGACACCCTGGGATCCTTCAAGAAGCTGCTTGATGAGATTCTGGGATCAATAAGCTACTAACAACCAAACGAGCGAGATGGGCTGAATGGCCTCCTCTCGTTTGGAAACTTTCTTATGTTCTTATGTTCTTATTATTTAAAAAGGAAATATTGAGTGTGTGTGTGTGTGTGTGTGTGTGTGTGTATATATATATATATATATATATATATATATATATATATATATATATATATATATATATATATATATATATATATAATCAAAACACAATAGGTAAAGACTTAAAATGCTAACTTGCTGATAAAATGAGATTTTTTTTTTTTTAACTAGCCCTAGTCCAGGAAGTGTAACAGAATATTAATTATTAATGACATATTCAGAATGATTAACCCAGTAATCCATAAGTGTCTTACATGTATTTCTGCATAATCAATTTCTATGCTGTCAACTTGCTAAACGCCCTGCTACAGTTTTGTATAAAAATCCGAACACAAAATAACCGATTCCCCGGGACGCCTGGTAACCTACACTTCAGTCATGTGCAGCGCGCAGAAGTTTTTTTTCCCCAAGTTAATCTGTTCCATCTGGATTCGGGGCTTACCAAAAACAACAAATGTTCCTCTCCTCTCCTCCCCTCCCCTCCCCTCCTCCCTAGCCTTCAGGATCACTTCCTGAAACTCGCCGTCCTTATATAGCGGTTAAAATTCGAGAAGAGAAAGAGACAAAGAAATATTTCACCAGCTTTAACCTCATCTTAACGGCTAGGTAAAGTATCAGAATTTATATGCGTATAGCCTTTCTCTCCTTATAGAAGTTTACTCCGCATTTTCGTACACTTATACCCTACCTTTCTACCTATATTTCCCACGGTAACACTGCGCATTTGCGATAGTTTACGCTGGTTTGACATCTTGTTGGCTATGTTTGTGTAAGCTTTTCCATATTTCTCTGGTCTTTGCAATGCTTGCCTATGCTTTACCATGCTTTCACTGTGCTTTCTTACGCTGTGCTGTGCTTTTACTGGGGGAAACTGTTATCTAGTCTTTTTGTCCTGTAAATCTGAATTTACCTTTGTTTTTTTGGTCATTTTTAAAATGTATTTCTTATTGAAAAATAATTCCAGCGCTATAATATATAATATAGTTGTACCGTGTTAAGTTTCATGTCTATGAATCTGTTTTATTTTTTTTTTTTCAAAGTTTCAGAGTTCACTGTTTTAACATTTCTAAAAAAAAAATAAAATGCAATTTAAAAAAAATTGTAACCATAACGACCCGGCTACTCAGTCCTGTAAGCGATAAGCGGACATCTGGCACTGAAAGCGAAAGAGTTCTAAAATAACACTTGTTTTGATTTTTTTTTAATCTCTTATTTTGTGTTTAAGAACTGTCCTCGCAAGAAAAGAAAAAAAACAGGAACGTGAATCGTTATTTTTGCTGTTTGCTTTCGTTTTAAAATGCAAAGGTATTTCTTCACGAGCTGCTGGCCGGGTGGCACGCCAAGGCTGCAGGAATACTTTCCAGGAAGCCTTTCCTTCCTCCTTTATTAAACCCATCGAAGGATTGCTGGGCTGAGTACAGTTCAGAAACGCGCGTGGGTTCAGCGGCCGTCTCCCTGTACTGAAGCTGTATTATGCGCGAGAATAGGACATTAATTAGCAAGGGTCGTTTTTTTACATTTTAGAATTAAGGACGAGGGACAGCATTTGTGTTTCCTGACCTAATGAATTGAACTTGATTTAAAGCAGCTCCCATCTATGATTCAAGTTATATTATTATTAGGTAGACGCCTTTATCCAAGGCGACTTACAGAGACTAAGGTGTGTGAATTATGCATCAGCTGCAGAGTCACTTACAACTACGTCTCACCCGAAAGACGGAGCACAAGGAGGTGAAGTCACAAGGAGGTTAAGTGACTTGCTCAGGGTCACACAGTGAATCAGTGACTGAGGTGGGATTTGAACCGGGGACCTCCTAGTTACAAGCCCATTGCTTTAACCACTGGACCACACAGCCTCCTTACAGGCTTACAGGTGTTACAGGGTAACACAAGGTTACCGTGTAAAACATATTTTTAAATCCAGTGCATTTTACAGCAAGTCCGATAATACTACTAGAATACAATACGAGGTAAGAAGTGATACGATACATGTGCTCGTGTGCTTGTGGGACAAGGGTTTGCCAAATTTCTGACAGAAAAATAGCGACCTCGTTCTTCAAAACAAGCCCAAAACAAGCCCAACCCATGTTAGAGTATGAGCGTTTAGGCAAATCCCAACCCGCGACTCTCAAAAAAAAACAAGCCCAATCCTGTTTATTATAAGGTAGCGTTTGGGTAACTGCATAGCAGATTCCGAATTAACGATGAACAGTAATAAAGAAACGATTTGAAAGCCTTGTTGGGAAAATATGTTGACGTCTGTTTCAGTATAGTGGAAAATATATGACACATGTTTACCGTGTGCATATTGTTCCAAATATATTTTCAGTTGTGTAAAATCATATTAGAAATACATGTATAAAAGTATACTTCACAATATAATGTATTTCGTTTTAAGCGTGGCTCATGCCTTTATTTCCCAGAATCATGTGGTACGGAACTCTGCTGGTGCTGGTCGCCATGGCGATGCCCGTGTCTGCCCAGGATTGGTCCCTGGACTCAGAGTGGGAGGAGTGGAAGCAGACCTATAGGAAGCAGTACAACGGCATGGTAGGGGCGTGTCTTACTGAACAGGCGTTGCAGAGCAGTCTGATCTATCCAATCGGCGTTCAGAGCGACAGTAAAGTGTGCGGTGCTGGCAGAAGTATGGGCGACTCGTGTTCAAATATTCTATAAAGAGCGTTTCCTTAGTTTTGAATTAGCTGGGTCACAAAAGTGCAATACTTGTACAGTCAACATTTTCTTGAATCATGTTTTAACTCACATTAATTGCAACTAGTGTAACGGATTGATTCCTTGCCGCTGATGAGTCAATAACACAGACGTCAGCATCACCCATGCTTGCTTCTCAACCACAACGCTTGCCCTACAGCTGTCGTATGGAACCGTCTGGTTTGTGGTTCGCCTGCAGCCCTGGCTTCCCCAACACACTGAGGGCAGCAGTGTGGAGTAGTGGTTAGGGCTCTGCACTCTTGACCGGAGGGTTGTGGGTTCAATCCCAGGTGGGGGGGACACTGCTGCTGTACCCTTGAGCAAGGTACTTTACCTAGATTGCTCCAGTAAAAACCCAACTGTATAAATGGGTAATTGTATGTAAAAATAATGTGTAAAAAATAATGTGATATCTTGTAACAATTGTAAGTCACCCTGGATAAGGGCGTCTGCTAAGAAATTAATTAATACGAACAGTCTGAGATGCCAGCTCATTGCACTAGCTTGTAGTATCGCTCATATCTCCCATAACCCATTGCTGCTCCCGAATGTCTAAGCCTGCCACTGACTGTGCCATGTTGTCAACGCGCAGAACGAAGAGGTGATTCGCCGGGCCGTCTGGGAGAAGAACATGAAGCTGATCGCAGCCCACAACCAGGAATACGAACTGGGAATGCACTCCTACGAACTGGGAATGAACCAGCTGGGAGACATGGTAACAACCCCCCCCCAGCCAACTTAACCTACCCTTCTCTCTGAAGACTGTGTCCTGGGGGGTGTCTCCTTACAGGGTTCAGTTCCCAGTCATGAGGCTTAAAACCAAGGTGCTGTTGTAAGGGGTGGCAGCAGTTGTTGATGATGCATAGTTCACCCTCTGGTCTCTGTAAGTCGCTTTGTTGATGATGCATAGTTCACCCTCTGGTCTCTGTAAGTCGCTTTGTTGATGATGCATAGTTCACCCTCTGGTCTCTGTAAGTCGCTTTGGATAAAAGCGTATGCTAAATTACCCATTATTAATAATATTAATAACAGCGGCTAGATCAGCCAAAGTGACTTTATAACAGTCGGCTAGTGATCTGCCACTTTGTATTGTATTGTGTGGTTGGCAATACACCAGCTGTGCACTAGATGGCGCTGTCGCTCACTAATATAAAAAAAAATTGCTTAGGGGTTCGGACTTTTTCAGAATGGATTTGGCACTGAATGGGCTAATCTGATTTCATGCAGTCTGGAGCCTAAGATCTTTAAAAAAGTTATTTAAGAACCCACGTCTTCATAAAGATACGCTCGCAGTCTGATTAGATGGGCTGGTTTGGTGTCGTGCAGCATTGATGCGTGGTAATTACCGTCAGGACACAGTCAACAGAAAACTGAGGATCCATGTGGAAATCTGTATTTGATGATAGGTGATAGATAGGGGATAAAACCTGCTTTGAAATTGGTTAAGGTCGGTTTTATTGCTGTTTGCATCCATTATTTGTCATCCTGCATTCCCGCCTTGGCTAGACCACGGAGGAGATGGCTGAGAAGATGACTGGTCTTCAGATGCCGCTCTCCAGAGACCCCAACAACACCTTCATCCCCAACCCCAACATGGAGCTCCCCAAGTCAGTGGATTACAGAAAGAAGGGCTACGTCACTCCAGTGCGCAACCAGGTAACCAGCACTTCCTGTTGGGATCCCCGCCCACCAGACTGGCTCTTTCTTTCACCCTGCTTTCTTCACGCTTCACCACTAGAGGGCGATATCAGAATCCTCTCAAGGGATGGAAATGAGACTCCTGTTGCATCATCCTGGTTTTTACAAGGAGTTTAATAATAATAAGACACACCTGAGCTTGTTACCTAGACACGCTGTGGCTTATCGAGCTTGTCGTAAAACCTGGAATGGGTGAAACTGCTATGCAATAGGAGTCTTATTACGACACGCAGGAGAAACAGGCTTCCAGCACAATTTAGAGCTGATTTAAGATTTCCTTACCTATAAAGACGTTACACAGTCTTGCTAGGATATCTCTCACAGAATATACTGATCTCCCTGGCTGTGCATTTCACTCACAGGAGGCCAGAATTTATTTATTATTCATGTATTTATTTATTTATGTGTGTCTTACTTGAATTTACAAAAATGATGCTATAATTGCCTATAAGCTTGCCTGTAAGCTGCCCAGGGCTGCGTTGTCCTCCAACGCTGTAGCTCTGAGGCAGCTGCACGGTGAGTCTGCAGTGTGTAAAGAAGCGGGCGGCTGACGGCACACGCTTCGGAGGACAGCGCATGTTTGTCTTCGCCCCTCCCGAGTCAGCGCGGAGGTGGTAGCGGTGGGCTGAAAAATAATTGGACCATTACTAAATTAGGGACAAAACAATCAAAATAATTAGTGACCACTACATTTAAAAAAAAAAAAATCACTTAACAGCAGCGTTGGTGTGAATTAATTCATTGAACCCCCTGATGTGGGGGCCGGGGAACCCCTGGGGGGGCCCCCAGCTTGAGAACCCCCTGCTCTAGAAAACCTCTCAATGCTCCCTCTTGCTTCTGACGCGTCGAGCAGCGTGTGTAATGCCGTGCTCGCTCCCAACAGGGTTCCTGTGGCTCCTGCTGGGCGTTTAGCTCTGTGGGGGCCCTCGAGGGCCAGCTCAAGAAGACCACGGGCCAGCTGGTTGAGCTCAGCCCCCAGAACCTGGTGGACTGTACCACCGACAACGACGGCTGCGGGGGGGGCTACATGACCAACGCATTCAAATACGTCCAGGAGAATAACGGCATCGATTCGGAGGAGGCGTACCCCTACACTGGAGAGGTGAGCTCTTCCAAAGTGTAGAATTAAGAACATTAGCACAGCGATTACAAGCAAATACTTTTTTTTTATGTTGCATGCTATAGGTTTAGAGAGCACCTGTGTACGTGGGTAATATTAGCAGAAGAGGCTGAAAGTAAGGGTCTTTTTGTAGGCTCTGGGCAGAGGTGTGGTCCTAACTCCGAAGAGTACCAGAACGCAACTAAAATATCGATTTTCTTAAATGAGAATTATGATACAGGCTCACAGTTTATTGGTTTGCATCTACTGACATTTTTAAGGGAAAATGCATTCATCAGGAGGAGGCTGTGTGGTCCAGTGGTTAAAGAAAAGGGCTTGTAACCAGGAGGTCCCTGGTTCAAATCCTACCTCAGCCACTGACTCATTGTGTGACCCTGAGCAAGTCACTTCACCTCCTTGTGCTCCGTCTTTCGGGTGAGACGTAGTTGTAAGTGACTCTGCAGCTGATGCATAGTTCACACACCCTAGTCTCTGTAAGTCGCCTTGGATAAAGGCGTGTGCTAAATAAACTAATATTAATAATCGACCCCGTGCACCTCAGACGAGTGCCTTAACCACTGTGCAAAAGAGCCAGGCTCATCTCAATTTGCTGACAGGAGCTGTAACGGCAGTGCGTCCCACAACTCTGATCCTGAGCGGGCTAGAATTCTTGTTAAGGAGTTCAGTGGCAGCTCTGTTAAGATCCATTAAGATGAACTGGACAGCAAGAACAGATAAAGGCCGTTTAACCCCTTCAAGGCTCATCCTTCGTTAGCACCAGTCTCCCTTACTGGAGGATTTGAAAGCACAGCTAGGTCACTGCATTTATAACTCTCTATCTGTGTAAAAAACTTTTCGAAACTCTACCTCGGCTTCCATTTCATAACTTCTTGTTCTTCTCTCTGTGCTAAATTTGAAGTTGTGTCTCGGGTTGACTTTATTGAGACCGTTTCTTGTTTTAAAGTCCCCTCTTTCCCTTCTTTTTTTTCCAGGCTGTAATTATTTGAACCTGTCCTCATCGCTCATGTCATTAGTCCTAGTTGCCCTTCTCTGTGCCTTCGAGGGCAGTGATGTCGTTGTTAATGCCTTTGTCTCGGTGTCGCCCCCTATTTGCAGCAGGGGGAGTGCATCTACAACAAGACCGGCCGGGCTGCCACGTGCAAAGGCTTCAAGGAGATCCCAGAGGGCAGCGAGCGGGCACTGCATTCAGCTGTGGCCAAGGTGGGGCCCGTGTCCGTGGGCATCGATGCCACTCTCTCCTCCTTCCAGTTCTACAAGAGAGGTGAGGCTGGGAGTAGGCTCCATTTTCAGTCATCAAGATAATCACCACCAAATGTTCCAGACTTTGTAAGAAAGTGGCTTTGAAAAGGACGATACCCCTTCAGATTTTGTTTAGCTGGTACATCCTGCGGTTCCCCTATTCAGCCACCAGAGGGTGCCATTATCACAAACGCCAATCCAAGCACTGTTGTTGTGGAGTGTATCAGTGAGATGTATGGCTAACGATGCAGACCTAAATCTGAAGCTATTGGAAATGCAGATTTTCTTAAACAAGAATTATTATACGAATTCCCATTATACGAATTCCCACTTCTAGTACCACCTATAACAGGTAATGCATGTATCTCATGTCTACAAGCATTTCCACACAGCGTTGTTCTCCATCACGTCAGAATGCTTTATAGTGTGTGTGTGTGTGTGTGTGTGTGTGTGTGTGTGTGTGTGTGTGTGTGTGTGTGTGTGTGTGTGTGTGTGTGTGTGTGTGTGTGTGTGTGTGTGTGTGTGTGTGTGTGTGTCAGTGGCTTCGTTTGTCTTTGTGTTCACAGTCCTAGTCGATGCCCTGTTGCTGTCGTCTTCGTCGGCATTTTTTAACCTTCTTAAAGATAACAGAAGTTCCTAATGCTCTTTCCATTGCATCAAGAGGACTGACGGACTGAGTCAGAGAGGCGAGCGGGAGACGGGAGTCATGTGACTTCGCCTGCCTGTTCCGTGTGTTCTGGCTCCACTACACGCCTGTGTTATAGCATGTTAATTTGGGATACTCTGCTCTGTTCCAGGCATCTACTACGACCCCGCTTGCAATAAAGATAACATCAACCACGCTGTCCTGGCTGTGGGGTACGGATCTTACAAAGGGAAGAAATACTGGATTATCAAGAACAGGTACATTTCCTCCAATACAGCAGAAACTCGGAGTCACCAACGTCAACATGTGTGAACTATGCATCAGCTGCAGAGTCACTTACAACTACATCTCACCCGAAAGACGGAGCACAAGGAGGTTAACAGCAAACTTTGACGTCATTTCTGCTGCCGGTGAAATTGTGCCCCGCCTTTTCGGGGCCCCCTGTCCTGTCGGTAACCAATCAGCTGCTTCCCTTAATGACTGAAGTGTTTTGCAGCCAATGAGCAGACGCTGCTGGGCAATCTTTCAGTTGGATGCGCGTTTCATTTTGTACTTTCGTTTTTTCTCTCCCGCAGCTGGAGTGAAGACTGGGGGAACAAAGGCTATATCCTGATGGCAAGAAATCGGAATAACATGTGTGGCATCGCAAACCTGGCCAGCTACCCCATTATGTGAAGAGGGAGAGGAGAGGGGAGAGGGGAGAGGAGGAGAGGGGAGAGGGGCAGGGAGAGGAGAGGAGAGGAGGAGAGAGGAGAGAGGCAGGGAGAGGAGAGGAGAGGAGGGGAGAGGAGAGGGGAGATGAGAGACGAGGGGAGAGGAGAGGAGGAGAAGAGAGGGGAGAGGAGAGAGGGGAGGAGGAGAGAGGAGACAGGGGAGGGGCAGGGACAGGAGAGGACAGATGAGAGGAGAGGAGAGGAGATAGAGGAGGGGAGAGGGGAGAGGAGAGAAGAGAGGGGAGAGATGAGAGGAGGGGAGAGGAGAGAAGAGGAGAGGAGAGGGGAGAGGAGAGATGAGAGGAGATGGGAGAGTAGAGAAGAGGAGTGGAGAGGGGCAGGGAGAGGAGAGAAAGGGAAACCATAGGAACTATTTTTAAGTGTTTAAAATGGTTAATATTGCATGTGGAGGAATTTTCCGTTCTGCAGTTCTGCATAGGAATGTATAGAGACAGTACCCCATTTGAAACACACACTGTAGTACAGGACAGCGTATTGAAATTCTCAATGCATTCATCTTAAGGTAGATTTCGAATCACATTCAGAAGCGAAACTGTACTTTTACCATAAAAAAAAAATGTTGGCTGCACTGAAATACCTTGTGATCAATGTTCATGCTTAGAGTATATAGACGATACGACTACAAGAGTGAACCACAACCCAATGACAAACTGGAACTGTATCAGAGAGGTTTCTATGAAATAAAAAATCAATGAGAAATATTTGATGTGTGTTGATTATTATTATTATTATTATTATTATTATTATTATTATTATTATTATTATTATTATTATTATTAATTTAGATATTGAATAAAACTGTGAGCAAAATATAACTCCAATATGAATATATTGAAGACATTAATCATGTTGTTCAATACTATTATTATTATGCGTTTATTTAGCAGACGCCTTTATCCAAGGCGACTTACAGAGACTAGGGTGTGTGAACTATGCATCAGCTGCAGAGTCACTTACAATTACATCTCACCCGAAAGACGGAGCACAAGGAGGTGAAGTGACTTGCTCAGGGTCACACAGTGAGTCAGTGGCTGAGGTGGGATTTGAACCGGGGACCTCCTGGTTACAAGCCCTTTTCTTTAACCACTGGACCACACTGCCTAATATCAATTAAAGTACAGGTTCTGTTGACAGGAATAACTTTAACTTGCTCTCGTGGGTTTATAGTGTCAGCAGAACTCCTTGATAAAATGTCACGCTAATACAGACTGCTGGCGATACTATTTCTTAGACTCAGTCAATTGATCTGGATCTGGGTAGTTTGAGTAATTGTTTCTGTATTGAAGATTTCCGATCCCAGCGTGGTTTTGCACCCCTCGCAGACTAACATAGAATCAATCCTGTCCAATCCTACTGACACTGTTATGGCGGGTGTTTCAATTTTTCTTTTTTTGGTCTACAGTTATAGACAAAGATCAGAGGAAACCACATTTCTGTATTGAGTCACACAGAGGAAGACTGACAACACACAGAGACACATGCACACAGACAGACAGACATACAGAGAGACAGACAGAGACACACACACAGACACAGAGAGAGACACACAGAGACAGAGAGAGAGACAAAGAGAGAGAGAGACAGAGAGACACAAAGAGAGAGACACAGAGACACAGAGACAGAGAGAGAGAGACACACACAGACAGAGAGACACAGAGACAGAGAGAGAGACACACACACACAGAGAGACACACACACAGACAGAGAGACACAGAGACAGAGAGAGAGAGAGACACACATAGACACAGAGAGAGACACACACGCAGAGACACACACACACACAGAGACACATACAGAGACAGAGAGACACAGAGACAGAGAGAGACACACACACAGAGAGACACACACACAGACAGAGAGACACAGAGACAGAGAGAGAGACACACACACACACAGAGACACACACACAGACAGAGAGACACAGAGACAGAGAGAGAGAGACACACACAGACACAGAGAGAGACACACATGCAGAGACACATAGAGAGAGAGACACACACAGAGAGAGAGAGAGAGAGAGAGACAGAGAGACACACACACACAGAGACATACAGAGAGAGAGGGAGACACACACACACACACACAGTTGAAAAACATGTCATAACCTTCACATGACAAAGTTTTCAATTTCCTACCGCAGCTTGTTATAAAAACGACACGCCAGCACACGGACACAGCTGCGCTCTACCGCTGCCACTAAATCAATCGGCAGATTCAAAAAAAAAGGTACGGTGATGACTTTTCATTTGTTTAAAGTTTAATCAGAAAATGAACTTGCTTTCCTCCTTCAGCTTAACGTAAAAGCTTATTAAACGCACATCCGCACTTCATACTGCTGTAAATATACCAGGAACCGCAAGTTGATCAGGAAAAGGTCTTAAAACCAGAACGTTCCCTTCTATTTTCTTTTAAAGAATAATTTTAAAAAAACCTGAGATGTGTGGTTTCATTCTGACGCGCTTTCTCCGACCCGCCCGTTACGAGACTAATCAGGAGTGCCGATGTTTCATTTATTTTGACATGCTCTAAATAACGCCGCTCTTTTTAAAACCTGAGCACTAAGCGGAAACTTCTGCTGGAGTTTCTTATCATCTGACCGTACGTTTTCATGGAGCGTTTTGAAGTTTGATAAAGTATCTTGAAGCCCCATTTCCAATGCTATTCTCCATTTCGGGCAGGCTGCTTGCAATCGTGCTGTTCCTGCCGCTTCACAGCGCTGCGGTGGACACGTGATCATTCGCGAATCGAGTCGCGGCTGTAAGGGACCGGGGTGGGAAGATGAGGGTTGCAGAGGTCTGATCTGTTTAATCAATAACCCAGACAGTGAAAGCCAGAAGTGGTCGAGTTGTGTTGTGCGGAGCTTCGTCACAAAGATCTGTTTTTTTCACCCGGGTCTGTTCTTGTGCTAGAATGCTGTCTCTCGCGGTCCTGGCGCTGTTTGTCCCTCTAGTCAGCGGTCATCTGGGTGCTGACCCCTCTCTGGACAATGCCTGGACGCTCTGGAAGGACTACCATCAGAAACAATACCTGAGAAAGGTGATTCCTCTTCTTATCTTTCCACAAATACAGCGAAAACTGAGAACTAGGCTACTTTCATTTTTTTTAACCGTTATCCTCTGTATATGTGTCGGTCTGTCTGTGGAAAGATATTGAATTTGTACGCTCTGTAATTTAAGTAATGCAAATATGCACACAAAATATAACAAATAAACGATTGGTTTGCTACTGTTTGTTGGGGTTTATTTATAAAGTGATAGCGAGTGAAAGCGGTTTCAATACCTTGTTCTTCCAGGAGGAGGAGCTGTCGAGACGTCTGATCTGGGAGAAGAATCTCAAGGCCATTGAGATCCACAATCTGGAGTTCTCTCTGGATCTGCACTCCTACAGGCTGGGGCTCAACCAACTGGGAGACCTGGTAACACAACCAGCAAAGAACTGCTCCCTCCCTCCCTCACCCTCCTAAGAGAAAGGGGGCTCCCTCCAGTCCAGGGCAGGCTTGAGGCGGAGACTGAACTGCTCCCTCCCTCCCTCACCCCCTAAGAGAAAGGGTGCTCCCTCCAGTCCAGGGCAGGCTTGAGGCACGGAGACTGAACTGCTCCCTCCCTCCCTCCCTCCCTAAGAGAAAGGGTGCTCCCTCCAGTCCAGGGCAGGCTTGAGGCACGGAGACTGAACTGCTCCCTCCCTCCCTCCCTCCCTCACCCCTAAGAGAAAGGGTGCTCCCTCCAGTCCAGGGCAGGCTTGAAGCATGCAGACTGAACTGCTCCCTCCCTCCCTCCCTCCCTAAGAGAAAGGGTGCTCCCTCCAGTCCAGGGCAGGCTTGAAGCATGCAGACTGAACTGCTCCCTCCCTCCCTCCCTCCCTAAGAGAAAGGGTGCTCCCTCCAGTCCAGGGCAGGCTTGAAGCATGCAGACTGAACTGCTCCCTCCCTCCCTCCCTCCCTAAGAGAAAGGGTGCTCCCTCCAGTCCAGGGCAGGCTTGAAGCATGGAGACTGAACTGCTCCCTCCCTCCCTCCCTCCCTAAGAGAAAGGGTGCTCCCTCCAGTCCAGGGCAGGCTTGAGGCACGGAGACTGAACTGCTCCCTCCCTCCCTCCCTCCCTAAGAGAAAGGGTGCTCCCTCCAGTCCAGGGCAGGCTTGAGACATGGAGACTGAACTGCTCCCTCCCTCCCTCCCTCCCTAAGAGAAAGGGTGCTCCCTCCAGTCCAGGGCAGGCTTGAGGCACGGAGACTGAACTGCTCCCTCCCTCACCTCCTAAGAGCCAAACTTACCCAATAGTTAAATCTACGAGTGGCTGGAGCTCCAAATTTCAATGCCCGTTTTTCTTAATGTAGACCATGGAGGAGGTTGATGCCATGATGAACGGACTCTTAGTGCCAGCGGCGGGTGAGATGAACCACACCTTCACCCTGCCACCCGACGCCCGCGTGCCTCTGACCATGGACTGGAGGCTGGGCGGGTTTGTGACTGAAGTGAAAAACCAGGTACTGTGTTCTGTATCCTACCACACAAACCCCTCCATATACTACTGTCACCCACCCCCAAATACAATCAACATTAACTCCATGAAGCAACCAGACAGGCTTTACCAGACCTCTCTGTGCTTTACAATGCTTCCCTATGCTTTACCAGACCTCTCTGTGCTTTACAATGCTTCCCTATGCTTTACCAGACCTCTCTGTGCTTTACAATGCTTCCCTATGCTTTACCAGACATCTCTGTGCTTTACAATGCTTCCCTATGCTTTACCATACCTCTCTGTGCTTTACAATGCTTCCCTATGCTTTACCAGACCTCTCTGTGCTTTACAATGCTTCCCTATGCTTTACCAGACCTCTCTGTGCTTTACAATGCTTCCCTATGCTTTACCAGACCTCTCTGTGCTTTACAATGCTTCCCTATGCTTTACCAGACCTCTCTGTGCTTTACAATGCTTCCCTATGCTTTACCAGACCTCTCTGTGCTTTACAATGCTTCCCTATGCTTTACCAGACCTCTCTGTGCTTTACAATGCTTCCCTATGCTTTACCAGACCTCTCTGTGCTTTACAATGCTTCCCTATGCTTTACCAGACCTCTCTGTGCTTTACAATGCTTCCCTATGCTTTACCAGACCTCTCTGTGCTTTACAATGCTTCCCTATGCTTTACCACACCTCTCTGTGCTTTACAATGCTTCCCTATGCTTTACCACCTCTCTGTGCTTTACAATGCTTCCCTATGCTTTACCAGACCTCTCTGTGCTTTACAATGCTTCCCTATGCTTTACCAGACCTCTCTGTGCTTTACAATGCTTCCCTATGCTTTACCAGACCTCTCTGTGCTTTACAATGCTTCCCTATGCTTTACCAGACCTCTCTGTGCTTTACAATGCTTCCCTATGCTTTACCAGACCTCTCTGTGCTTTACAATGCTTCCCTATGCTTTACCAGACCTCTCTGTGCTTTACAATGCTTCCCTATGCTTTACCAGACCTCTCTGTGCTTTACAATGCTTCCCTATGCTTTACCAGACCTCTCTGTGCTTTACAATGCTTCCCTATGCTTTACCAGACCTCTCTGTGCTTTACAATGCTTCCCTATGCTTTACCAGACCTCTCTGTGCTTTACAATGCTTCCCTATGCTTTACCAGACCTCTCTGTGCTTTACAATGCTTCCCTATGCTTTACCAGACCTCTCTGTGCTTTACAATGCTTCCCTGTGCTTTACCAGACTTCTCTGTGCTTTACAATGCTTCCCTATGCTTTACCAGACCTCTCTGTGCTTTACAATGCTTCCCTATGCTTTACCACAACCCTCTGTGCTTTACAATGCTTCCCTATGCTTTACCAGACCTCTCTGTGCTTTACAATGCTTCCCTGTGCTTTACCAGACCTCTAAGTGCTTTACAATGCTTCCCTATGCTTTACCAGACCTCTCTGTGCTTTACAATGCTTCCCTATGTTTTACCACAACTCTGTGCTTTACAATGCTTCCCTATGCTTTACCAGACCTCTCTGTGCTTTACAATGCTTCCCTATGCTTTACCAGACCTCTCTGTGCTTTACAATGCTTCCCTATGCTTTACCAGACCTCTCTGTGCTTTACAATGCTTCCCTATGCTTTACCAGACCTCTCTGTGCTTTACAATGCTTCCCTATGCTTTACCAGACCTCTCTGTGCTTTACAATGCTTCCCTATGCTTTACCAGACCTCTCTGTGCTTTACAATGCTTCCCTATGCTTTACCAGACCTCTCTGTGCTTTACAATGCTTCCCTATGCTTTACCAGACCTCTCTGTGCTTTACAATGCTTCCCTATGCTTTACCAGACCTCTCTGTGCTTTACAATGCTTCCCTATGCTTTACCAGACCTCTCTGTGCTTTACAATGCTTCCCTATGCTTTACCAGACCTCTCTGTGCTTTACAATGCTTCCCTATGCTTTACCAGACCTCTCTGTGCTTTACAATGCTTCCCTATGCTTTACCATACCTCTCTGTGCTTTACAATGCTTCCCTATGCTTTACCAGACCACTCTGTAATTTACAATGCTTCCCTATGCTTTACCACACCTCTCTGTGCTTTACAATGCTTCCCTATGCTTTACCACTCTGTGCTTTACAATGCTTCCCTATGCTTTACCAGACCTCTCTGTGCTTTACAATGCTTCCCTATGCTTTACCACACCTCTCTGTGCTTTACAATGCTTCCCTATGCTTTACCACACCTCTCTGTGCTTTACAATGCTTCCCTATGCTTAACCAGTCCTCTCTGTGCTTTACAATTCTTCCCTATGCTTTACCAGACCTCTCTGTGCTTTACAATGCTTCCCTGTGCTTTACCAGACCTCTCTGTGCTTTACAATGCTTCCCTATGCTTTACCACACCTCTCTGTGCTTTACAATGCTTCCTTATGCTTTACCAGACCTCTCTGTGCTTTACAATGCTTCCCTATGCTTTACCACACCTCTCTGTGCTTTACAATGCTTCCCTATGCTTTACCAGACCTCTCTGTGCTTTACAATGCTTCCCTATGCTTTACCATACCTCTCTGTGTTTTACAATGCTTCCCTATGCTTTACCACACCTCTCTGTGCTTTACAATGCTTCCCTATGCTTTACCAGACCTCTCTGTGCTTTACAATGCTTCCCTATGCTTTACCAGACCTCTCTGTGCTTTACAATGCTTCCCTATGGTTAACCACACCTCTCTGTGCTTTACAATGCTTCCCTATGCTTTACCAGACCTCTCTGTGCTTTACAATGCTTCCCTATGGTTAACCACACCTCTCTGTGCTGTATTACACTCAGTACTCTTTGCTGAGGAAGGAAGCTTGGTGTCAGTGGTTTAGGTGTTACTTGGGTCTGGTTGTGATAGATTATATATATATAACTCTTCCTTTTTTTGAGATTCACTTCTTTCTGCATGTCCGTTTCCTTACATCATTACAAAGCTCCCCTGTGACTTCAATAGAGCTTTCAAACATGTTCTCTCTGCAAGCTGCTACTCCTAGCCAGTAACCCGTCCCCCTCGCAGCACACAGGAATATCCCCTAGAAAGTGTCCTGAGGGCATCAGATGATTCTTAATGCTTAGGTATTGGGTTAGGGTTAGGCTTTAGGGCAGGGGTTGCTTAAGGTTAGGGTTGTGGTTGGGTCAGGGTAGGGTGATGTCAGAGAGGTGCCGAGCTCTGGAAGTGAAAGGGGGGGAGTGCTTGGCAAATGCTCTAGAGTCATCGGATGCCCCTTGGACAGTTTCTCGTGGATATCCTTTTCCGCTGCCTGCAAAACTCTGCCCCCTAGTGGAGGTAAGAAATACATCATTAAGAAATAGGTGGTACCACTTGCATCCACTAGGGGGCGTTGAAGGGGGAAGGTTGATGACTCAGAGGCCACAACTAGAACACAAGTTGCTTTTGAAAAGTGCAGGTAATATAAACAAACTGGTACTCCAACAATGCCTGGTTTCTGATAAAACACAGAACCATGGAAGCAAATACAGTAAACAAACATTACCAGGGATGAAAATATTGCACAGCAGTGTCACCCATTCCAGGTTTTACTACCACCTTGATTAGCCACAGTGTGTCTAGGTTAACAAGCTCAGGAGTGTCTTATTATTAAACTCCTAGTGAAACCAGAAGCGGATCACACTGCTATGCAACGGGAGTCTGATTCCCAGCCCCTCCGATTACCCAGAGTTTCTGAGCAGGGTTGCGCCGCTGCTCGTAATGCTGCGCTTCCTCCCTACAGGGTTTGTGTGGCTCCTGCTGGGCATTTAGCTCTGTGGGGGCCCTTGAGGGCCAGCTTAAGAGAGCCACGGGCCAGCTGGTCAGCCTTAGTGCACAGAACCTGGTGGACTGCTCCCGGAGCTACGGAAACCATGGCTGCCATGGAGGTTTAATGAGCAAAGCCTTCCTCTACATCAAAGACAACAAGGGTATTGATTCGGATGCAGCATACCCTTATGAACACAAGGTGAGCTCAAGCCAGCGATTTACACTATACAGAACTGGGATGGCTACTGCATAGCAGGTTAATCCATTCCAGATTTTACTAAGAGCTTGATTAGCCCCAGTGTGCAGGTAACAAGCTCAGGTGTGTGGGGCAGCAGTGTAGAGTAGTGGTTAGGGCTCTGGACTCTTGACCGGAGGGTCGTGGGTTCAATCCCAGGTGGGGGACACTGCTGCTGTACCCTTGAGCAAGGTACTTTACCTAGATTGCTCCAGTAAAAAACCCAACTGTATAAATGGGGAATTGTATGTAAAAATAATGTGATATCTTGTAACAATTGTAAGTCGCCCTGGATAAGGGCGTCTGCTAAGAAATAAATAATAATAATAATTAAACACCAGGAACAAACTGCTATTATTATTATTATTATTTATTTCTTAGCAGAAGCCCTTATCCAGGGCGACTTACAGTCGTAAACAAAAACACATTTCAAGAATCACAGTACAAGTAATAATACAATTAAGAGCAAGATAAATACAACGACTTTGGTTCTAGCAAGTACAAGTTTGACAAAATACGATTCAATAACGGAGCAGATCACAGTGTCAGTGATAGTTACATCAGGATATAATTAAATACAAAATACTACAGATTAAATAACACTTGTGACGGATCACAGTACTCTAAAGTACAGGATTGAATGCAGTAAAATAGGGGGCAGATAAGAGCAAGCAAAGAGCATTTAAGGAAGGCTAGGCAACGGGGGTCTTATTTCCATCCAATTTTGTTTTCCCAGGAAGGAAAATGCCGCTTCAATGTGTCAAGCCGGGCTGCCACCTGCTCCGGATACCAGATCCTGCCACGAGGGGACGAGGCTGCCCTGCAATACACCGTCGCCCGTGTCGGACCCGTGGCCGTGGGCATTGATGCCACCCGGTTCTCCTTCCACCACTACAGAGGAGGTGAGACAAAGGCTTAGGAGGAGATTTCCCATCAAGGTGTTAATAATGCAATCAGTAAACTGGCAACCATGGGGGAAGCAACCCAGGTGTACTTTTTTTAAAATCCTTAAATCAGACAATTCTATTAATCTTCCCTGTCGCGCTTGGAGCTCGGCGAGGTGGTCTATGATTATTATTGTTATTATTTATTTCTTAGCAGACACCCTTATCCAGGGCGGCTTACAATTGTTACAAGATATCACATTATTTTTACATACAATTACCCATTTATACAGTTGGGTTTTTTACTGGAGCAATCTAGGTAAAGTACCTTGCTCAAGGGTACAGCAGCAGTGTCCCCCACCTGGGATTGAACCCACGACCCTCCGGTCAAGAGTCCAGAGCCCTAACCACTACTCCACACTGCTGTCTATATTGTATACCGTCTGTAGAAACGCTGTGTGTGTTTCCTCTGCCCCGCTGTAGGTCTGTATTACGAGCCCTCGTGCAGCAGTCAGAAGTTGAACCACGCCGTGCTGGCGGTGGGGTACGGCACGGAGAATGGGCACGATTACTGGATTGTGAAAAACAGGTACTGTACGGACCTGCAAACGGTGACCGGTGTCACGTGTTCTCCACACCTGGAACGGTTTGGAACTTTGAACATTCTTAAATACAAGCGGGTTGTATCTGTGCATAACTCGCTGTCGTGTGCGATTTAAAAAAAAATAAATGAATAGATAAACAAACAAACGCTTCACACATTCTCACAAACACTTAGTCAACCGTTTTTCAGCCCCATCTTTGCGTTTTTTTACTGTGTTGCTTTTCCGTGATGTTTTCCAAAATTGAAGCCGACTTCCCTTGATAGCTACATCAACGTCTCGTGGCTATGTCACTGTCAGTGTGTGTGTGTGTGTGTGTGTGTGTGTGTGTGTGTGTGTGTGTGTGTGTGTGTGTGTGTGTGTGTGTGTGTGTGTGTGTGTGTGTGTGTGTGTGTGTGTGTGTGTGTGTGTGTGTGTGTGTGTGTGTGTGTGTGTGTGTGTGTGTGTGTGTGTGTGTGTGTGTGTGTGTGTGTGTGTCTGTGTGTGTGTGTGTAAGGGGGCGGGGTTAAGGGCTGCAGCCGCTGGACAGAGGGAGGAATGGACCAAAGGGTCGGGGCGGGGGGAGAGATGGACCAGTGGGCCGACCCGCATCGCTTAACTTTCTAGCCCCCCCCATTAATTGGACCATTGGGCCGGCCCAGTCGAACAGCCTGGGCCAGGAGAGATTAATAAGTATATATATATATATATATATATATATATATATATATATATATATATATATATATATATATATATATATATATATATATATAATCTGGTTCTCTCTATCCCGTGCAGCGATTTCTCAATACGCGTTATGATTTGATTTCTATTCATATTTTGCAGCTGGGGCACCTCCTGGGGTGAAAACGGATACATCCGCATGGCCAGAAATCGGGACAACAACTGCGGTATCGCGACATACTCCATCGTGCCAAAACTGTGATCGACTGCTGGCAGAGAGGGACCACAGCCATGGTCAAGCACAGCAATGCCATTGTCTGCGAGGCACACGACAACAGGCACTCGAATAGCACGGGCGCGCGGCTCTGTTTTATACAGTATTACTGGCATTGAAACCCCGCTTTAGGTAGATGTGTTAAGGTGGCAAAAGCTGATTGGCTGTAGATTTCTCCCAGTGTGCCGACTTGATAGTTTAAACTAAAAAATATGGTACATTGATAAGCATGGAATGTAGTGTACAGTAAGTAACGCTTTGGTGTAATGCACCAACTGGCCAGACTGGGGTGCTGTTTTGCTTTTATATATATATATATATATATATATATATATATATATATACACACATATATATATATATATATATATATATATATATATATATATATATATATATATACACACCTGTTACAATTAAGACTTTTGCATTCTTTCTTAAGGGTTCTTAATGACGTCATTTTTTAATTTTTATAAATGATATTTTTTTTAATGTTATGCTCATCTTTAGTTTTGCTACACTGTGTGTGTTTTAACATATTCTTTATCGTGAATCCATGCTAAAATATTAATACAATACAAATATTTCATTTTTAACATTCTTTTGTTGTTGTTGTTGTTGTTGTTGTTTATTGAGTGACTGATTCATTAGAATGATCCTGCAAGGTATTTTATAAATTCCTAAGTAACCTGACCCAGCCGACACTGCTGGGTGAAGTGAGGAAGCAAGAATACCGGATTTCCTGCAAAGCCAGTGTACCGTCAGAATCTGCCTCCCCGTCAGAATGTGCTACCCGTAGCAAATTCTGACAATTATAGATTATAGTCGAAATTTAATATAATTATAGTCGAAATTTGCCACCTTGTCAGAAATTGCCACCCTTGTATATTCTATAGAAAACAGCAGGTAGTAATTTCTGACAAGTCATATTGGGGGGTCAGAAAATGCCACCCTTGTATATTCTATAGAAAAAAAGCAGGTAGTAATTTCTGTCAAGTCATATTGGGGTGTCAGAAAATGCCACCTTCGTAGTTTTTTTTTTTAATATTTGGATATTTATAGTTATAAATAGCAGCAATCTTCTCTTCCGTTCTACAAGAAATAATAGTCAAAATAATAAAGACACTGTCACATAAAATAAAGTATATTTGTACTAACCTATTAAACGCATGTTTTTCAAAAAACATAAAAGCAAAAACTATAGGGCATCGCATAGTTTTCTTATCAATCTGGCAATATGCATTACCTGTGTTTAAAACAGCCGGCGATTGCTATATCCAGCAATCGCCGGCTGTTTTAAACACAGCAATATTGCCCCTTACATCTCCAACCCGTATAAAACACTCCTATAAAATAGCATTAGAATGTACTGTAATAGACTACAGTGGTGTTTTCTGCTCAGTGCGTTAGTGTTGAGATCACGAGTTAGTATCGCTGACTGTTGCACTTATTTCAAGCTCTCCAAGCACATGATCCAAAAAATATATATGTTACAAAAAAATATAAGAACTGAAAACATTTATCACCATGAATAAGCATTTATTTCATGGTAATGAGAAATGCAATCTGCGGGGGATTAAAGCGAGGAGCTGAAACGATATTATATGATCATTGAAAGCGCGTGAAGGAACTGCAATGGGGAGCGTGCGACTTCACAAGAAAACTGCACAGTTACATTATCATTGTGTGGGATCATCTGAACATCTGCTATTGAAACAAAACCGGGCGCAAGCAAGTCACAGACCAGCACCAAATCTGCAAAACTATTTCCTTCTCCCCATATAAAATATATATTAGTAATGTTGAAGCTGACACCCTGGGATCCTTCAAGAAGCTGCTTGATGAGATTCTGGGATCAATAAGCTACTAACAACCAAACGAGCAAGATGGGCTGAATGGGGCCTCCTCTCGTTTGTCAACCTTCTTATGTACAATATATATAGCGGGGTAGACGACTCTGAATCTGACGTTGTTTCGATTCCTCGTTTTAACAGCGGCTGAGAAGGACACCAGCAATACCGACAGGATCCAAAATTGCACACGAGGTTCTGTTAATCTGAAACGCAAAGCGAAAGAGGAAGCTGCTGTACTTTCCCAGTAACAGTTCACGCTAGCCTGACAAAGTCATATGACCTTACAGGTTATTTACTGTGTTCGCAAAAAATAGCAGGAAACAGCTTTAAGACAAGCAAGCTGTCGAGCCGAGCCTTCATAACCTCGCTTACTTTGTTCTTAAAACCCGACTCTGAAGTTCTGCTCCGGTCCAAACGTCGACAACGCTGAACTAAGGTACGTTATTTCTACCTGAGTATCGCCGGACGCAATCTGTACTCTGTATTCATGCATTTCTCGTATTGTGAGTTAGTGCTACCGTGTCGGGGACAGCTAAGTGTTGTAAGGCTATGCTTGATGTATTCTGTGGTGGACTATTGAAAATTGACTGCCGAGGGAATTTCAGTAAAAGTACAGTAAACATCGAAGATGCATTTATAGCATTATCATTTCACACTGTTTAAAAATAATTTAGGACTGGTGTGATATAGATAGATAGATAGACAGATAGATAGATAGATAGATAGATTGTTTCATATACTGTAAGTTTACAGTCTATATAGTTACGCTATTTTAAAAGCAAATGGTTCTCGTAATCAAACTGAAGGAAAACACTTTCGATCAGGTAAAAAAAATAATAATAATAAAGAATATAAAATCCTATTACCAGAGAGTATCTCATACAGAAAGTGCGCCAGCCTGATTTTTTTTGTCCCGGTCAGAAACGGTATAATTGTTAAAATCGTCCCGGTTTTATTTTGTGTTGGCAGATACATATTTGTATAACACTACCGTAACAGTGCGCTCAGCAACTGAACACAGCGCCGTCATTGATTATACAAAAACAAAATGAAATAAACGCATGAATCACTCGTTTAAAAATTCGGATTATGTGTTTTAATAATCAACTGCACCACTCAATGTTTAATTTTCAAATTAGGATTGGGTGATTATTTATCTTCTGATTGTAACTGCTACAGTTTATGAAATCCGGTAAACCGAAGCGCCTCTCTCTAGCTGGAATCGTTGTTCCTATTTTAAAATGCAAATGAGCGACACATCAGTCAATGCAAGCATTTTTTTAAAAAAAAGCATACACAGTTATTGATTTTGTTTGCTTGTTAGCAAATAAAATAAAGTTCTGCACGTCAGCGTTGTCTTTAGGGTAGTCCCCCGTCACCCCCATCCCCATCCCCCATCACGCTCCATTACGCAATTTCCTTCAACTGAGAAACCTCAAGCTAAGTTTCTGTATGATATTTCAACAATGTGACGACTCGCTCCGCAGTGACTTGCTGGTATAGACATCGCCTTCAGTGGCTCAGCCCACAGCCGCACAACAGCAGCATGTGCGGGGAAAAAACTAATCTTATAACAAACGGCCGTTGAAAATGTCATCACCGCAATAAGAATGTGACAACAGACGAGTTCTGCAAATCTACCCCCCATGGTAATCTCGCTAAATATCAACTTTCACGGTAAATATTTAATTGTTGGTAAAATTAACCTTGTCCTTTAGAATTCTCGTACCATGTTTCATTACAATTGGATCTCAAGATAGAACCAAAAGTATTATCACAGTATATATCTTTGACGTGATGTTTTCAATCATTCTTCAAATGCTGATGATGGCACCCCATTGACAGTGGTATGGCAGGTGTTTCAATTTTCGTCCAATCCTGTGTTTATTGTCGAAAAAGCAGAAGTGGATTACAACACTACATGCTAGTCACACGCACTGGCTCTGTATTTCATACAGTGCGATGTGGAAATTATCACTCAGCCAAAACAAGTCTTATTTCTCGTCGGACTTGATTTGCCATTGTTTTCTTAACCTGATCAATTGTTCTCTGCTTGTATGTTGGGCATATCCAATAGAATTAAAGATCACGCTGAAAACGCACCAATGAGAAATCAGCGTCATCAGTTGCCGGGGAAAAGGAGTTTTCAGAATTCTAAAACTAATAATCATCTTCGCATCATAACGATCACTCAAGTGATCTGAGATACAGAACTTGGCTGTCCGCTTCCTGAACAAATGTCTCCTTCAAAGGGAGTTGATTAAAGACTGGAGTTTTGTAAATGTGTCCCAATAGGAAATCTCACGCGATGTTTTTTGACAGTTTCCAAAAATGTCACTGACAGAAATGCTCGCTATATTAAATTGGAAGTTCTTAACCCATAAACTCTTTGATGTTTATTTGATTTCCATTTTTAGAAACCATTAATACAAATACCAAACACACAAGATGTTTAGCTGAACACCCCGCAGGTATCTGCTGAAAATATCCGTTTTGTGTGTGTGTGTGTGTAGATATTTTCGCGCAGATTCGCTCTACCTCTAGTTATGAGCTGAGCATTACCCTCATACTGAAGTGATAGGACTTCTCCCACAATCTTACTGACCTGCAGGCCCCTGTGTGTTTGTAATGGCAGGATGCTGCTTGCCTGTGTGCTAGTGACGCTGCTGTGCGCTCCGGCGATGGCTCGTTTGCACATCGATCCCACGCTGGATCTACACTGGGAACTGTGGAAGAAGACTTACAACAAAGACTACTCCAGCCAGGTACAGCCCCACCACAAAAAGCACGCTAGCGCCGACCATAGCTAATTATTTCAGAGAACTGCTACACACGCACGCACGCACGCAAAGACACACACACGCACGCACGCATGCACACACATGCACGCACGCACACACACAGAGACACGCACACAAAGAGACACACACACAGAGACACACACACACACAGACACGCACACACACACGCACGCACGCACACAGGCATGCACGGAGAGTACAGCACTGTGGTGAAGATAGACAAAGTCATGCTGTGTTTGTGCCTGTTCCCTGGACAGGAGGAGGATGGGGAGAGGAGAGTGACCTGGGAGAAGAACCTCAAACTCATCACCCTGCACAATCTGGAGCACTCGCTGGGCATGCACACCTACGACCTGGGCATGAACCATATGGGAGACATGGTAGGGGCTGCACTCCCTCACCCCTGCAGAGAGCACAGTGGAACATTCTATCACAGCAACCTGCAGCAATAACTGTGCTCAGTGTGACGCTAAACAAACATTCCTTGCTGTCTCCCTTATTCTTATAGTACAAGCACAGCAAAGTCTAATAAAGCACAGCGAAAGCATGGTAAAGCACAGAGAGGTCTGGTAAAGCATAGGGAAGCATTGTAAAGCACAGAGAGGTCTGGTAAAGCATAGGGAAGCATTGCAAAGCACAGAGAGGTATGGTAAAGCATAGGGAAGCATTGTAAAGCACAGAGAGGTATGGTAAAGCATAGGGAAGCATTGTAAAGCACAGAGAGGTCTGGTAAAGCATAGGGAAGCATTGTAAAGCACAGAGAGGTATGGTAAAGCATAGGGAAGCATTGTAAAGCACAGAGAGGTCTGATAAAGCATAGGCAAGCATTGTAAAGCACAGAGAGGTATGGTAAAGCATAGGGAAGCATTGTAAAGCACAGAGAGGTCTGATAAAGCATATTAGCAAACATGTGAAATCAGGGTAAACTATGGTGAATGCAGAGTATAACCATGGGGACATTTTGAAAAGAGCTTTGAAACAGACTCTAAAGTTTTAAGTGTAAAAAGCTGTCAGGATGTTAACAATGAAAAGAAAAATGACAGGTGCGTTATTTAAACAGTTGTAGCAACGTGTGGGGACCCAACTGCTTAGTGTTTCAGATAAGCATTGCTGTTGAAATTAACGAAGGCTGACCTGCTGACCTCTTTGATTTCTCTCCGTCCAGACCAGCGAGGAGGTTTTAGCCAAGCTGACCGGCGTCCGGCTGCCCTCTCACCTCGAGAGAGGCAATGCCACTTTCACTCGGTCCTCGGTGCCACGGTGCCCGACGCCATCGACTGGAGGGACAAAGGCTGCGTGACGGAAGTAAAATACCAGGTGAGGCAGCCGGGCTGATCCCAGGACCTAATGAGATGAGCTCCGAGGACAGGGTAAAAGAAGCGCCTTCAGCCTAGGAAAGAGAAGGCAAAGAGAGGATTTGATTTGAAGTCTTTAAAATCAGAAACAGTCTCGATAAAGTCCAAGACTCTACTTCACATTCAGCACAGAGACGTGTGAAATGGATCCGAGTGGAGTTTAGAACAGACGGTAGGAAGCACTTTTCTACAGAGAGAGAGAGAGAGAGAAAGACAGACAGACAGAAAGAGAGAGAGAGAGAGAGACACAGAGAGAGAGAGACAGAGAGAGAGAGAGAGAGAGAGAGAGAGAGAGAGACAGAGAGAGTTATAAATGCATGGAATAGCCGACCAGGTGAAGTAGCAGGAATTAACACTGAATCAAGCGCATAATAAATATTGCATCTTTAGCTGTCACTTTCTGGCTTATAGATCCATGTCCTTGGGCTGCAGAATAAAAAAATGACAGTGTTTTTTTGGGGGTGGGGTGTTTGACAGGGGCCTGTGGTTCCTGTTGGGCGTTCAGTGCTGCGGAGCCCTGGAGGGGCAACTGAAACTGAAAACGGGCCAGCTGGTGTCTCTGAGCCCTCAGAACCTGGTGGACTGCTCCTCTAAGTACGGAAACCATGGCTGCAACGGAGGGTTAATGCACCACGCCTTCCAGTACGTCATCGACAACCAGGGCATCGACTCGGACTCCTCCTACCCCTACACTGCGCAGGTACTCAGAGACACGGCTGCTTCCAGGGGCTCTGCCAAGTTAGGGTTGACAGTCCAGTTCAGTTATTAAGGAGCTGGTTGGATTCATCTTTCTGAAGTATCAGAAGCATGTTGTTTGTAACACGGAGAAGGAAGATTGTGATCTGGGAACATACTGTGTGTGTGTGCGTGTGTGTGTGTGGATGAATGGATGGATAGATGGATGAATGGATGGATGGATGGATGGATGGATAGATGGATAGATGGATGGATGGATGGATAGATGGATAGATGGATGGATCTACAGCTATGGCCAAAAGTTTTGCATCATCTGTAATTTTAGGATTGAGACATACTTTTAAAGAACAACTATATGCTTCCCCATGCTTTATGGAGGCTGTGTGGTCCAGTGGTTAAAGAAAAGGGCTTGTAACCAGGAGGTCCCCGGTTCAAATCCCACCTCAGCCACTGACTCATTGTGTGACCCTGAGCAAGTTACTTAACCTCCTTGTGTCCGTCTCTTCGGGTGAGACGTAGTTGTAAGTGACTCTGCAGCTGATGCATAGTTCACACACCCTAGTCTCTGTAAGTCGCCTTGGATAAAGGCGTCTGCTAAATAAACAAATAATAATATGAATATAATTTTTATATTTTATTTACCATCGTGTAATCAAAGACACTATAAAATAATATCGCAAAACAAAAGTCTACCGGAAGGAAGCTGTAATAGCAGTACAGTAGTGTTTCATGTTAGATTTCTGAAACGTCACATTTTTCAACGTCAGTTTTTTTCTGAAGTACATGGAAAACTATACAAAGCAGTGGTGTGTAACATGTTAGCGTGACATTATTCAGCAGGCTTCCTTCTACAGGGTGATGCTAAACTTTTGGCCACAGCTGTACATAACCAGCCACTGCTGCAGATATTATAGAGTTATGAAGCGACAAATGTTTTGCAGCAAGACTAGGGGGCTGGGGATTGCATTGCCTGTGTTTCCTCACTCAGACCCCTTCCTTACTAAACCCCCTGGTATCTCTGAATAGATAATCACCTCCTTTAGCAACAGGCTGAGTTTTAACGAGGGAGACGTCCCACAAGTAGAATGTGGAATAACTTCTATAGTTTGTGTTAAAGTTCTTCGACCTGAAACTGCTCCTGTTGGGCCAGCGCCACCTAGTGCACAGCTACTATGTATCAAGTTTCCTTTTGTGTTATTGGTCATCAGCGGTAACTGTGCACAAGATGGCGCTAACTCTTATGAAATAGATATTTGTTTTCTTTACTGCAGGAAGGTCCGTGCCAGTACAAATCTGCCAGTAAAGCAGCGACCTGTTCCCAGTATCACTGCATCCCAGAGGGGAATGAAGATGCACTAAAGGAGGCTGTTGGTACAGTTGGGCCTATATCTGTCGCCATTGATGCTACCCGGCCACAGTTTATCCTGTACAGAAGCGGTATGTCTGTAAGAATTATATGCAGTGGTGCAGAAAAAAAAAATGTCCCCTAGTTTTAATATCATTAGTTGTATACATAGTTAGGTTCAGTGGTGTACTGCTAAATCTGAAGCTACCGGAACGCCACTAAAATACAGATTTTCTGAAACAAGAATTATTGCACGCATTCCCATTGTATTAGCATCCTGAACTTCTAGTAACACATATAACAGGCAATGAATTTATCTCAGTGTTTTTCTCCATCTCGTCAGAATGCTTTACTTTATAGATGTGTGTGCGTGTGTGTGTGTGCGTGTGTGTGCGTGTGTGTGCAGTGTGTGTGTGTGTGTGTGTGTGTAGTGTATGTGTGTGTGTGTGTAGAGTGTGTGTGTGTGCGTGTGTGTGTGTGTGTGTGTGTGTGTGTGTGTGCGTGTGTGTGTGTGTGTGTGTGTGTGTGTGGTGTGTCAGTGGCTTCGTTTGTGTTTGTGTTCACAGTCCTAGTCGATGCCCTGTTGCTGTCATCGTCTTGAATTGGCATTTTGTAACCTTCTTAAAGATAACAGAAGTTCCTAATGCTCTTTCCATTGCATCAAGAGGACTGACGGACTGAATCAGAGAGGCGAGCAGGGGATGGGAGTCATGTGACTTCACTTGTCATCTTCGTCAGCATTTTTAGCCTCAAAGAAGCTGGAGAAAGACACTGTGTGGAAATGCTTGTAGAAATTAGATAAATGCATCACCTGTTTTAGGTGTTACTTGTAGTTTGCATCATAATTCTTGCTCCGGTACTTTGTGTGTCCAGGAGCGCTTGAGTGTAATTCTTGCTCTGATGCGATTGCTTTTCCTGCTCAGGGGTGTATAACGATCCCAGCTGCTCTCAGAAAGTGAACCATGGGGTTCTGGCTGTAGGCTACGGGACTCTGGATGGACAAGACTTCTGGCTTGTGAAGAACAGGTTAGCTTATAGAGAATTCATTCCTTCAGTGCATGTAGAATGTCAGAGAGAGAGAGAGAAAGAGAGAATTCAGAACAGCGCTCAGCTCTGTATCCAAGGAGTATCAGGATCCAACAGGATGCTCATCAATCACTAGAAACACTTCAATGTATTGACAAATTTAAAAACTCAATCTTTTAATAATTAGCTACAACAGATAGCATGGTAGAAACAATAACATCAACCCACCTGGCTCTTTCTAGACAGACAGACAGACAGACAGACAGACAGACAGACAGGCAGACAGGCAGACAGGCAGACAGGCAGACACAGACAGACACAGACAGACAGACAGGTAGGTAGGTAGGTAGATGTGGAGCCGTGGTTATGGGCAGCAGTGTGGAGTAGTGGTTGGGGCTCTGGACTCTTGACCGAGGGTCATGGGTTCAATCCCAGGTGGGGGACACTGCTGCTGTACCCTTGAGCAAAGTACTTTACCTAGATTGCTCCAGTAAAAACCCAACTGTATAAATGGGTAATTGTATGTAAAAATAATGTGATATCTTGTAACAATTGTAAGTCGCCCTGGATAAGGGCGTCTGCTAAGAAACAAATAATAATAGTAGGTAGGTAAATAGATAGATAGACTGTTCTATGTCACTAAGCCCTGGTTGTACTCTCTCATGTATTCCCTCTCATTCTCTCCCTCTCTCAGCTGGGGTACACAGTTTGGGGACGGAGGCTTCATTCGAATGACGAGGAACAAAGCCAATCAGTGTGGAATCGCAGTGTACGGCTGCTACCCAGTCATGTAATCCACCCACCAAACAGCCCTCCTCTTTACCCAGCCTCTTGTATGGGTTACATATGCGAGATGCACACTGCAGCCTTTTAAAAAATATTCTGTTTTTTATTCCACTTCAGGTGAAGAATATGAAACCTTATAAACAGGGACTGAAATGTTAGAATAGTGAAACAATTGTCTCTTTCAATGGGGTTGACTATTTATATTGGACACTGTTTTCTTGTCTGCCTACCCGAATTTAAATTTGAAATGAAAATCTTTTTAATTTGTGTTTTTCTTGATGCTGATGTGTCTAGCTGAGATTTAAAAAAAAAAAATTATTAGGATGTTGTTTTATAATGTTATGTTGCTTAGTGGTCACTAGTGCATTTTCATAGCCTAACTTCTAGTGGCTAAGTAAGAAATATGAGTCTTTTAAAACACTGTTGACAATAAAAGAAATAAAGAAGGAAATGGCCCTTCCTGTTCTATGAATAAAGTTATTTCAGTCTCTTGTTTTGCAGAATCCCATACCGCAATAGCCAGTAAACTGGACAACCAATTGAACAACGAATTTCCTCCTTGGCAAACCAATTCAAACTCAGTAGAAAAACACGACTTCATTATCAAATCAAACTAGTTGCAGTAGTCGTTTGTATTCAGCCCACGGGGGGGCAGCAGAGAGACTGGACTGTGAAACATAATTTTGCACTAGATTCACATTTTAGAACAATGTCTTAGCTTACAAGAATACAAATGATAAATATTTGTGTTTATGTTCTCTCACAGAATAGAGGGGCTGAATTCAAGTAGTTTTTTGATCCCCAGTTAACGTGTGTTATACTTAACAGTTTCCTGCTCCAGTAAAAAAACAAACAAACATGCAAAAATGGGTATGTAGGGTTAGCGATATTTTATACCCTACCCAGGACACTTAAAAGAGCACATTTATAGCCAAATGAACTAACTTTGCTTCTTAAAGTCGAATGAAGCCTGTTGAATAATGTTATGTTAACATATTGAATTGCACACTGCTTTGTAGTTTTCCATATACTTAACAGAAAAATTGACAACAGTTGAACAATACGACATTTCGAAATCTAACATGAAATACTCTACTGCTATCATGGCTTCCTTCCAGTAGACTTTTTTTTGTGATATCATTTTGTAGTTTCTTTGATTGGATGATGTTAAATAAAATATCAAAATGATGTTCATATAGTTCAATTTTCTTTAATTGTGTCTCAATCTTAGCATTTTTGGCCATCGCTGGACATATGCAATAATATGACAACCATGATTCAAATCCACGTCAGACACAGGCAGCAGTTATTTCACCAAATGACATATTTTATTACTTCTTAGTGCAACATCACAACAAACAATTTGACATCATGAGGTATTTGAGCAGACGCCCTTTCATCTTATCATTTTATTTTGATTTTTCGATTTATTTATTTGGTATAAAACGTCCCGTGTTTAAAGTTTGAAGTGAAAAAAAACAGCCTTCTTTGCATTGGTTATGTAGCTACATTCAAGAATAAACAAGAGGATTTAATGACATTCAGTGAAAAACTTGGCTTCATTCCACTTTAAACATTGAGACGGTGTGGGAGGGGCATGGGGGATGGGGGTGGGGCATGAGGGATGGGGGTGGGGCATATGGGATAGGGGTGGGGTATGTGGGATAGGGGGTGGGGCATAGGACTGGAGGGAGGAACATAAATGAAAAACATTTCAAACCGCACTGGAGATTTAAACTGAAACAATTGGTGCTCATACTTGATAAGTCCTACTTTATTTTGACAAAAATATAGTCTCTGATGGGCTTTGAATCTTCAGACAGTTCAGCTAATGCCTTAATCATGTCCTAAGCCAAGTTGAACATGAAGCCTCTTTTTCAGGAGCTTGAAAGCTGGTTCCAGGAGACCCCCCCGGGAGACCTAGTTTGAGGTTTGCTGTATCAAACCCCCCCAAGTCTCCCTGCCTGGTGTGCCGCGCAGCGGCCTGAAACCTACAGTCTCCTGAAACCAGACTCCAAGCCTCAGAGCAATGGCTTCGTGTTCCTTCAGCTTTATAATAATTATGTCTAATGAAAAGTGTGTCTACTTCCTGTATTAATAGTTAGCAGCTCCGACTATGGCCGGAATTAAATCACACTTCATGGCTTCATCATACGTATTCGTTATAATGGCGATGGAGCCTTCTTAATTTGATTTAATTCAAGCCCAGTTGCCATTAATATTGCTGCTCAAGGAATTAAAATGATGCCAGTGTCATTTCTTTAATAAAGCACATCTAGACAGAATCGCCAAGATTTGTGATGTAATTCAACACTCAAGAGTTTGACAACACGAATTTACAGCATTTAGAACAATGAGAAATCAAAATATTTGAGTTACCAGACGTCCCGGGGAAAACTGGCATTGTCACAGTTTTCAGCCTTTGTTTTTTGTCCCACTCAGAAACAGTAGAGCCTACAATTGTTAAATCGTCCCGGTGTTGTGTAATATTCTGCATCCCATAATATTCTGCACCCCTCTGCTTATACTATATGCAATCAAGTGGTTTTTGATTAGTAAAAAAAAAAACATTGTACCGTAATAATGCAAATACAGACTAACCCTCACCCTTAACCTTAATTAGAACGAAGTGTTCTCTTAGAGATTCCAACAAAGCAAATCGTTGGCGAAAGTTCGGAAGACGAATCGCCAGACCACCTGACTGCATATAGTACCATTTTATGAGATACAGAATATTACACAACACCGGGTCGTCGAGCGTTGTGTCACTTTTTGGTTGTCCAGTTGCAGAGGTAGGTTCGGAGTATAACAATACATACACTTTGGTATACAGCTTTAAATTCTATACAGCAACGTTAAAACCCCCTTTTAGTCACCTTAAAATACTGTACAGCACAAAAACATTTTAAGAGTGTGTCGGGGGGGGATGGAAGGGGGGCTATTTACACAAGAGTCAACCGGCAAACAGCGGAAATTCACTGCGACAGATGACAATATCTTTGGCCTTGTTGTTGTTGTTTTTCTTAAAACTACATATCCCAGCGTTCCCCGCGCAATCGGGGAATAGATAGAAGGGGCGCTGCTGCCGCAATGCCCCCTGGGAGTTGTAGTGAAACCCCTGGGAGCTGCGAATCTTTTTTTTTATTATTTCTTACAGCTCGAAGGTGGCAGAAAATGAAGTTAATACATCAAATAAATAAATAAATACATACATAGTTAAATACACGAAGGTAATACATATAGCATATAAACCGCGGTTGAACCATACTTTAGAAACTAGCGTAATCATTTACAGACCGCAAGCAATGGAACAGCAATCGGTAGTCTATCGTATTATTTGTTCAGTAAAATTGCTAAAAATAAATAAATAAATAAATAAATGAACGTTTCACAAAACCGCACTGGAGATTGTAAAGATTAATTACAAGGGCGGAAGGACAGAATTCACAATTGAGGTAGACGAGTAACGTAGCAACGCATTCAAACGGCGACAGTAAACGCCTTAGCAAACACACTGCTCCCATTTCGTTCTGTATACTTGTGACCTGAAACCTACAGTCTCCTTAAACCAAGCTCCGAGCCACATAAGAGTCTTCCTGTGCCCTCAGTTTAACCTTTAAAACCATCATATGTTACTTAAAGCTGTGTACCGAAAATCCAATATCAATTCTCTATCACACACCTGTTCTATATTGGAGCCGCGGCTTATAAATAAATAAGCAGACACGTTCACGCACAAGGATGTGGGAGCTTATTTTATCCCGTACTCAGACCAAACGCTCGGCTCAGACATCGCGCTTTGAAGTCTACAAAGCAGGTCTGCCCTCCTGTCTCTTTCAACCTCAGGTGAGCTTTGAAGCCCTACCTCTGATGTCCCCCCGGCTCACACAACGCATGCGGCTAAAAAGACAAGCGCTGAAGGGAAAGGGCACGCGGTCCCATTGGAAACACAGCCACCCAGAGCTGAACCTAACTGGCTTTCACTGTGAACCTGCAGCCGCTTCCTCCCACCTCTGTCTGCACCCGTGCTCTCTGACACAGGGTGCTATCTCCCGTTGGTTTCGCCTTCCCCGATTCTGGACGTTTGCAAAGGCAACCGGTTTGGCAGTTTCAAGATCGCCTCCAGCGGCCACCGGCGTAATCCACATCAAGAAAAAAAAAATAATAAAATAAAATTAAAAAAAAATAAAAACGGTACAGTTTTGATGCCTCAATCGTGAAGAAATGCAAACGTTTTTGATTGTAATGTTTGTAGAATTCAGACTTTGATGCTGCACACACACACGCACGCACGCACGCACGCACACACACACACACACACATATATTTGAGGACGTTTTGGACTAAAGCCATATATAATCAATATTACATGTTATACAAACAACAGGTACAGTCAGTGACTAGCATTCGTCTTTGGTAGTTGTACAGGCCACTAAAATAGTGTTCTATCAATACAAATTCCCCTCAATAAATAACATAAACACATTCATTAATAAATAAATAAACACGAATAAACAAATACATGAATAAGTAAATAAATAAATAAATTAGGACGGTTTCTATGTGCGTTTTCCCTCTCTATGGAACCAAACTTCTCTTATGTTTGTATCCCCTGGAAACGGGGGGAAACAAATAGAAGACGGACACTTAAAGGGAAAACTCGCCCTTTAAAAAGGGGGGGCAAAGTCTCAGACACAATGGCAGTCTTGTTTCAACGTCTTTAAATAAATAAGCTGAATTCATGTTTAAAAGGCTGTTCTGCTTCTTCTGAATACTTCCGGAAAGGATTTGTCCACAATGCCACGAATTCCCATGTTGCCGTTGCGTTTGTCCACCTTTTTCAGTTTTCTTTTCCACATTTTAGTCTTTGAAACCCACCTTCTTCATACCATTAGGAACATTCGCACTGGACTTCAAGTGGAATTTCTCAAAAACGTTCAACTGTTTGCTTTCTGGTCACTTCCTGTTCTGTAGGTCACGTCTGTGCTCTATCCCAGTGGGACCGCGGGAGGCCAGTTAGAACCATAAAAGTGAAGGTGACCTACAAAACAGGAATGCACCAGGAGGCATCGTTTTCAGAAATCTAGTTGGAAAAAACAATTTTAAAAAAATAAGCAAATAAGATGACTTTAAGAGTTCTCTCGCTAATGTAATAACATCTTTAAAGGGTGGTTTATCACTACAGCCTAAAAGTTATATATATATATATATATATATATATATATATATATATATATATATATATATATATATATATATATATAGTCCTGCCACTTTATAGCATACTTGGTGGTATAGTGGTATGGTCCTGTTTAGAACTAGCTCCATGTAGTTGTATTGGATTGCTTGTAATGCACACAATAGCCACCAGGCTTTCCGTATTGAGACACAAAGCCATCAATACCTCTGAATCAACACATCTTGAAACTGCATTGCGCAGTATGGATTCTAATAGAGAAGGGAGTGATCCCTGAGCAATGGCACTGAGCAGCTGCTCTTCCAGCCAATCCAGGGTCTCACGACTCTCCGTTTGCTGCTGCTGCAGTCCCAGCATCAGGTTTTAAAGTCTCCACCCATCGGGCTAAAAGACCATCCTTTCGGTATGGTCCTCCTCGGGCTTGAGGGATCCGGCTTCGGGGACACCTTGAAATGAGTCCAAAAAAACACAACAGAAGCAGCCCAGCCAGTATTTCACAGTAAAGAAATCTTTACACAGTACAGAAATCTTTTTTTGAGCTCCTATGTGCTGGGTTAGAGACACCGTGTCTATAAGGAGCATACACTATGAAGCTGATGAATGTATGTTATCCGTTTTTTCAGCTGATTTGAAGTGCATATTATTTGAAGCTGAAGTGTTCTGCTAGCCAGCGACCGCAAACTGATCCCCCAAAAAAATTAATAAAATCCAACCAAGAAGGACCGGGACCAACCCACAGGAGTCCGGATCGTTGATAGAACGGGGGATATCGCGGTGTATCAATAAATCAATCAAACAATAAATAATAATAATAATAATTGAAAACGCTATTGCACCAGAAAAGGAATCCAGGCCTAGGAGCTGAAAACATCAGCCCATGAAAGAAAAAAAAAGAATTAAAAAAAAAACTAAACAGTTCACAAGCAAGTTCGATCAAGTTTGTGCCGGTTTTTGGACCACGTAGTGGTGGGAGGGTAGCTCTGGACGCGTCTCGCGATCTCAGCTCCCTCACGCTTTGACCGCGGAGGAGACTGAAGAGCCGGTGGAGCCAGTCGAAGACGGCCGCGCCTCGTCTTGCCACTTATCCAGGCTGCGCCTGCGCGCATTCATGAAGAAGTTACTGACCGTGGTCAGCTCCAGCCCCAGTTGCTGGGCTATGGTGATCTGCAGGTCTTTGGGTGGCCGGTGGTTCTCTCTGAAGATGGCCAGCAGGGTCCGGCGCTGGAGGTCCGTGAAGACCAGTCGGTGTTTCTTGGGTCCCTGGTTCCGGTCCAGCTTTCCCTGCTCCTGTTCCTTGCGTTTGCATGCTGTGAGGAGAACAGGGAGTGTTAGACGGTTCTGTGTACAGCAGCGGTGAAAGATGGCTATATTTTGTAGCGTTGGGTAGCCTGGGGCCTGCAGTATACTTAAAGAGTATTTTTAAAAGTTCTCAATAACAGAGACTATGCACCTTCATAAAATATAAAGAAAATGATTTTTTTTTTAAAAATAGATCTTTAAATAATATTATATTTTAATGTTTATAAGGCTAAACGTCATACTTATAAAAGTTACCCAACATAAAAACAAATCAAAGTGTAATAAAGCCCAGTGAAAGCATAGGGAAGCACTGTAAAGCACAGAGAGGTCTGGTAAAGCATAGGGAAGCATTGTAAAGCACAGAGAGGTATGGTAAAGCATACGGAAGCATTGTAAATCACAGAGAGGTCTGGTAAAGCATAGGGAAGCATTGTAAAGCACAGAGAGGTCTGGTAAAGCATAGGGAAGCATTGTAAAGCACAGAGAGGTCTGGTAAAGCATAGGGAAGCATTGTAAAGCACAGAGAGGTCTGGTAAAGCATAGGGAAGCATTGTAAAGCACAGAGAGGTCTGGTAAAGCATAGGGAAGCATTGTAAAGCACAGAGAGGTCTGGTAAAGCATAGGGAAGCATTGTAAAGCACAGAGAGGTCTGGTAAAGCATAGGGAAGCATTGTAAAGCACAGAGAGGTCTGGTAAAGCATAGGGAAGCATTGTAAAGCACAGAGAGGTCTGGTAAAGCATAGGGAAGCATTGTAAAGCACAGAGAGGTCTGGTAAAGCATAGGGAAGCATTGTAAAGCACAGAGAGGTATGGTAAAGCATAGGGAAGCATTGTAAAGCACAGAGAGGTCTGGTAAAGCATAGGGAAGCATTGTAAAGCACAGAGAGGTGTGGTAAAGCATAGGGAAGCATTGTAAAGCACAGAGAGGTGTGGTAAAGCATAGGGAAGCATTGTAAAGCACAGAGAGGTGTGGTAAAGCATAGGGAAGCATTGTAAAGCACAGAGAGGTGTGGTAAAGCATAGGGAAGCACTGTAAAGCACAGAGAGGTCTGGTAAAGAATAGGGAAGCATTGTAAAGCACAGAGAGGTCTGGTAAAGCATAGGGAAGCATTGTAAAGCACAGAGAGGTCTGGTAAAGCATAGGAATTTCAGGGCTTTGGTAATTCACTAGCTCTCCACTAGGTGGAGCTGGTCGGTCACAGTAACAGACTGACGCATCTCAGCGCTTCCAATTCTAGCCGGCCAACACTATAAACTCGTATCTCTTAATACCCATCTACAATTACACTGCAATGTAATATGCATCGCCACACAATTTAAATGCACCACGAAATTGGGGCGCCCACCTTTAATTGCAATGTTATAACACAGCGCGCATGCAGTCTGTGTTTTTGATACTTAGTGCAAAGCACATTGAAAGCCGCCCAATGTCGTTCCTATTCACGTCACATTTCGGCTAATTATCACCCCGTGGAAACGGCTACAATATAATGAGAGGTCAATGGGAGACAGTCTCCTGATAACAGACTAGGTACTGTATCGCACTGCGGTTTATATAGATCATAGATATGCGATACAGATTAACAGGTTTAAATGTATGTAAGCTGCTTAAAACCATGAGATATAAACCACTGCAACACAGCATACAGCTTTTTTGCGTGTTTTTAATTATTGCAAAGTGTGTGGCGTGTACTGTACAGCTCTGGGCAAAGGTTTTGCATCGCCCCTATAGAATTAACTCATTTTGCTTCGTAAAGTCGAACGAAACCCGCTGAATAATGTGACCTTAACGTATTCAATTACACGCCGCTTTGTAAGGTTTTTCATACGCTTAACGAAAAACTGACATTGAAAAAAGCGACATTTCGAAATCTAACATGAAATACTGGACTACTATCATGGCTTCCTCCAGGTAGAAGTTTTCTCCTTTTTTTTGCGATTATCATTTTGCAGCTTCTTTTCTCACACGCTATTAAATGCAAGATCTGAATTGTGTTTATATGGTTTTAAAAAAAAAAACTCTCAATCCTAAAACTGTAGGCGATGCAAAACTCTCGGCCATAGCTGTATAGTAAACTTGCATTTTATTAATGCACGCTATTGTAAGCCATGCGGTGGCTTGTATTACATTTGAAGTCCCCACAGCAAAATGTGTGTGATACCAACCCTGGTTTTAGTTGAAAACGGTTAATAAAGCCTCCTGTTGGCGTATGCCCTTGAAATTCGCGTTCAGAGTGTGTAATACTGTGTTTTTACAGATCGGATTTTGTTAATTCCTGTTAAAAAAAAAAAACGAGCCTGTCTCTTGTCACGAAGGGAGGTGAAACTCATAATCACAGCGAGAGCCATTAAATAAACGGGGCCGCGTATTGAAATCATTGGTAAGGGGCTGCAATTACCATGCTATCAACCCAGGTCCCGGGATACAGGAAAGACAGGGATATTCCTATCGGGAATGTAGCGATCGTGGGAATGTTTCCGAATAATGATAGTCTGTCTCGTGTTGATAAAACGTGACCCCCGCCCTCCCGTCCCTCAGTGATGTCTGAGGCTATGGGCTGATAGAAAATATCGATTAGAACTGTGCAGCGCCGTCTAGAAACAACTACCCGATACACTTTAACTGCTGCAGTGCCACGGCCTGCGAGGCTGTCATTAGCAGCGTTTTAGTTATCTGAGTGGGCGTTTAGGAGCAGCTGTGGCCAACAGTTTTGCATCCCCCTATAGAATGAACTCATTTTGCTTCGTAAAGAAATCAAATGAAACCTGCTGAATAATAACGCTACGTTAAGATATTGAATTGCACACCGCTTTGTTTTCCACATAGCGAAAAACTGACACATCAGTCATTTGAACTTGTCTACCTTCATTATATATCTTCCCTTATAAAAGATACCCTTAGTAAAAGCATAGTAACGTGTAATAAATCACAGTGAAAGCATGGTAAAGCATAGGGAAGCATTGTAAAGCACAGAGAGGTCTGGTAAAGCATAGGAAAGCATTGTAAAGCACAGAGTGGTCTGGTAAAGCATAGGAAAGCATTGTAAAGCACAGAGTGGTCTGGTAAAGCATAGGGAAGCATTGTAAAGCACAGAGAGGTCTGGTAAAGCATAGGGAAGCATTGTAAAGCACAGATAGGTCTGGTAAAGCATAGGGAAGCATTGTAAAGCACAGAGAGGTCTGGTAAAGCATAGGGAAGCATTGTAAAGCACAGAGAGGTGTGGTAAAGCATAGGGAAGCATTGTAAAGCACAGAGAGGTATGGTAAAGCATAGGGAAGCATTGTAAAACACAGAGAGGTGTGGTAAAGCATAGGGAAGCATTGTAAAGCACAGAGTGGTCTGATAAAGCATAGGGAAGCATTGTAAAGCACAGAGAGGTGTGGTAAAGCATAGGGAAGCATTATAAAGCATAGAGAGGTCTGGTAAAGCATAGGGAAGCATTGTAAAGCACAGAGAGGTGTGGTAAAGCATAGGGAAGCATTATAAAGCATAGAGAGGTATGGTAAATCATATTAATAAGCATGGCAATCCATGGTTAACTATGAGGGAAAACTGGAAAAATGCTGTCATTTCCTTGCTGTCTGTGTAGCTCGAGGTGGCTTTGTTGAATTGCCAGCCAGGACTGATTTCCCTGGGAATTGGTCCTGTATTCATCCCACATTGCTCATCCAAACAGACCCAAGCATGTCTGTGATTACAATAACACAAAGCCTGCTGATGCTCGGCATGCAATTGTAAGACAGAGACATAATACTAAAAAAAAAAAAAAAGAACATAATTTAGATATTTTTATTTAACATCGTGTGATCAAAGAAACTACAAAATGATATCGCAAAAAAAACCCGGAAGGGAGCCATAATAGCAGTACAGCAGTGTTTCGTGTTAGATTGCAAAATGTCACATGCTTTATTAAGTGTGTGGAAAACTACAAAGCAGTGTGTGATTCAATATGTTAAGGTAACATTATTCAGCAGGTTTCATTCGACGTTATGAAACATAATTAGTTAATTCTACTGTATATGAATACGAACACAGAAACAACTGACATTGATGCTACCTTATATAAGACCGCAATTAAGGCCACTGTTTTACATTCTAGTTTTCCCCTATTGACAGCAGTGTAAACCTCATTAATAGGCACTATCTTGTATTAGGTGCCATGTACACGGGGGACGCGAGGGACATGTCCCCCCCTCACTTTATCAACTACAAGAAGGATATATTTCACCAGAAACGCTGTTAAGAGACACTAATCAAATCAATTGAAAGGTATTGATGAGGCAGGTCTCAGGTAAGACATGGGAATAATATATACATTGTATATTGTGAGGGTTAATGTAAAAAAAACGAGATTTTGCAAAAATGTATAAAACCAATGATATTAAAACTGTGGGACATTATTTTTGCACACGTGTCTATCACGCTCAGTACAATATGTGCAAGTTTAATATAAGATCATGTCAAATTTAAAGTTTAATACCTATTTTCTATGAACAGAAAACCACCTGGGAATGCTAGTCTGTGTTTGTCGTATCGCGTTAGTAATTACGCAGTAATCAATGCTGTAATTACCCGTCAGTTTCTCCGCTACTCAGTCATAATCGTTCATAAGGATGAGGTCAGGACTGAAACTAGGTTGAATAAAATGAAACCATTTCTTAGCCATGTCCAATTGCAATGGAGATTCCTGGCACTTGGTGGTTAATATAAAGCTTTAGTGTTTTGTTATTGTGGTGTGAACCAAACCCTGTTTTGAATCAGTCGTACAGCTTTGACAAACACACAAAAAAGCAGAAATTTCAGATCATTTGGGGATTTTAAAAAAAAAATTATTAAAATCCAATTTGCAAAAAAAAATATTTCCATCATGTATTCCAAGTCCTAATAAATGCTCACAAAAGAGGATTTTTTTTGTCTCAAATAATACTATAGCAATATCATATAATCACAAAACCTTTATACCTGATTTAGATACAAGAATCCCCCCCCAAAAAAGGATAAAATATTGAAAATGTATTAGTCTGCATATTTTTTCATGAACTGTTTGTTCTATTATATTCTCTTATATGGTATTATACAGTATTGTATTGCATTGTATTTGTCTATAATATTATTGTATATTATATATCCACTTCTGTCTGTTTTAATCATTCGAATTGCAGAATTGTTAAACGACTCAAATACTTTTACACTCGCCTTTCCAGTTCAGTAATATCCCTTTGCTTTAACTCAGTGTGCTAACTACAATACATACCAGATCTGCGTTAGGTTGATTTCATACATTAAGAAGAATCTCAATATGTGTGCATTGCCACTGCGTCTGCATATAGACTCATATAGTACTGAGGAGGTCTTACAGCTAATTTCATAAACTGTGGTCCTCACTAATCTTGAAGTACCTGTCGTTACGTCAGGTGTGATAGCCCACGGCTAGTGCTAAATATAGAACGTGTTGCTTTTGTGTTAAACCCGTTATGAGACTTAAGGTCCAGCGAGGTCCTATTGGAAGTGACTCTGCAGCAGCAGCAGCAGCAGTTGTTGATGATGCATAGTTCACCCCCCTAGTCTCTGTAAGTTGCTTTGGATAAAAGCATCTGTTAAATGACTTTGTGGGCCTCCGCGACTGTGATTCATTAGACACCCCCTGCTTTAAACCAGGGTTTCCCAACCCTGGTCCTGGGGGGACCCCCCCTGTGTGTGCCTGCTGGTTTTCATCTCAACTGAGCTCTCAATTACTTGACCCTTAATTAAAACTATTCATTAGCCTAATTAGACCTTTATTTTAATTGCTTTCAGCTTTTAACCTGTTGGAGATTTCAAGTTAGCTAGCCAATTTTATAAGCAACTGCAAATTGGCAACTTTTTAGGAACTGAGAACAATTAATCACATTATCAGTTCAATTAAGGGTCTAGATCAGTGATTGAGAGCTCAGCTGGAATGAAAACCAGCAGATGCAGCAGGGGGTCCCCAGGACCGGGGTTGAGAACCGGCACTCTAGAAGACTCCAGAACGACAGCAGACGTTCGCAAACGTACCTTCAAGCCTCAGGGACGCCATTCTCTGGAATTCCGGTTCCTGGAGCCACCTGGACATCCTCTTGAAAGTCTCCCGGCCGGACTTGAGCTTCCCCCACGGCTTGGGGTTCCTCAGAAGATCAGACAGGGTTCCCTGCGACCGGCAGAGGACCCTCTCTGCGAAGATGGCCTGCGGGATGCTGTACCTCTTGAGTTCGTTGATGATTCTCTGCGCCACCTCCTTTGTGTTGATTTCCTCCCCGCCGGCTCCCTGGCCGAGCGGCGACATCCCACGGCGCGAGATGGAATGAACGTCCCCCCTGACGCCTCCCGTGTCGGAATGCCGCTGTTCGTGGTGCTGAAGGTCTGGGCTGTACGGGTGCTGTTGGCTGGGCGCTTGGGGGCTGTCCATCCGGTTCAGGCACGCCTCCATTACCGGCGGCGACATTTCCCGGGAGAAAACGCTCCCGCCCCCGGTATGCGCATGGGTATGCGCCTCATAGCCGTTGCAGGAGATCTGCCTGTTAGCGGTGCCTAGGTGGGCATACCCGTGCACGGCCCTCAAGCTGGGCAGTGGGGAAAGGCTTTGGCTTTGGCCCATCCCCAGATCTTTGGTGTAAGGGCTGTAGAAGCTGGACCCCAGCCCGCGGTCTTCCCTCATGAGGGTGAAACTGCCGATGACGTTGCCGACCGGCAGGCACGGGTGGTGGGACGGGTGCTGGTGGTGGTGAAACTTGTCCTGCAGGGGCTGGAGGGGGCTCAGCGTGGCGTAAGTGCTTCCGCAGCCGGTAGGGGACTCCCCACCGTACCCCAGCGCGGAGAGGGTGTGATCCATGCTGGGGGGGCGGTGCGGTGGTGGTGGTGGTGGTGGTGGTGGTGGGGGTGAAGGTGCTCCTCGCTCTCCAGTACAGAAGCCATGGAGGAGACAAGGGGAGGCCTCGGGAAAGCGGAGGAGAGATCTCGGGAATGTAACGCTGATAGGTAGTGCTGGTTTTGCAGAAGCTCGGCTTGGTTGTGCCCGGACATTGGTGCCACACTGGTATCCATTTCAAAAGTCCTTCTTATGTATTATTATTATTATTATTATTATTATTATTATTATTATTATTATTATTATTATTATTAAGTGTGTTCAGTTGCTTTGTATTTTAATCAATACCTCGCCTATGGCCAGACATCATTCATTGCATCTCTCTCTCTCTCTCTCTCTCTCTCTCTCTCTCTCTCTCTCTCTCTCTCTCTCTCTCCGAAATCGACGGCTTAAACAAATGAGGTCTCTATTAAAATTCAGCGACAGCACACGTCTGTTTAACTTTGAATAGTTTCGCTTATTTTTGTTTCACTGTAAAGTATGGCAAGTTTTTCCATGGAACCTCTATACAGTATATGTTCTGGTTTGAGTGATCTACCTCTGCGGTCGGTCGCCTTTTAATTTGAACGAATCATTTAAAAAATAAAAGTTATTTTGTTCGCTAGAGTCATTTTTTAATGAGCTGTCCGAATCTTTTTTTGCACTAAATACTGTTATTATCAAGAAAAAAAATACAAAATTAGACGTTTACTAAATCCTTAATAATAATAATAATAATAATCACACCAGTTTTAAATACAGAGTGTTCATTCGTCAATGCATCATATTTGGTAAATTATTTCCAAGCTTACCTCGCGCACTCCAACGCGCAGACAGATCGCAGATAACTGTTGGCGACGCAGTCAATTAAAAAAAAAAGCACAAATACACACAACACCAACCAAAAAAAACGCAATCCTCTGAAACTGCAATTAATCCAGTGATTATTCAAACCGCTGTCAAGTTAAGCAGAAGTCCTGATGAATGAAGCGGGGCTTGCTGTGGTGTATTCCTCGCCTCGTCCCCGGTCAGTCTGTCCGTCTGCGCCTCTGCTTGCCGTCCATGAACACTAGGCAAGCGGCGGGTCGCCGGTATATTTTTGGAGAGCAGTGTTTAAAACATCGCAGGTTTCCGACAACGGGTGGAAATGATAAACAGATTAAACACTTGAGGTCATTTTCGGCAGACCCAGGTCGTTGTTTTTTTTTGTTTTTTTTGTGGTAGCTTGCTCGCTGCTGCTTGTCACCCTCTCCTCTCTCTCTCTCTCTCTCTCTCTCTCTCTCTCTCTCTCTCTCTCTCTCTCTCACTAACCCACTCGCTGGAGGTTATAACCCTCCGTTTCTCTTCTGTCTATCCCCACACTGCCGCTTCATCGATTTCCGAACCAACTCTCTCTCTCTCTCTCTCTCTCTCTCTCTCTCTCTCTCTCTCTCTCTCTCTCTCTCTCTCTCTCGTGCTCTCTCCTTTCACCGCGTCACCGCCGGTTTGAAAATCTGACAGATGTGGGATGTAATTCCAACTTAAATTAACTCTTTCACCGCCGCAGCTGTCTCTGTTTCTTAGGAGAACATTGGGGTAAGGTCGAAGGGTTAGGAGGGAGGGGGCTGGCGATTAAGTAACACGAATAAGTATTTATTTATGTATGTGTTTTTACTCGTGGACTGTTGTGAATTTTATATTATTATTATTATTATTATTATTATTATTATTATTATTATTATTATTATTATTATTAGGAATAGGAATAGTCCCTTACGGAACGAAAATATATTTCCATATATTGAGAAATATAATGTCATATATTGATTCATATATTTCAGTCTATTGAAGATTACAAAATGTATTATAGAATATATGCCAATATATTTTAATTATATTGCACAGTACATAAATCATACTCTAGTATTAGTTCGGAATACTTTTAAAGTAGTTAGTAGTTATACACATGAAAAAACATTCCATAATATTAAAAACCTTAAGACTAAAATAACAATATATTGTGTGTCAATATATTTACAAAATATATTTTCCTTCCATAAGACGCCTTATTAATAATATTAGTCTTCTTGTCCTTCTCCTTCTCCTCCTCCTTCTTCTCCTCTTCTTCTTCTTCTCCTCCTCTCCCTCCTTCTCATCTTCTTCTTCTTCCTCTTCTCCTTCTCCTTCTCCTTCTCCTTCTCCTCCTTCTCCTCCTCCTCCTTCTCTTCTTCTTCTCCTCCTCTCCCTCCTTCTCTTCTCCTTCTTCTTCTTCTCTTTCTTCTTGTAACACACGTAGTTTCTCGTTCATTAATCAAAGGGTTATTTTAAAACATGTTAATTACAGTAGTCTGGGATATTGAAGTTTATTTTTTTAAAAAAGGTCTATTTAAAACCATGCCTCATTATAAAGTCGATACTCACTTTACTATAAGCAGATGACCCTTGACTTCTTTTCCGGACCATTAGGTGACGTCAGGAGCCTTGTCTATAAGGTTCCATTTTAAACTCCATCAAAACACTAATGTCTGCAAACTGGACAATACAAGTAATTGTTAATTGAATATTTGTGTTAAATCAATCACTGGTTGATTCCTATACTGTATTCCGGCGTATATAAACGTGATAATGTCACCGTCTTTTATTTATTATTTGTTTATTTAGCAGACGCCTTTATCCAAGGCGACTTACAGAGACTAGGGTGTGTGAACTATGCATCAGCTGCAGAGTCACTTACAACTACGTCTCACCCGAAAGACGGAGCACAAGGAGGTTAAGTGACTTGCTCAGGGTCACACAATGAGTCAGTGGCTGAGGTGGGATTTGAACCGGGGACCTCCTGGTTACAAGCCCTTTTCTTTAACCACTGGACCACACAGCCTCCTTTTGATTATGTTGTAGTGAAATACCCGTATATATTCAACCCAACGCTTTGACACCAGTGGTCAGAGTCATTTCAACTTGGAGTCGAAACATTTGCCATTGAAAACCCGTCAGCGGCTGAAATATCATTTTGTACGGCCTGAAATATGTCTTATTAAATTTACATAGCAAATATCAACTCAGAATGTATTCCATGCCTTACTCATATTGGCGACGGGTAAGTAAAAAAATAGCTTAGCGGTGTTAAATTATAATAGGGTTAGAATTATTATATACCTCTGGTTTATTAACATCTGTTTGATCTTATATATATATATATATATATATATATATATATATATATATATATATATATATATATATATATATGATAGATAGATAGATAGATAGATAGATAGATAGATAGATATATATATATATATATATATATATATATATATATATATATATATATATATATATATATATATATATATATATATATATATATATATATATAGATAGATAGATAGATAGATAGATAGATAGATAGATAGATAGATAGAATTTTATTAGCCCTATTCTTTATATCGATCTATATACTGTATCGTGTATTAGGATAGTAAATATCGTAAATACTGCAGATCAACATATTAAACGATCGTGTTTGATCAATGAAGATACAGCTTATCCTTGCAACAAACACAAACACAAACTACCGTTCTCTAAAATCGATCACGCTAGCTCATCTATGCATTCATATAGTTTTCTTTTTTTTAATATTAAATATAGGCCACCATAGCCAATTTCAGTATTAGTTCAAATATTTTGGAATAGTAGGCGCGTGTCCACAAAATGTAGTCCCTATAAAAAATACATGCATCGTGAAATATAATTGAAACACAGTATTATGTGTGCTCGTATAGGGATGTGAGTGAGTCACCGCAGAAATGGTGTATGTTAGCGGTCTATAGGGTCTGTATGTGCTGCGCCAGAGGCTCGCTTTATAGATCTGATGCGCTGACAGCAGAGATAGAAACAGACACAGAGGGGTCTGGCCCGGGGTCCACTGGTCCACTGGTCTCGTGGACAGGGGAATGGGAGGAGGAGGAGGGCGTGGCGATGGAATGACATATGAAGACGTTTATGAATCGATTCGGTGTTTTTATTTAATGGAAAATTCAGCTCTTAGGATCTCAAAATCTTTTTTTTTATCATTCAGAAGCATTCTTAAATAGCTTTTTTATTTTAAACGTGTTGATTGTTTTATTTTGTTGTTGATAAACGTCAGAAGGGACGATCTTAAGAGTTATTTAAAACCACCGGTTTGACCGACTGTGAGGACCCGGGCTATCCCACAAGAGCCGCTAATCTCACAGAAATCTAGTGAAAAACATTTTGAATAATAAACGTGTCCACAATACCCCCTTAAAAAAGATATCCTGAAATTATATATATATGTAAGAGATATATGTTTTACACTTATCCATAATATATTTAGGTCATATTTCAAATTTATTTCAACCGTATACATTGTAAAATATATTTAGGAAAACATACCTGTTAACTAACCATTTTCAAAAAAATATTTTAGGAGTCGTTTTAAAATGAGAATATATATATATATATATATATATATATATATATATATATATATATATATATATATATATATATATATATATATATTAGACGCAAAACTCAGATAGCACATTCATGTATTTTAGCTACATAAATAGTACTGCGTTTAGTATATATTTCATCATAAGATCCGTGTTTAATTAATATAATGCCATAATGTGTAGATTCTTTCAAATCTTTAACTGGTCATGAATAACTGGTCTTGTTTTATGTATGTCGAGGCAACTGGTTTTGCCACCAAATAAACCCTAGAAAATGTCGTTTTTTAAACTATTTATTTGTTATTATCAATAGAAATCCATACATCCATTTTAACCAAAAAAAATGTAGCATTTTTAATTGATTGACACATTATTTTAAGAAGAAGAAACGCCCACCGTTAGAATAAACGTATTGTAAAAACATACTGTATTTATATATCCTAAATAAATAAATAAATACCAAATCAAGTGAAGGATTTGAACCGAGGCGCTGAACGCTGGTGATTTAACACGTCATGCATGATACGCATGTGTTCAAACACTAATACAGTGAGGTAGTCCTGTTAACCCTTTCGCTCAAACATTTTCAATTGAATTTGTATCCGTTTGTGTGAACTCTAGAGAGTGCGAGAAGTTGCCATATCAAAACTTGATGGGGGAAAAAATAACATCTATGCATTAATATATATATATATATATATATATATATATATATATATATATATATATATATATATATATATATATATATATATATATATATATATCCAGAGATAGGAAACTTAACAGCACGGTGCAATTATACACGCAGCGACTGGAGGAGATATTGATTCCGAATTGATTCTCGACTGAATTGAATAACTTAGCACGCGTTAATAAAAGTGTCTTTTTACAACAACATCTAGGTAAAAAAAAAACAGATAGATTCTCAAAGTCATAATTTTCAGAAAGGCCCCTCCTAACCAGAAATAAAAAACTTGGACATCAATCTTTTTTTTGGTGGGGGGGGGGCTAGTAATTAAAACGTTCTCTAATTACAGAGCTAGCTCTCTCTCTCTCTCTCTCTCTCTCTCTCTCTCTCTCTCTCTCTCTCTCTCTCTCTCTCTCTCTCTCTCTCTCTCTCTCTCTCTCTCTCTCTCTCTCCTATAAGGGCAGACGGTAGGCAGCGGTCAGCCTGTCCATTTCTCAAAGGGACCACACACTGACCGACCAAACAAAGAACTGAGGTCAAAGTTCAAACCTATCTCCGATTCCTCCCGATGCAATCTGTTCAGATGTACTTTACTGACAATGAGAAAGAGCACTAATAATAATAATAATAATAATAATAATAATTTGATTGATGTATCTTTTTTTAATTGTGTTACAGCAATTAAAAACCCTAACGGAGTACACTATATGTCTTTTGATTCCAGGCATTTATATATGATATTGTAAATATAGATAATTATGTGTTTTATAGTTATAGATGAATATACTGCAGCCTATATAAGAACATAATATATATATATATATATATATATATATATATATATATATATATATATATATATATATATATATATATATATATATATATATATATATATATATATATATAGTATAACCACTGTTATGACAGCTAATTGAATTCCTATTTTTTGCACCGCAGGGTGAAAATCTGCCCCTTTTCACCTTTTCACTGATGCCGCTGGGCTGGGCTCTACACCGTCGATGCCATGTGTTGAGAAAGTTAAAGCGTGAAGGAAGCCCACGTCTAAAGATGAGGGAACACGAAGCCATCGTTCAGGAGACTGTTCCTGAAAAAGTGGATTCGCTCTTTATCAATCATATGTCAAAAGCATTATCTCTGGTGTACAGTATATCGATACATTACCCGCAACACAGCAGTGTGGAGTAGCGGTTAGGGGCTCTGGACTCTTGACCGGAGGGTCGTGGGTTCAATCCCAGGTGGGGGTACACTGCTGCTGTACCCTTGAGCAAGGTACTTTACCTAGATTGCTCCAGTAAAAACCCAACTGTATAAATGGGTAAAAAAAATGTGATATCTGTATAATGTGCGATAATGTATAATTCGATATCTTGTAACAATTGTAAGTCGCCCTGGATAAGATATATATAT
>CM060280.1:5362176-5482176 GCA_030684275.1 Acipenser oxyrinchus oxyrinchus | reverse complement strand
TCATCCAGGGAAAGGTCGAGGGCTGTGTTTGGATCCAAAATTTGACTTTATTTCGCAACCCCATTGCTGGATCACTACAGTAGCCGTGTATCTCAAATTAAAGACATGTCAAAAACCAACAAATAAATGAATTTAAAATAAAGGGAAAGACGTCCGAGCGCAATATGAGACTCCCAAGATCGGTAACTTATAGGAAACGATAATATATATCCTACAGTAGTTAATAGAGCATTTACATGCGCGTATGGGATTCATTTTACACTGCATTTTAACATCGACCTTCAGACGTGAAGGCACGTTTATTATTATTATTAGTTTATTTAGCAGACGCCTTTATCCAAGGCGACTTACAGAGACTAGGGTATGTGAACTATGCATCAGCTGCAGAGTCACTTACAACTACGTCTCACCCGAAAGACGGAGCACAAGGAGGTTAAGTGACTTGCTCAGGGCCACACAATGAGTCAGTGGCTGAGGTGGGATTTGAACCGGGGACCTCCTGGTTACAAGCCCTTTTCTTTAACCACTGGACCACACAGCCTCGTTTGTATGTGTTGTCTTATTGATGAAATATACAATACAATAATAATAATAATAATAATAATAATAATAATAATAATAATAATAATAATAATAATAGCACATGTAATAAAAGCATGTTTTCAATTTAGCCTTTAAAAGAATCCAGTTTCCAGCTGCCTGATGACGTCAAGCGGAACAGAGTTCCACAGACGCGGAGCGCGACAGCATAAAAGCTCCGGCTGATTTAAAACGATTTTTTTTGCAACAAGAAAAAGTCTCCTGCGTTTTACCGTGTGTGGCTCTGGGTTCCTTTTCTCTTTACTGTTTGAAATGAAAGTCATCAATTCAATCAGACAATCACTAATTTAGCTGTTTTGATGATTATTATTATTATTATTATTATTATTATTATTATTATTATTATTATTATTATTATTATTATTATTATAGTAGTAGCTAATAGTAATATTATTCGTATTAGCATTAATATTATAAATAATTATTCTAACTATTAGTAGTATTAGTGGAATTAGTATAGAATTGGTTGTATTATTAAACACTAAACATTTTTTTTAACGCGCGCTACGTTTTGAAACTCAAAGCACGACACAAAAAAAGAAATCGCGTTCAAATTCTCAGCTGTTATATTTTCAGCACGATAACCGCAGTCTTTACCTACAGGAAACACTCGAGACGGCGTCCGAATAGCTGTGATTATGGGATTGCAATAATCTGTCTAGTGCAACAACAGCAGAAAACTAAACTCCATCCCATCTACAAGTGTGTTTCAATAAAAGAAGAGTCTGACCTCCCTGAAGACGGTCAGTCTTACTTAACCCGCCAACTTAGCTAATTCCCCAATGCGCCCCCACTGCACGGATGCGAGGACAAAGCGGGACGGGACGGGACGGGACGGGACGGGGGGTCATTTAACTCCCTCTGTCTCAGCACCTCCCTCTCGCTGAGGAAAGAGATTTGTTTGGTTGCAGTTTATATAGTGGATCTAATTTCACGGATGAGCCCCAAACAGGGCGAAAAACACGTCTGCAGGTTGCTGTAACTCTGACTTTCGCACGATTTCATTGGCTCTTGTAATGCTGAATTAGGAGTTCATTTTTCGAGTACTTTCTAAATATCCTGCCTGGTTTTCTATAATATGAACTGTGGTATTCTGTACCAAAGACGTGATTTCTGGTCTATAGTGCTCATAGACCCCGCGTCTCTAATTGCTCAGTTATTTTCTTGTATACGTCTGTTAGGTGACTGAGTTCAGGAGCAGCTGTTCCGTTCAAGCTTGTCATCGAGATCTGTAACACAGGCTAGATTGTTCTCTCTGTATATACGCCAGCGCCATCTAGTGTACAGCATTACCAGCCAAGCACAAGCATACCTCCAAAGTGGCAGATCACAGGGTGGTGCTTTTATTTTAAAAAAAAAAAAAAAACACAAGGCTGCATAACAAATATCTATATAAATACAGAAATAACTAAAAGTTATTTGCTTGTCTATTGCTCTTCAGTACAGGGATATTTCAAAGACAAGACTACAGAACTAAAACTGCTGCTTCCCGGTACTAAATCACTTCCTGTGTTGTAGGCCGTGTGACCCACTACACAGGAAGTGATCAAATACCAGGCAAGTACAGCATTGTACATACATGCATTAATTTGCTTGTTCATGTCTGCATGCATACGTACACACATACATACATGCATATGTACGTACACACATAAAAACAAAAGATCACGACCCATCAGTGCTGGTCTGGTTCCTAACAGCTGATTGATCTCAGAACTTTGTCAAGTCGGGTCTTAAAGGATCCCAGTGATTCTACATCGACAGCGTGGCTCGGTAACCCATGGCAACCCATTCCATCCCCTCCCCACTCTGTCTATATCTACTAAATTTCAAACTGTGCCCTCCGGTCGTGATATCCACGCGCGCACACACACACACACACACACAGACTACAAACACGTGTTTTGAGATTCTGACACGTGTCCACGGAAGTCTGAATCCGCTGGCAGGCGCACTCTGTCCCTGAGCATGCTCGCAATGCTTCATCAACAGCAGCCCCGATAAATACAGACGCATCGACCTACCTGGGTTGTGTTTTACCTACTGAAAAAATACGATTCAACGGATCTGCCAAAACCCACTGAGTATACAAGCATAACAGCAGTCTCTTCGCTGGGCCATTGCTGCAGGCTCTCTCAGCCCAGTCCCTGTCATCTGGAAGCCCCAGAGATTTTGCCCGAACTAGGAAGCAGGTGGAGGGGGTATGGGTAAGTCCTCCTGTCCATCTGCGCACATCTCAACCAGCGAAGTTTTTTTCTTTTCAACCTGATTGGTCTTAAACTGATGTCGCTCATCCATTCTGGTGTAAGAATTTCAATGGAATGGTTCAAACTTCAGAGATGAAATTGCGTGGCCTTTTTTATCCTCTTTCCATCCTTATTTCCCTCTCTTTTCCATTTCTTTCTCTCCTGTACCCCGCAGCTCCATTTCCATCTATTGAATGCTGTTTCTCTCCCTTTCCCTCTCTCTCTCTCTCTCTCTCTCTCTCTCTCTCTCTCTCTCTCTCTCTCTCCTGTTTAATCAGCATGTTAATGAGAGAGGTAACTAATCAATAAATTCAATCGCAAAGCGCAATTGATAATGCCCTCCACCCCCTCTCCTCAAGCTACAGCAAAACCCTTGTCTCTCCAGTAATCAAAATGAACGATCATTATTAATGCATGGGGCCAACTTGAGAGATCGATCCAATTACCCTCATCTCACTGTCTTGTGGCTTATTCGTTTGGACTGGAGTCTCCATTTAAGTCTCTGTGAATTGCAGCCCCTTGCTAAATATCGTTTTGCACTAAATCCTCAGGCTGTGTTGGGTTTGTAGACAACTGAGTTTGTTCTTTGAACAAATCTCAAGGCTGCATGCGACGCAGAAATATCTCTGTAGATTTGCAACAGTAGATCTAGCTTCCGGTACGTAGCCTGTAATGTTCTTGTGATTCGCTATTTTTATTTGATCATTCGGAGTGATTTCTGGGTTCATTTTTCCCTAGATCTGCCTTTTCCCGGCTTTGCATTGCTTTGAGATGGTCTGGATAATCATAAACCAACTATGTGAGAATGTGTCTTTTTTTTCAACTTCAAGTCACATTGATGCATTAGTGAGGAAGGCATTCTGGAGGTGTGACTTGTTACAGTGATTTTGTGATTTTTGATCTCTGCTCCTTCTAGTTATAACATTATAAATGCATCATTGATATCCTTTCTATACCCGCCTGCATGAAAACACCTCTGGGTGTGAGAATTTCAATCTTCGCTCAGTAATCAGGGATATAGAAACACACTCGTGTGTGAAAATGTCAGACCGCTTTGTGCTTTAATCAGGCATCTTAAACCACTTCTAAAAAAGTCTCCTGCGTTTTACCGTGTGTGGCTCTGTGTTCCTTTTCTCTTTACTGTTTGAAATGAATTGCATGGGTGGTCTATTAAAGTCATCAGTTCAATTAGACAATCGCTAATTTGCCTATTTGGACAATTTCCCTGGATTTTCAGTTCCAGTGGTTTGATTTCATGACTGGTTCTGCCTACAGTAAGAGACACCGTACCCACACAGCGTATTACCTTCTCATAAATCACAAAACCTGCTATTAAACATATTGCAGACTGCCCAGATAGCACAAGATGACATTTCTTATAACAGTTCAGTGTTTAATTATTATTATTATTATTATTATTATTATTATTATTATTATTATCTTTTTTAACCTAAAGGGAGGAGGGTAGCTGTTGCCAAAACTAAGAATTCTCGTTCGAACGCCGAAAATGACCACAAGCTCCACGACCTTTGACCCAGGCTGTCTGCCTTCATCGTCAGGGCCTCCATCTTGGAAGTTGCGGTTGCCTAGCGACGGTATCCGGGGTGGCTGTTCGGAAGCCTAAGCGATCGATCCCTGAGATAATAAATGGTCTACAGCCAAAGGCTCCTTATTCCAACCACGACCCTTCCCCTCCCTAACCCTAACCCCCCCCCCCTTCCACCTTCCCCCCTCACAAGCTCTCAATAATTAAGTTAACCCTTTCCTCTCTGGCTGGCTTTGAAGGACTGAAAATAAAATACAACAGTGTCAATGAAAGGACAAAACCAAGGGTGGCCAAAGTCAGCCCATCTAGTCCTGGTCTTTGTTACAAACCCTGTTCCAAATCGTTTCACTGAACCAATTAATCAAACCTCCATCCAGATCCTGAAGTCGTTCACGATCTCGTTTTACCTGTTAAACAAACCTGGAGTGGAATAATGGCCCCCCAGGACTGCGATTGGACACCCCTGGGCTAAACTGCTACTTCCTGGGAATCACTTCCTGTGCTGTAGGTCACAACTACAAGAACACCCATGACACAGGTCTGAGAAAGTCTTGCAGAAAGCCTTGTAATCGACTTCAGCTTATTAAGCACCAAATGAATCTTTTTAAATACAAGCTGTATTTATGTATTTAAGCTTATGTAAATGCTTTGTTTTGGCTACAAACGGCTGCGTCCAGTTTTGAGGGACAGCCGAGTAAGTGAGACGCGTTTCTTGTAATCAGAGCAGTGAAATTTCACACCAGCTAGGAAGCACAACGCATAGAAAACGAAGGCTCTTTATCATCACTGCGGAGAGGGAGAAAAAAACACAAGAAATTGATCGTTTTGAGGCTTCAGTTTCTCAATTTATATCGAGGCGTCTTTATATTGAGGGCCGTGTCTGCTGAATTATTAACAGTTCCGTTTAGACTTGACTTTTGCGGTTAACAACATCAGCGCAAGCCATCGTAACAACATAGTTAAAGAGAAAATTTAAATAATGGGTAGATGCCAGTTTAAAAACAATGCTCCAAAATAATGACAGCTCGTCCTCAAATGAGGGCAATGGCACCTAACGGGTTATAAAGAACAGCAAAGGTGTGCCTTTGGAGATGACACCGAATCTTATAGTTTGATTTGCTTTACCGCAATGTTTTGAACAGAAGCTAAATTCAGCGTTTTTTTTTATTAATGACGGTCTATTACCACGTCGCTTTGACGCACAGCTGGTTACCCGGCGCTCGGGGGAGAGCTGGACAGCGTGATAACCCCTGTGCTGGACGCTGCAGCCAGGTCATCGTGTCCAGCTGCCAGCGGCCACGCTAGTCACGCGAATCAGACTGTCCAGCTGAGCTTGAGACCAGACACTAATTAGGAACCCGCAGTGATGGAGGTTGGGGGGGGTCGGTCTGCTGCAAGATAGACAGAAATGGGGGGGGGCCGCTACTACAACTTCAGAGACCATCGATCAAATACGGAGAGTGGCTCTAGTGGAGCTGAGGAGGGACTGGGAGGGAGGGAGGCAGTGTGGCTCTAGTGGAGCTGAGGAGGGACTGGGAGGGAGGGAGGCAGTGTGGCTCTAGTGGAGCTGAGGAGGGACTGGGAGGGAGGGAAGCAGTGTGGCTCTAGTGGAGCTGAGGAGGGACTGGGAGGGAGGGAAGCAGTGTGGCTCTAGTGGAGCTGAGGAGGGACTGGGAGGGAGGGAGGCAGTGTGGCTCTAGTGGAGCTGAGGAGGGACTGGGAGGGAGGGAGGCAGTGTGGCTCTAGTGGAGCTGAGGAGGGACTGGGAGGGAGGGAAGCAGTGTGGCTCTAGTGGAGCTGAGGAGGGACTGGGAGGGAGGGAAGCAGTGTGGCTCTAGTGGAGCTGAGGAGGGACTGGGAGGGAAGGAAGCAGTGTGGCTCTAGTGGAGCTGAGGAGGGACTGGGAGGGAGGGAAGCAGTGTGGCTCTAGTGGAGCTGAGGAAGGACTGGGAGGGAGGGAAGCAGTGTGGCTCTAGTGGCGCTGAGAAGGGACTCGGTTCTAACCACAAAGCTACACTGTTTTCCCTCCCAGTTCAGGGATGGGAATAAGACTCCTATTGCACAGCAGCTTCACCCATTCCAGGTTTTACTACGAGCTTGATTAGCCCCAGTGTACAGATAACAAGCTCAGATAACAAACTCGTAGTAAAAGCAGGAATGGATCAGACTGCTATGCAACGGGAGTCTTATTTCCAACCTTGCAATCCCTACACTTTTAACCACAAGTTCACAATGCTTCCCACCCACTCCCTTCAGACCCCTCATCCCATTCTATGTATGTATAAGGCAAAAAAAAGGACTCAAAGGACACGCAATAGATCCGATTCGCTCTCTGGAGTTCGAGACGTAACTTTGAAAAAAAAACAAAAAACGAAAACGCACATGCATTCTAAAATAGATACACAGATAGGAAAGTTCACAGCGTGGTACAATTCTACAAGCAGGGACTGAAGGGGATATAATGGGAGCTTTTAAATTCGCTGGCATCATGATCAAACAAAACAAAACAATAATATTAAATAGCAATCAATACTTTCCTTGTCTGGACAGTAAATATGTGCTTGGAATACTGTCAGGTACATTAGACTGGGTGGGGGGGGGGTGCTGTGCTATTGTGGGAAGCTGAATAGCAGTGCTCAGGATGGCTAATTCTTCTCAAGAATTCGTTCAAGAGCCGGGGGTTTGAATAGTGGTGATCCAATCCATTCTACTGAAACCATTAGTCAACGGACTTCAAAGGAAACCATGGCATTGTGTGCGGGAGAGAGAGAGAGAGAGGGGTCATCCATTAACCCCAAACAGCTTGCTCTGAAATCCTAGTTGCCTTGACTATTGACTAACCCGTTCTGCCTCTTGCTGGGACTCGTTTTACACAGAAAGAGGCTTCTCTTTGGATCGGGAGAGTGTGAGGGAATGGGATGGACTCTAGCCACGGCGTTGGTGCAGAATCATGAGAGGGGTCCTTGGCAATGTTTTGGTGATCGATCAGCTGCTGGGAACCGGACGGGTCAGAACGTTCCTCCGCTCGTTTGCAAATTTTCGGATTTTCTATGTTTCACAGTCAAGCCGGATCGCGCTAGAACGTCCGAAATCTGCGGGAGATGGGAGTCATGTGACTTGGCTTGCCACTGCTCCCCTGCTCGTCAGAGTTGAAATCTGCTTTGCAAAAACCGCTCTGTTGGCAAAATCACAGACCTCCAGAACAAGCCTAATTCCCTGAAGTTAACTCAGAATGATCGACCCAACTAATGAAGCGCTTCCCGGACTTGCAGTTGAGTGAGACGGGCGCGGTCCCTGGCCCCCCCTCTGACAGTTTCATGGCGGGTGCTTCCTAATTTATTGTCCAGCTCCGGTGCAGCGCATCATTGGACCTGGCCTGCTTTCCTGGAGTCAGCGCGCTTCAGTGCAGCCGAATCTATCGATAAATCAATGGGACTCCCGTCGTTAACAACACCCTGGGAAGCTCCAGGCGCTCCCTATCGATTGGGACGGGGGAGTGACCGCTGTTGTAGCCATGGGGGCTAGAGGTCAACGGTGCCTTCTGCTGCTCCATTGTCCATCTACTAATGCCACCCCCTCCCCCTTCAACACACACACACACACTGAGACACACACTGAGACACACACACACAGACTGAGACACACACTGAGACACACACTCTCACTGAGACACACACTGAGACACACACACACACTGAGACACACACTGAGACACACACTCTCACTGAGACACACACTGAGATGCACACACACTGAGACACACACACACAGACTGAGACACCCCCCTCCCACTTCAACACACTCACACTGAGACACACACTTAAACACACACTCACTGAGACACACACTGAGACACACACACACTGAGACACACACTGAGGCACACACACACTAAGACACACACACACACTGAGACACACACTGAGACACACACTCTCACTGAGACACACACTGAGATGCACACACACTGAGACACACACACACAGACTGAGACACCCCCCTCCCACTTCAACACACTCACACTGAGACACACACTTAAACACACACTCACTGAGACACACACTGAGACACACACACACTGAGACACACACTGAGGCACACACACACTAAGACACACACACACACTGAGACACACACTGAGACACACACACACTGAGACACACACACACAGACTGAGACACCCCCTCCCACTTCAACACACTCACACTGAGACACACACTTAGACACACACACACTGAGACACACACACTCACTGGGACACACACACTGAGACACACACTGAGACACACACACACTGAGACACACACACACTGAGACACACACACTCACTGAGACACACACACACTGAGACACACACTGAGACACAAACTCACTGAGACACACACACACTGAGACACACACACACAGACTGAGACACCCCCTCCCCTTTCAACACACTCACACTGAGACACACACTTAGACACACACACACTGAGACACACACTGAGACACACACACACTGAGACACACACACTCACTGAGACACACACACTCACTGAGACACACACACACTGAGACACACACTGAGACACACACACACTGAGACACACACACTCACTGAGACACACACTGAGACACACACACACTGAGACACACACACACTGAGACACACACTGAGACACACACACACTGAGACACACACTGAGACACACACACTCACTGAGACACACACACATACAAGCACAGAGACATGCACACACACACACACACACACACACACATTTCATTTCAAATTGAAAATATTTTTTCTACCATTGAGACCCTAGACATCGGACATGGCATCACCACTGAGAAATTTCACAATGAAAAGAAATAAATGCAACTCATCTAAACAGTGCATTACTACCGGGCTCGGCTTTCTCCTCTCTGCTTGAGATCGCCCACAATGCATTGCACGCCAGCGCTGCCTCAGTCGATAGCCGTTTCCGCTGGGTCCTGGTGGAGACACAATCCTGACCAGTGATTGACTGTAGGAATAAATGACTGAGAAATGAAAAGTTTTAGCACTGCTGCAGTGTGAGGGGGATAGTTCCTCGTCGTTGAGAAATTGTCCCGGGTGTAAATTGCACCTAATCCTTCGTATATGACAACATTTTATTTTTTTTTATTTATTTATTTCTTAGCAGACGCCCTTATCCAGGGCAACTTACAGTCATAAACAAATACAAATCTGGCCTAACCCTGAACCCTTTTACACTATGTGACCACTTCCTGCAGTCTGTAACGCCTTTAAATGAAGGGGGATTTTAAATGTCAAGTGGTCAGCGATTCCCACCCCCTAACTGACCACTCCGCAACCCAGACCCCTAATGGCTGACCTGGGGGTCACGGGGGTCGTTCTCTTGTGATCATGTTTACCTGACCTCAAAATTGGGGTCAACTCCATTATCCCATTTCCTGGAGATCTGCGTCTTAAAACACACGAGCGCGCACACACACACACACACACACACGCATGCACGCACGCAGGCACGCACGCACACACACACACACACACACACACACAACAAACACTGAGACACACACACACACACACTGAGACACACACACACACACACACAACAAACACTGAGACACACACACTTGCACATACACACTGAGACACACACACAGACACACACACACAGACACACACACATAATCACTGCCTGTTCTGTAGGTCACTGCAGATTGAAACGTTGGGCCATGGGTTTGACCTACAGCACAGGAACTGATCCGATCCAAAAGATAATGAAGATCTGGGAATGTTTGCAAAACAGTAAGAGACCCTGCCAGCTCAAACATACAGTACACTTTAAAAATGAATGGCAAGGCTCTCTCTCTCTCTCTCTCTCTCTCGTGTATATATCTGACAGGCTCTGGCAGATCTGCAAGGGTTTCCATGGTAACGGCTGATAGAGTGTCCCTATTGATCGGAGTGTCCGGTTGGAATTGTTTTGCCCATGAACCAACATTCTTCATGTCCCAGAGCATCGGGCTTGGATCAATAGCCCACAATGCATTCTCTTTCTACTGTCTGAAACACACGCACACACACAGACACACACAGACACGCACACACGCACACACACGCACACACACAGACACGCACATGCACACACACACACACACAAACCTTTTAAAACCTTTACTTTGCTATTAAAAAGAACTGTAATTTTGAGGTAATACCAGGATGGAAATCAGACTCCTATCCCACAGCAGTGTCACCCAGTCCAGGTTTTACTACCAGCTTGATCAGCCCCCAGTGTGTCTAGCTAACACGCTCAGGTGTGTGTGATTATTAAACTCCTAGTGAAACCAGGACTGGATCACGCTGCTGTGCGACGGGAGGGAATCTTATTTCCATCACTGTGATACTGTGGATTTTTTTTTTTGCAATCAAAATAAAAAATATTGAAAACAACTGAGGAAACAAAAACAGTTTTGAAGACGCAATAAATTTCTTATTGAACAATAAGACATGAAGTCTAGCAGCGTGTTTTGCTTTATCCATCCCCATACGAGGTCGCCGTGCATGAAAGGGTTCATATAAAGGTTTGGGGGTTTCCCTTCAAGCTGTGTTTAAATGACCTCATAAAGGACGTCCCGGTGGTCTTGCAGTGCGTTTCTAATGAGCCGGCATGGAGCGCCACTTTCGGTCTCCATACAGGGGGGAGACTCGCCTCTGCAAGCCCAGGAGAGCTCGTTTAAACCTGGCCTCAAGACCACAGACTCCCCAGTCAAAGCTGTGCCTTCATCCCTGACCAGCGGCAATCTGAGAGCCCTGAATTTTAAACACCTTCTTCTAAGCTTTCATATGCAGATATATATATATATATATATATATATATTGGCTATGACGTGCTATAACCATCACTGAGAAGAAAGAAAAATAGATACTATTAACACAGAATACAATCCTAATAATACAGAATACAGGATACTTGTTGTATTAGATTAGTTCTATGTTTTAAGTTCTCTTTCCTATACTGCTAGAGCGCTCTGCAGTGTTGAGAGGGGAGTTCTCTTTCCTATACTGCTAGAGCGCTCTGCAGTGTTGAGAGTGGAGTTCTCTTTCCTATACTGCTAGAGCGCTCTGCAGTGTGGAGTTCTCTTTCCTATACTGCTAGAGCGCTCTGCAGTGTGGAGAGTGGAGTTCTCTTTCCTATACTGCTAGAGCGCTCTGCAGTGTTGAGAGTGGAGTTCTCTTTCCTATACTGCTAGAGCACTCTGCAGTGTTGAGAGTGGAGTTCTCTTTCCTATACTGCTAGAGCGCTCTGCAGTGTGGAGAGGGGAGCTCTCTTTCCTATACTACCCCCAGTTTCAAGTTCCAGGAAGGTTTGAACAAGACAGCAAAGGATTTGACACCAGCCCAGGTCAGACAGCGAGAGAAAGTCACACAAACAAGCCAGGAGAGAAGCCGAGCCAGGGTAGAGTACAGGGCAGCTGTTATTGATTGGACTCTGTCTGTCGGAAGAACAATGGTGTTTCCTGCAGGACTAATGGCTTCAGCGACTCGGACTGATCAATCGGGGCTTGTCAATACTGTGCGTCTCTGTGGAATGGGAGGGGGGGGCGGTACAGAGAGGAATGGGAGGAACGCTAAACCACGCAGTCTGGCTGAAATATGCAGAGCCATGTCTGTCTGGGAGAGAGTGTGGCTTTGTTTAAATTGGTGAGGGTTGGAAAAGACTCCTTATAGCGTAGATATAGAGAGACGGAAGAGCGGACTGGACAGAGGGAGGCAGTGTGGCTCTAGTGGAGCTGAGGAGGGACTGGGAGGGAGGGAAGCAGTGTGGCTCTAGTGGAGCTGAGGAGGGACTGGGAGGGAGTTAAGCAGTGTGGCTCTAGTGGAGCTGAGGAGGGACTGGGAGGGAGGGAAGCAGTGTGGCTCTAGTGGAGCTGAGGAGGGACTGGGAGGGAGGGAGGCAGTGTGGCTCTAGTGGAGCTGAGGAGGGACTGGGAGGGAGGGAGACAGTGTGGCTCTAGTGGAGCTGAGGAGGGACTGGGAGGGAGGGAAGCAGTGTGGCTCTAGTGGAGCTGAGGAGGGACTGGGAGGGAGGGAAGCAGTGTGGCTCTAGTGGAGCTGAGGAGTGACTGGGAGGGAGGGAAGGAGAGACTGGGAGAGACTTACATTCTACGGAAATTCAATTTTAGCAACTTTCTTGAAAACAGACACACAGCAGCTCTATAAAGACAGGAGCCGATTTAAAAGACAGAAAGAGAATCCTAAATAAATAGATAGCCAAATCAATCAATCAATCGGCGACCCAGCGGCATCCAGTACTTCAACATCCTGTGCCGAGAGCATTAATAGACTTTTCAAACACACGAGTTTAAAAAATCCTAGCAAAGACACCGTCTTGCTGTGAAACCCAGAAATAAAAATAATGATAGTAGTCGGGCCAGCCCGGTCTAGTGACCTACGGGAAAGGAAATGAGTCTCAGGATAGAATCAGCTGCTCCCCACCCCCAGCTAAAACCAGGAGAGAGAGACAGGGGCTCCCAGCACTGAGATCCACAGGGACCCCCAGAACTGTGAAGAAGGTCTGGCTGTACGGAATAGAGGGGCTCTGGAGGAAAACCCCCTAAAGCTACAGCCTTGGAAAGCGCTCCCTGGCTGCGCTACAATCCGTAGGAGAGCTTGCACATCAATTGCTGATATCCGCCTGCATCAGAAAAAGAGACTGTGCGAGACACACACTGAAGTTGGGCAGCTGTACACAAAACACAAACCTCGTATGAAAATACAATACAGCACTGGACAAATGTGTTCTATTTAAAAAAAACTATATGAACAGAATTTAGAAATTCTCCTGCGCATCAAAGAACTAAAAAAAAATTGTATTTATCGGAAGCCATACTAGCAGTACAGTAGTCGTGTTAGATTTTTCGAAATGTCGCATTTTTCCACTGTTGTGGGTTTATTCCGTTAAGCATATGGAAAACGATACGAAGCGGCGGTGTGTAATTCAATATGTTAACGTGACATTACTCAGCAGGTTTCATTCGACTTTATGAAGCAAAATGAGTTCATTCTATAGGGGGGGATGCTAAACTTTTGGCCGGCAGTGAAATGGCCCTTCTGGCCGCGCTGTGTATTGAGGGGAGTGGTCAGGGTGAAGAGGGGTCAATTCAGCTCTTCTTCAGCCACGCGGACTGGACAGTACAATAGCCAGGGTCGGGGGGGTCACAGCGACCCCCCCTCCCGGAGACACGAGGCAGGCTGTCCGAGCTGATCAGCTGGAAGAAGGCTACTTTGCTGTCCCCGCGCTCGTTATCTAAGGAGAAGGGAGAGGCGAGACACTGTTCTAGAGTTTCTTTGATCAAATGCATTCCGCTTTGTCATCCTCTGCACTGCAAACACCCGACAGCACTGTAATACGAGTTTAAACTGCGCTTAGTCGAACTCGCTCTTAAATGTAATTATTTACTGTATTCTTTATTTTGAATTTGATCTTATTTGTACGGATTTTAATCGACTTTATAACTGCTCTTATCTGTACTGTGATATTAATTATTATTATTATTATTTATTTATTAGCAGACGCCCTTATCCAGGGCGACTTACAGTCGTAAGCAAATACATTTCAAGTGTTACAGTACAAGTAATAATACAATAAGAGCAAGATAAATACAATGACTACAATTTTATAACAACTGTACGTCGCCCTGGATAAGGGCTTCTGCTAATAAATAAATAAATAGCAGTAGTTAGGGGCTCTGGACTCTTGACCGGAGGGTCGTGGGTTCAATCCCAGGTGGGGGGACACTGCTGCTGTACCCTTGAGCAAGGTACTTTACCTAGATTGCTCCAGTAAAAATCCAACTGTATAAATGGGTAATTGTATGTAAAAAATAATGTGATATCTTGTAACAATTGTAAGTCGCCCTGGATAAGGGCGTCTGCTAAGAAATAAATAAATTAATAATAATAATAATAATAATAATAATAATAATAATAATAATAATAATAATAATAATAATATACACCAAAAATAACAGCACTGACAGTGTTATTGTAAACCGTTTCAATATTTAATCGTGTATTGAACTACTGTGTCGACCTCAAGGAAGCTGGCTGATGCAGTATTGTGAATTCTGAATTTCCAACACTGACAGGGCTAACTTGAACTGAGCATCTCTGCTCGATAATCACCTCCTAAAAATTCATTTTCCTCCGGGCAAGGTGAAAGGGGTTTGGGTCCATCGTTTAATGTCCACTCCCTCCATCTCACCCAAAAGACCTGTCCTTCCAGGCTTAATCAGGACATCCACAGCGCGGAGCCCGGGAGCGGCAGTATCTACACCCAGGGGAAGGGTGAAGCCCGGCGGTCAGAGGCGGGCTCTCTCGGGGCTTTGTTGCTGGTCAATGTGATTGTCAGGCTGGGTGCATTTCTGCCGGCTGCTGTCCGGAGAGAGATAAACAGAGCCGAATTGATATTCATCCTGGAAGGGTTGATTGTTATCAAACCGAGGAATCTGTTTTTAGTTTTGGTTTGGTTTGGTTTGTTTTTTTTTTTAACTGTGTTTGAAAATGCTGGATCACCGGAATCCGCAAACCGTTTTCCTTTAAAGAGACACAACTGAAACACAGATGATTTGACAGATGAAAAGGGATACACTAGTACTAGTAATTATTATTATTATTATTATTATTATTATTATTATTATTATTATTATTATTATTATTATTAGACTTTATATACACATAAAATAGAAACTACACATTAAAAGGCACAGCTACCGGCAGGAATGCGGTATTATATTTTCATACTAGATGAGTGTTAATTTTATGGATGGGGTTTCGTTTTATAGCTGTATTTATCTAGATTGCGATTTATTAGTACGGTTTTGGGTTTTTTTTTTGGCAGTCGGAGGCTGTGTGGTCCAGTGGTTAAAGAAAAGGGCTTGTAACCAGGAGGTCCCCGGTTCAAATCCCACCTCAGTCACTGACTCATTGTGTGACCCTGAGCAAGTCACTTCACCTCCTTGTGCTCCGTCTTTCGGGTGAGATGTAATTGTAAGTGACTCTGCAGCTGATGCATAGTTCACATACCCTAGTCTCTGTAAGTCGCCTTGGATAAAGGCGTCTGCTAAATAAAAATAAATAAATAAATAATAAGTCGGGAGACTGTACCGTCACCAACACAGCTGTGTCGCTCCTGTTCATCAGATTAGCCTCCCCGACGCTGGTATGGTTCAAACCTGAAGATGATGTCAAAACACGGCGAACGCTGCCCCATCCTTCCTTCAGGACAAGATCCGCTACCTTTCTGTTTACAGCTCAACCCCTGATGATCATAACTTAAAAAGCCGCATTTTTAAGATCATTTACTCTTCAAAACATTTCTATGGGAAGCGACAGAGACGTCGATGGACGGGATATGTTCTTTTTGCGCATGTATTCCTGCGTGTGATCGCCTTTCCATTCATTTACACTTTCGACTCGCAATATAGCCACGCTCGCAGCCCGCTGACCCTGCGCTAATTGTGACAAACGACTTGGCCTTTACAGCAGTTTGAACCTGCAGTTTGACACCCCCGGCCCACCTCGCTTTATTAAATGCCAGCTCTTTTATGCTCCGATAGCCCTTTCAAATTAAAAAAAAAGTCAGGTTGCTCCAGCCGGCATCTGTCTATACGCAACTGGACAGGCTTGACTTTTAAAAAAAGGGGCGAGAGGTTAAATCTACACACAGCGGTGTGCAGGTGTATTAAAACAGCTCATTGCTTCTGTAGTTTTGATTTGATTGTTGTGCGTGTGAAATCAAACCACTGGGACTGAAAAAAAAATAGGCACATTTGTGATTGTTTAATTGCATTGATGACTTGCATAGACCGCACATGCAATTCATTTAAAACAGTAAAGAGAAAATTAACACAGAGCCACGCACGGTAAAAACGCAGGAGGTGTGATTTAAAACGAGGCGCTGGTGAGCCACGCATTCCAGCCAGAAACGCCGCGTCAATAGGAAACCGACGTTACCTGGCTTGGAGGAAAAGCGACGCTGGTTTATATTATTCCTAGAGAAGCTATTGGATTGGTCCCATCGCTACTGTCTGATTTTGTCTTGGTCGAAAGCCGAGTTTAATATTTGCAGGGGAAAAAAGCCACTGATGAATAGAAAAACGAAGTCACGGGGAAGGGAAACGGGAGGGAGAGAGTGGAGTTGTGAAGCGTCATGGATTCCGCTAAGCTGTCTCTCTCTGCCGGCGCAAAATGTCAGGCGCCCCGCATTGAAATTAATAGTTATCCAAAGCGGCCCCCGCGCCTCACCCTATAGGGCTAAGCAGAGGTCAAAGGACTTGACCCCTTTGTCACCAAGGCCCTCCCCCAAACGTGTGCCTGCAGGATTCAAACGGACCGGGTTTCTCCAAGCATGGAGGGGTCGCCAAATAAACTACAAAGGAACCACTGCACCCCGGCTGTGCGGTTTCCAGGGCATTCATCATCGCGTGTGCGATGGCAGGCTGTGATGGAGAGGGCTAGTCGCAAATCGAGCTCAAGTCCGTGGCTAATTGACCTCCCCTCCGCCCCTCTTCTGTCATGATCCCAGGGCCCCCGGGTCCCGAAATAAAGGGAGGAAAAAGGGAAACGTGGATGTCTGGGGTCAGCCCAGCCCGTCTCGCACATCATACAGCAGGGTAGAGATACACGGAGACACGCCGTGTTGGAGGTTTGCTAAGCACCGTGTTGAGGGATCGTTGATTCGATAGGGAGGCGTGCACAGCACTGAGAGTCAAAGGCATTTTTCAGCAACTTTCCGATTCTCCTGGAAGGGAGTGATTGATTCTAGCAGTGGTGTCTCTCATCTATCTATTTATCTAGCTAGCTAGCTATCTAATTAAGAAACGGTCTCAATTGAATGTTGGTCACAAGCATTCATTTTGTGCGCAATCTTGTGACCAACATGCAATTGAGACCGTTTCTTAATTGCTGGCATTGCCTTATATTGGTCTCCACCTCTGTTAAAATTAAGCATTCTAACGGACAGTATAAGCTTCGATCTTATTTCCGCTATTATTTGCTTACGATGTTTTAAATCACTGTGCATGGTTGGGGTTTGCGTTTTATTTTAATGTGTTATTATATATCACACATTTTCTTATATATTTCTCAGTTATATTTCCTCTTCATTAAGTGTATTTCTAATGATTCAGGAGTACCCGGCTGGATCCCGATTCTCCCTGGATAGAGGAGCTTTGTGCTGTTTCTGAATTCTCTCTTTATATGTAATAAAAACAGATACACAGACAGGACCCTTAACATGGTATAATTGTACACACAGTGACTGAAGAGAATAGAGAAATATATTCATTCTGATTCTCTGTTCTGGCTTCCTGCCTTAGATACAAAATCCAGACTACATGCTTGTGAACCAAATATAAAATTCTTGCCTCACATTTAAAAACGATTTTTTTTTTTTTTTTTAAGTGGGGTTTACAGGAACTTTACAGGAAACGAAGCTGAGCTAGATATATTTTGAACTCGGGCTCATAAAGCTGTCGATCTGTCTACGCCTTTAAATATATGATCAATGACGCTAACAAGGCAAAAGATGCTGACTGCCCACCGTCAGAGAAGACAGCGATCAGCAGGGACTGATAAAACGCGAGGCGCTACTGCCACCCCGTGGCCACGACTGGCATTACATCACTGTTTCGGCTTCTGCTACAGAGCAAGTATTTAACAAGCAATTTTTTTCCCCTCAGCCTCCTTCTCTTTATTTAATGTTGGTAATCATTCTAGGTGTTTTTGCAATCACTCAATGACTCAAATACCGTCTTCCTCAATGAATCTGTGTGCAGAATCTGTTCTTCAGTTCTAGTCGCTTCGACAGATACAGGTAACTTAGGCTTGATGAGAAGACACAGCGCCACCTAGTGATCCACGTCGGAACACGTTTCCTTTAGTTGTGCCTTGCACTGGGATCAGGGATCCCTCAACCCCGGTCCTCTGGTTTTCATTCCAGTTGAGCTCTCAATTACTGAACTAGACTCTAAATTGAAAAGACGATTTGCTTAATTAGACCTTTTGACTTGTTTAAATCAGCTTTTAAAAACAGTTGCAGATTAGTAACTTGAACTCTGCAATTGTTTAAGAGCTGAAAACAAACAAACTTCTTTTAACTTTATCCAAGCCTAGGCAATTTGTTTGTCCAGCTTTTATTTGTTTAACTAGTCACCGGCTCATTTGAAAGGAAACTATATCTTTGTGCAAACTACAGTGCAAACAAAAGTATTTCTATTCAGAGAAGGTCAGTGATCCACAATTGAAATTCAAACCGACAGCACATTTTCAGAAATATCTTCATTTACTAATCCGCTAAATATGTTTATAATTTCAAGAAAACCAATAAAACATATTTCAACAGGACATCCAAATGTATATGTATATATAGTTACACACACACACACAGCAGTGTGCACATGTATTTGAACACCCCATTGCTTCTGTAGTTTTGATTTGCTGTGCTTATGAAATCAAACCACTGGGACTGAAAATTTGGGTTAATTGTCCAAATAGGCAAATTAGCGATTGTCTAATTGAATTGATGCCTTTAATAGGCACTAATATATATATATATATATATATATATATATATATATATATATATATATATATATATATATATATATATATATATATATAACATAACATAAGCAAAGCCAGTCAGCTACTGTTTCTTTTACTGAAATACAGACGCTGTGATGTCAAGAAAAGTTTGAACAAGACTCTCCAAAATCTGAATTCAGCCGACAGTCAAATCCAAATTATTCAAGCAATCAATATTCATAAATCCAAAAATATGATTATTTATTTTATTATTTGTAATTATATATACAGAGTTTTATTTAAACATATGTGCTCCCAAAACCAATTAAAAAATCTGTTTCCAAAACAATAATCTTAAACTATCTCTGTTAATCATACACATTACACGGTTTGAAATAATAATAATAATAATAAAACTATACAACCTTCATTGTCACCTACAGAAAAAAAATAAAAGAAAAAAAAAACTTGAAGGAGACTAAGGCAATCTTTTCCAGTTATTCCTCTTGCACTGTGACCAGGCTATCTCAGAACCTGCAGCATGCGCATTGCTGTTATCACAGCGTCGATCGCAGCTCAAATTCACTTCTACTCCTGAACAGAACTGTGAGGTGTCCGTTTACAACACTCTGCTACAGTCTGATGCTCTCAACCTCGACAGAAGCCTGGGCGTCAGTTCAGTTTGTTTATATTCCCCAACAGCTTATCAGACCCCACGATATACTTTTATATCTACCAATAATATTTCACGAGATCATTTTAGTTTTTATATATATATATAAATCTAAGGGCTGTAAATCTAAGTGAACACGAAGCCTCTTTTTCAGGAGCTTGAAAGCTGGTTCCAGGAGACCCCCGGGAGACCTAGTTTGAGGTTTGCTGTATCAAACCCCCCCAAGTCTCCCTGCCTGGTGTGCCGCGCAGCGGCCTGAAACCTACAGTCTCCTGAAACCAGAGTGGCTTTGTATTTCTGATATCCAGCAGGGGGCAGAGTGTTTTGGGGGGGGGGGACGACAGCTTAACGGTTACACTCTGGTGGGACAGACATACTTTAAACATGACTCTGGGAGCTCTTGTGATGCCATAAAGTCTTTAACTCAAAAATTATCACCAGGATTTGATGATTAAAATATATATATATATATATATATATATATATATATATATATATTTATACACACAGCGACTTTAAACATGGAGGAGGCTTGGGGGTCCAGTGGTTAGAGAAAGGGGGCTTGATACCAGGAGGTTCAAATCCCAGCTCAGCCACTGACTCCCTGTGTGTGTGTGCGTGTGCGTGTGTGTGTGTGTGTGTGCGTGTGTGTGTGTGTGTGCGTGTGTGTGTGTGTGTGTGTGTGTGCGTGTGTGTGTGTGTGTGTGTGTGAGACCCTGAGCAAGTCACTGAACCTCCTTGTGCTCCGTCCTTCAGATGAGACGTCAAACAAACGAGCTCCTATTGGAAGTGACTCTGCAGCAGCAGCAGCAGCAGCAGTTGTTGTTGATGAAGCACATCTCACCCCCCCCAGTCTCTGTCTGGGGTCAATTCCTGTTTTTTCAATTCCAACTTCTTTTTTAAAATCGATTCCCGATTCTAATTCCCATTTAATCAATTCCAACACATCATCATTGATGATGAAAAAATCTTCCGAAGAAACTGGAATTGGGAATTTGATAAACAGGAAGTTAACCCCTAGTCCTGATAGGCTCACTCTAGCCACGCCCTTCCGTGACACACATACACAAACAATATCGAATCATTCTTATATTTGTACAATAAATCCACAGCGTTTAGGTTCTCTGCTCTCCAACGAGACAAAACGGCATTCTTTAAGAAAAACAAACAATCAAAAAAAAAAAAAACCCTTTGTTTAATAACCTTAAGATAATAAACCTGTTTGATATGACCTGTGATGGCTGCTTCTCCTAGTATTCTCAATTCAGATCTCTCTCACAGAAGAACTGCCCTGTCATGTGTATCTCAAGTCCCTGATATGCAGACTCTCCAATGCATCCCAGTCAAAGCTGTATAAAGGGCTACCTGTCTGTAGGTGTACGCGGGGATTCGACCCCCCCCCCCAAAAAAAAATGAGCAACACCTGCCATATGCAGTGCACACTTTTTGCGTTGCTTGCTTGAATGCTGCAGGGTGTGTACACATACTCGAAATTGCCACTTAGTCAGGTAATGCAAGAAGTGTGCACTGCATATGGCAGGTGTTCCTAATCCAAAAGGTAAATGTAAGCCTAACCCACATGGCTGCACCCAGTCAGGCAGTTCTCCAGGTACAGCACTAGGGGGCGCCCTCTGTCACAGTTTGTGGCTCTGACAGTACTATCTCTTATTGATGTATCTGAAGAATGGGACAGTTTCACCGACCCCTTCATACATACATACACACAGTGATTATTGAATATGTACACGTGTACAGAAATATATATATACATGCATCAGTACATATGTGTGTGTGTGTGTATATATATATATATATATATATATATATATATATATATATATATATACACACACAGTTAAACTTTTTTTACACATTTCAATATTTCATGTTTCATATTTCATATATATACACATATGTACTGATGCATGTATATATATTTCTGTACACATGTACATATTGAATAATCACTTGCATTACTTGTATATAGACTCTCTACAGACCCCTCCCCTTGCTCAGCAGCCCTGCCCACACCATACACCACCACAGTTCCGCAATCCCAGCCCTGCCCACACCCCCACAGTTCCACCCTCTCAGCCCCCCAGTTCAACCTTCTCAGCCCCGCCCACACCCGACAGTTCCACTCCCCAGCCCCGCCCACACCCTCACAGTTCCACCCTCCCAGCCCCGCCTACAACCCTACAGTTCCACCCTCTCAGCCCCACCCACACCCCCAAAGTTCCACCCTTCCCCAGCCCCGCTCCCGCCCATACCCCCACAGTTCCACGCCCCCCGGCCCCAGCTGCTCAGGCTTTATTGAAAGCAGCCATGACGGCCCAGATCATCTCCAGGGCGCCCGGCTTGCAGGCTTCCGCCTCCGGGTCGCAGTCCAGCAGCTCCCTGGAGCGGGTGACGGCCGTCTCGTAGCGCTCGTCCACCAGCGAGGCGAAGGCGTTCTCCAGCACGTCGGCCGCGCTGGCCAGCACGATGAGCGCCAGCAGGCGTCGGTCCAGCCGCTGGGGGTCGTTCACCCAGCGATCCAGCAGGCCGTCCTGGATGCGCTTGACCAGCCGCTGCTTCTCCGTGGTGTTGGTCACGGGGTGCGTGGTCATGTCGAACAGCAGGAAGTTCTGCTTCTCCGTGGTCAGGATTCCTTTCTCCACCAGGTTCTTGGCCAGGCGCTCGCGGACGTTGCGGATCTGGTAGTGCAGCTTGAGAGGATTCCACGTCTCTCCTGGAGAGAGGGAAGGGAGGAGGAGCAGAGAGGAGGGGAACAAAGGAGGGGCAGAGAGAGGAGGGGCAGAGAGGAGGGGAAGGCTGTATTATTATTATTATTATTATTATTATTATTATTATTATTATTATTATTATTATTATTAAGCAGGGTTAGAAACTCACACTAGCCCTGCTACTGCTGCTGCACCCAGTCCTGGGGTTCAGAGCTCCCCTTGCTGTTTACCATAACTTTTTTTTTTTACAATGCTTCCCTATGCTTTACCATACCTCTCTGTGCTTTACAATGCTTCCCTATGCTTTACCAGACCTCTCTGTGCTTTACAATGCTTCCCTATGCTTTACCAGACCTCTCTGTGCTTTACAATGCTCCCCTGTGCTTTGCCAGACCTCTCTGTGCTTTACAATGCTTCCCTATGCTTTGCCATACCTCTCTGTGCTTTACAAAGCTAGCCCATGCTTTACCATGCTCACACTGTGCAGTTACTATGGGAGTTTAATGCGGGTGCACAGAGGCTCATTTCTCACCGGTGAGCAGTTCGATCCAGCTCTGCACGCTCTCTGCAGGCTCCGTCACTTTGATGTGCTTCAGAGCTTCATCCAGGAGCACGTCTCCTGTGGGGGCGTCTGAGCGGAACAGGACCTGGGGGAGAGGAGAGGAGAGGGGAGAGAGGAGAGGGGAGAGAGGAGAGGGGGAGAGGAGAGGGGAGAGAGGAGAGGGAGAGAGGAGAGGAGAGAGAGGAGAGGAGAGGAGAGGAGAGGGAGAGGAGAGGAGAGGAGAGAGGAGAGGGAGAGGAGAGGGAGAGGAGAGGGAGAGAGGAGAGGGAGAGAGGAGAGGAGAGAGAGGAGAGGAGAGAGGAGAGAGGAGAGGAGAGGAGAGGAGAGGAGAGAGAGGAGAGGGGAGAGAGGAGAGGAGAGAGGAGAGAGGAGAGGGAGAGGGAGAGAGGAGAGAGGAGAGGAGAGAGGGGAGAGGAGTGAGGGGAGAGAGGAGAGGAGAGAGGAGAGGGGAGAGGGGAGAGAGAGAGAGAGAGAGGAGAGAGAGGAGAGGGGGAGAGGGCAGGGCAGGAGAGAAGAGGAGAGGAGAGGAGAGAGGAGAGGAGCTTCACACCATACTGGAACTCATTGCCTTTTTCTAACAGAGATACTGCTTTGGTCAATCTTTATTAAGTCACAATTAAAGACCCCTATTGCAGAGCAGTTTCCCCCATTCCAGGTTTTACTACGAGCTTGACCGGCCACAGTGTGTATAGGTAACAAGCTCAGGGTTGTGTCTGATGAAACGCCTAGTAAAACCAGGAATGGATCAAACCGCTGTGCAACGGGAGTGTGCCGGGAGGCTCACCTTGCGGTCCAGCAGTCTCTTTTTCCTCATGGTCTGGGGTTCCAGCTGCACGCGACCCCGCAGCGCCAGCTCGATGAGAATGCAGCCGCGCAGCCCGGAGGAGATGCAGTCATTCCAGAACGAGGTGTAGCCCTGAATACACACACACACACACAGAGGGAAACAATATGGAAATAATAACCAATGCTCAGAGACGCGAGTCAAACGCGTTGCCTGTTATATGCGTTACTGGAAGAAGTTCAGGATACAAATGCAATTTGTATAATAATTCTCGTTTAAGAAAATCCGTATTTTAGTGGCGTTCCGATAGCTTCAGATTTAGGAGTACACCACTGAATTATGTATAAAACTAATGATATTAAAAATAGGGGACATTTTTTGTGCCATAGCACAAATGTCTTATCACGCAATATGTGCAAGTTTAATATAAGATCATGTCAAATTTAAAGTTTAATACCTATTTTCTATGAACAGAAAACCACTTAGGAATGCTAGTCTGTGTTTGTCGTATCACGTTAGTAATTACGCAGTAATCAATGCTGTAATTATCCGTCAGTTTCTCCGCTACTCAGTCATAATCGTTCATAAGGATGAGGTCAGGACTGAAACTAGGTTGAATAAAATGAAACAATTTCTTAGCCATGTCCAATTGCAATGGAGATTCCTGGCACTTGGTGGTTAATATAAAGATTTAGTGTTTTGTTATTGTGTTGTGGACCAAACCCTGTTTTGAGTAATTTTAAACTATTTTGAACACATATTTGCCCCAGGATTACCCCACCCACCCCAGCCCTAAAACATGTGGGTGGAAAATAATAACATTTTTGAATTATAGATTACAGGCTATGAATCAACCTGACAGATTCTGTTTGAAGTGCTATTTATTTTGATTCATTGTTAGCAGTTCATTCTCTCTCACTTTAAATGAATTCCACAGAACTCACTGTTCTCTCTCCACAATAGAGGGAGGCGCTGAATTCAATCGCTCTAGAACTCTCTCAGCAAGTTGCATCACAGTTTGATAACAGGTTCCTTAGGCAGACAGGTAAGGGTGAGGTACAGACTGATGTCAGACAGACTGACAACCTCTATACACCCACATATTTATAATGGGCTAAAACACATCGGACTAGAAGTACAAAAAAGAAAATTCTTTGACAAACCTTTTGCCAAAACATCTTTATCAACATCTATTTTTTTTAGTACTTATGCTATATCATAAATCTTACACATGGCTAAAAGTTTTGCATCATCCCCCTATAGAGTGAACTCATTTTGCTTCATAATGTCGAATGAAAGCTGCTGAATAATGTTACGTTAACATATTGAATTGCGTACCTCCACTTTGTAGTTTTCCCCCCCACTTAATGAGAAACTGACAAACTGAAAACACGTGACATTTCAAAATCTAACATGAAATACTACTGTGCTACTATGATGGCGTCCGGCAGACTTTTGCGATATCAGTTTGTTTGATTACATGATGTTAAATAAAAGATCTAAATGATGTTCATGTAGTTTTTTTTTTTATTATTATTATTTTTAATTAGGTCTCAATCCTAAAACTCTAGGTGATGCAAAACTTTTGGTCAGAGCTGTACACATTACACTCTTTCAAAAAACGTGAAATTTCACATCAGAACTACAAGGCAATGGCTACATTTCAGTGAAATAACGTGATAACCATGAAAAAAAAAACAACACAGCTTTACTTACAGCCCAGCCCCCAGCCCCAGTGATGCCATACCTCCTTGTCTTTGAGCCCCAGCAGCAGCACTTCCTCCATCAGGGTGAGCCGCAGGTCCTTGCAGTCCCCCTTCTCTCCCTCGTCCTCCAGGCTGTCTCGCCACCCCGTCCCCTCCTCCTCCTGCTGCTGCTGCTTCCCCCCGCCCGCGGCCTCCAAGCGCCGGCTCCGATGGGTCAACGTGGTCATGCTGGTTCAGGAGCCGCCCCTGCAGCTGCAGCACAGACACGGCCTTACCACCGGACCCGGGTTCGAGCACCATTGCGATTAAAACGTCACGGAGCGGTTTGCATTTCACTGCAGTTGCCATTCAGAATGAACAGCAAATTAACTGTAATTACAATAGAATTGTGCGATTCGTAATGAATTGCAATTGCAGTGTCATTGTGCCTTTCACAATTCCCTTCGAATTTAAGACGCAGACCAAATTTCCCAACCCTCAATCTGAGGGGAAAAAAAATAAAACATCAAATAAAAGATGCATTGACAAAGACACAACCTCAATTACGCATACAATAGATCCATTCATACCAAGGAATAATCCATTCTTTTGCAAATGAAACTCTGCAAACTCGTCTGTTAGGCATATGGGTAAAGCATGTTGCATAGTGGTAAAAAATTGACATGCCTGTAACAACAGCAAAATCTTTCCTAGTCATCATCCTCTGAGTTGGAGGGGCCCTCTTTATTACTTATCGTCTCCCAGACAATGACTCCAGCTTCTTTGAAAACGGCTGCCTGTATTTCATGGATGATTCGAGATCGCGCAGCGATGTTTTTGCTCCTCTTTTCTCAGGTGGGGGGGGGGGTGGCAGTCAGTCACGCTCCTGTTTATGTGGTCGGAGAGTCTTTTGTTGCCTATTTTAATACACGCATCACCGTACCTCGAACTGAAGACCATTTTTGAGAAGAAATATGTTTATAAAAAGTGCGTCTTCGGGGTCCCCCAAGCGCCCTGGAAGAAACGCAGGTGCGTGGTGCGCAAGGCGAGTCGTACAGCGCGGGTTCGAGTCCCGGCTGTGTGAAGTAGGCTGGGACTGTTTCTCCTCCTCGCTCTACAGCGGGCCCTGTGAGCTCCGAGCGGACACCCCCGCAGAGCTGGCCTTTGTCCTCCCCGACATGTGCTCTGGAGAAGAGGAAGCTGACTCAGTCGTGGGTTTGGAGGTCTCCCATCTTCGGGTCACCTGAGCCATGTGGGGAAATCGCCGCGGTGAGGAGAAAAGCGATTGGGCATTCCAAATTGGGAGAAGGACTACGGTAACTGCAACGCCAGTGTCCACACACTTGGCACACCTGCGTAATTGGAATTGTAATTCTGCCATATAATCGATCGATTGCAGTTCAATTCAAATCACACATTTATTTGTCATGCGATCGCTATTTGTGTCTTTTTTATTATTATTATTATTATTATTATTATTATTATTATTATTAATTTCTTAGCAGACGCCCTTATCCAGGGCGACTTACCGTCGTAAACAAAAATACATTTCAAGAATCACAGTACAAGTAATAATACAATTAAGAGCAAGATAAATACAATGACTTTGGTTCTAGCAAGTACAAGTATGACAAAATACGATTCAATAACCGAGCAGATAACAGTGTCAGTGATAGTACACTTTTGATTGTTTGAAAAATTACACAGTATGTTTCTGTATTTGTACCTCTGGGTGTTACTGCTGGGTTACTCAGAATAAACGGTTGTGAACGTGTTAATGTGGGTAGTTGTTTAACTCCTAGTAAAAGCAGGAACGGATCAAACTGCTCTGCAACAGGAGTCTTATTCCCGGATCTAAAAGTAAGAATTTCAAAATGCGTGCCTGTGTGTAGAAAGCGTTAAGGAAACATCATGTAGACTCATGCAGAGGTTTGTTTATTGTTTGTTTGTTTGTTTGTTTGTTGTTCCTTCAAGTTTTATGTCACAAGACTTTTTTTTGTTGCATTGTACACTTAAAAAAAAAAAAAAACAAGCATTGAGAAATGCCATCAGCTAAAAAAAAAAAAAAAAAAGGCACACAATTTTTTCAAGCTGTCTTGTACAGTTTTTCAAAATCACAAGTCAGTGAAACAGTATTACTGTGCAGATTACAGCTGTGTCATAAAAGCACCAGTCTAACCAGAGCTTACAGTATTACAAGGACTCAGCTTTGTGAACTAGCTCAGCGTCTGCAGCCAACAGGATGTAAAACTCACCAAGATGAGATAACCTGTGTAACTCATTTGGGAGCGCCACTCCTTATCTGTAATCATGTGACTGGCTCAGTGAGCACTGATGCTACTTGGGGATTGCTTTGTGTATTCCTCCGTCTCGCTAACCCTGCAGTGCGCTGTTGAGAGCATGCCTTGTTGAGTGTCCTGTTTGTGTACGTTAAACTTTTCATATAAAAAGCCTGCTTGACAATCTGTCGCTGGTCTAAACAGGTATGATTAAGAACATAAGAAAGTTTACAAACGAGAGGAGGCCCCATTCGGCCCGTCTTGCTCGTTTGGTTGTTAGTAGCTTATTGATCCCAGAATCTCATCAAGCAGCTTCTTGAAGGATCCCAGGGTGTCAGCTTCAACAACATTACTGGGGAGTTGGTTCCAGACCCTCACAATTCTCTGTGTAAAAAAAGTGCCTCCTATTTTCGGTTCTGAACGCCCCTTTATCTAATCTCCATTTGTGACCCCTGGTCCTTGTTTCTTTTTTCAGGTCAAAGAAGTCCCCTGGATCGACATTATCTATACCTTTTAGGATTTTGATTCTTCCTCTACCTGGAGCAGCAGGGGGGGAGTTATAAGTATAACGACCTCGGTACCAAGGTTGGGGTCAACTCCTGCTTTTCATTTCCAATTGCTTTTTTTTTAAAAATCAATTCCCAATTCCCTTTTAAATCCAAGGAATTCCTTTGAAGGAATTGGAATGGGAATTGATAAAAAGGGAATGGTAATTGGTATGGAAAAAAAAAAGGAATTGGCCTCTAATTGATTAGTCTTTCACGAGAGGCTCCAGGTTTAAGAAAAGCTGTCAAAAAGACAAGCACGCTGCAGAACGGCTCAGTGGCGCCCCCTTTTGTTCCCGTCTGCTTCAAGTAAACTTTAACAGATTCCGACACAGTTTTGATAAATATTTAACATCAACATCAATTGAGAAAAGCAGGGATGTTTCACCACAAAAATCGCAGTTCAAAAAAACGTGTTAATGGTTACCTCGGCTTGTTTTAATAGTTGTATAAATGTCCAAACGTATGACACTGCGCTGTCGGCCAAGCATGTGCTGGATAATAGGGTACGTCGTTTATAACGATCGCTTATTCTGCCAAAGTGCACAGCGAAACCAGCCAGCCACAAACAGGGTTGCAAAAAAACTGGACCTCCGAACAGAACCGTGACCTCCAAACAGAAAGGGGTCTTGTTAAAACTTAACACTCTTTTCAGAAATCTTATATTCATACAATGCTAGGCAACATTGATACTGTAGCATTGACAAGCAATTCATAGTGTGCGCCTATTGCAGTAATATTATGGTCCTGTATGTTGGATCTAACCTGTGCTCCGCGTGTACGGTGCTGGCGTGCTGGTGTAATCTGCATGGATGAAGAAGCATAAAACAAATAGATATTTTAGTATTCAGGGAAAGTATATTTAAGGGGGGCCGAATCATAAGAAAGTTTACAAACGAGAGGAGGCCCCATTCAGCCCATCTTGCTCGTTTGGTTGTTAGTAGCTTATTGATCCCAGAATCTCATCAAGCAGCTTCTTGAAGGATCCCAGGGTGTCAGCTTCAACAACATTACTGGGGAGTTGGTTCCAGACCCTCACAATTCTCTGTGTAAAAAAGTGCCTCCTATTTTCTGTTCTGAATGCCCCTTTATCTAATCTCCATTTGTGACCCCTGGTCCTTGTTTCTTTTTTCAGGTCAAAAAAGTCCCCTGGGTCGACATTGTCTATACCTTTTAGGATTTTGAATCAGATCGCCGTGTAGTCTTCTTTGTTCAAGACTGAACAGATTCAATTCTTTTAGCCTGTCTGCATACGACATGCCTTTTAAACCCGGGATAATTCTGGTTGCTCTTCTTTGCACTCTTTCTTTGTAACGCACACGATTTATTTCACAACAGGTCTGACGAGGATACCTCTAAAAATGTTACAATCACGAGGAAACGGAAAGAAAAAAAATTGCAGGGCAGGTTGTGACAATGCGATATGCAAATTTTAAAGGTCAATACAGATGCTTGGGAGTGTTGTGTATTGTATAAATCAAACGCGCCGACCTCATAAACACATATTCGCATTAGTATGTGAATCAAGTCTTGAGAGTTTGCGTGTATGTGTGTAGTATGGTAGCGAACTGTACTAAAATGCGAAAAATCAAACCGGGCGGTTATTAGCATAAATAGAAAGCAAACACACGTGTCATTATAAAAAGACACCTGACGCTTTTCAAACGAAGCAATTTTAATTAATTGCAAGTCCTGCTGTAAATAGTGTTGAAAGAAAGGGCAAAATAAAGTGTGGTGTTTCGCTTAGCTAAATAATTCCCCAACGATTTAAGATAATACTAATAATGAATTTATATCACTTACTTCTCTTCTTTCCTCCCGGATCCTTTTTTTCTTGTGACGTCCGTTCCTTCTGGTTAAACTTTTGCTGTAAGATAAATATCAACTCACTTTCTTGCGCCTACTTCCTGGAGTTACAAAGTAAACAGAAAACTTCCTGTTACCCGGGGGCAGCCTAACATGACCGACACACCGCCTGGGAGGGGAGAGCCAATCAGAGAGCGAGCTGTCACCCGCCTTCCAATCGCCGAAAGAGTAGTTTCTGGAACCGCCCACCCCTCCAATAAGGCGCGGAGGCGCGGGTCCAAGCCGCTTGAAGTGGGCGGGTTTTAATAGGAGACTGACAGCTACTACAAGCAATAGGGTTTTCTAGAGTCTAAGGAGCGTGGCCAATCAGATTCTGACAAACCGAGGCTAAAACTGAAATGTCTCAATTATGGTTTTACTTTCCAAAGCGGTGGTTATCGTTTTACACAACGGTAACATTTTGGTGGTCAATAAATATCTATGGTGACAGACAAAAAACAGCCTAGTGGTTAGATCTAAGGAGCCTGAGTTTTGTATCAATCGCATCATACATAGTTCAAGACCAGCTTGGCTGTGCCTGTGCCCTGGGGTGACCTAGTGGTTAAAGCTCAGGGACTGGGAGCTCGACGATCAGACTGGGTTTGAATCCCGTACCCAGTTACTGACTCACAATTTCTGTTCGACAGAACTAAACACAGTCACTTGAGGTGATGTAAATAGAAAGTTTATGCCAAACATTTGACAGTTCATGGGAGTCACATTCCTCTCTGTAAATGTATTCAAATCGAAGATGGCAAAGCCTGGTGTTTATTTCCTAATTATGGCTTACTCCTAATGCCACCATCATCGTCACTGAACTTGCATTGCCACATGACATCAAGAAGCCTCAAAAAAGACGTTTTCATTTGATTTCATTTATTAAATATTAAAATAAAAATGCATTTCAAATCTGTCAGTCTTTTTTTTTTTTTTTAAAAACAAGTACAAAGTTTATCGCAAAGACTTCTATAAAATAAAATAAAACTGCCTCTAGCCAGTCTAAAGAAGTGAACACTTTTAACATTTTAGGAAGCACAGGTGATCGCACGACTACACTTCAAAAATATAACCTGTAAAAAAAAAAAATTTTTAAAAACTGCTGTGGAAATCAAAAGCATAACCTTTGATAAGTGCTGTGGAACAAACAGCAGTACTGCGAACACAAATCAAAAAGCAGGAGCAAACACTAAATCCACTTCGCGGAACTGCGGCCTATACATTTACACAGCTTAAAAACAGCTGTAAAAAAACGTTAAAGGGATCGCTTCATTTTAAAAGTATTGCCTTCTGTATTCTCACATTTAATACAGGAAGTCTCTGTCCAGTATATCAATAGTCAATCCTTTTCCCATCGCACAGTCTCCTGTTCCTACACCACTGACCCTCACACAGCACTCGGTTTGCAGTGTGGATATTAAGTTCACAGTTGGGAGCTCCTTGCCGCGGTGCTACAAAAGGAACCTGTCGATTCCTCTCTTTAAAAGCGTTCCTTGGGTTCACTAAACTTCCTTCTTTTTGGTGCTGGAACATCCTCCTGGCTGCACGGTATCTCAAACTGGGAAACCTGAAACAAGCAAAAAGTTTGAAAAACTCAAGACACTGTGGGCCATACTTTCCAAGCGTTTCCTCTGTTCTTTAATCAACTCCTGATTTTTTCTAAAGGAGAAAAAAAAATAATAATGTTAACGTAACAACATGAAAAACTAAATATACTGAAGGTGCGTAAGAGGACTTGAAATATATTACTCAGCTTAATTACAGAATGGAGGAAACACTTGGGAAATATGGCCCTCTACAAAACAATACCGACAGGTCAAGGGATTGAAGACGGACAGGATACATATATATATTTTTTTTTTTTTCTTTAAATGTATTTATCCGGCAGACGCCTTTATCCAAGGCGACTTACACAGGTGTTACTGGGAAAGACCCCCGTTTTGACTCCACTTGTAGCTCTCTTGATTCCCCTCCTGCTCTGCACTGGACTCGCCTGACCTCAGCACCACATTACTGGATCCTCAGCTGATGCGCTATCCTTACACTATTGCACTGCTAATATGTCACTGTAGATATAACTTGCTGTGATCCTAACTGGCTGCATCCTAGTTCATATTGTATTCTAGCAGTGTTATTATTATACATAGCATCCTAGTTCATATTGTATTCTAGTAGTGTTATTATTATACACAGCATCCTAGTTCATATTGTATTCTAGCAGTGTTATTATTATACATAGCTTCCTAGTTCATATTGTATTCTAGTAGTGTTATTATTATACATAGCATCCTAGTTCGTATTGTATTCTAGTAGTGTTATTATTTGCACTTACTGTAAACTACACTGTATTTAAATATGAAGCTTGCATTGTAACCCTGTGCTGCCCTGTAACACCTGCGTGAGTCGCCTGGGATAAAGATGTCAAATAAATCAAATAAAAATAAATAGATAAAGCAGGGCGGTGCACCCTGGCTGCTGAGCTCACACTTACAGGCTTGTTCCTCTCAGCCAGTCCCCTCTTTCTGCCCGTTTTGGGAGATGTCCTGCACAGCTTTCCCCCGTCCGCCTGGAGAAGCAACAGGATTATCACTAAAGCTGAACAAATCCCAAAGAAAGTCACACTAAAACATTTATTCTAGGATTTTATATGTGATAATTATCATACTGTACAGCTCTGGCCAAAAGTTTTTCATCACCCTCTAGGATTAACTCATTTAGCTTCATAAAGTCACATGAAACCTGCTGAATAATGTCACGTTAAAATATTGAATTGCATACCACCGCTTTGTAGTTTTTTTCATATACTGACAAAAATGGAAAACTGTGACATTTGGAAATCTAACATGAAATAGTACTGTACTGCTATTATGGCTTCCTTCCGGTAGACTTTTGCGATCTACTTTTGTAGTTTATTTGATTACATGATGTTAAATAAAATATCTAAATTATGTTCATACAGTTATTTATTTTTAATTATGTCTCAATCCTAAAATTCTAGGTGATGCTAAACTTTTGTCCGTAACATGATTCTGCAGGTCTCATGAAGATTAGTTAATTCTATAGGGTGATGCACTACATCTGTACTTACAACAGAGGGCGCTATTCCTCTCCCACTCCTCGTCCTTCTGCCTGCCACAGCCAAGCCTGAGGTCTGGCTGAGCAGCTGATCCATCTAGGAAACACAGACAGTATATATATATATATATATATATATATATATATATATCAGTGTTATCGAAAAGCCTTTCTGGGGGTGATATTTAAATAATTGTAATAATAGTATGTATTTTGTTCCATTGCTAAATTTACACTATTTGTTTCTGATTTCTGAATTTCAAAAAAGCTCCCCCCCTCTCCCCCCCCAAAAAAAGGTATAATGATCAAAAATATTTTTCGATATTTTCGCACCAGGGCAAAAGTTCGCCCGCCTATTTTAATGCAAGGAGAATTTTTTTTTTTTAAAAAGTACAAGGCATAATTTAGATTTTTTTTTTTTTTTTTGCAAGCTGTAACACTAAAAAAAAAAAAAAATAAAGCCTGTTACTGTTGTTGCGAAATTCGAAAATCGCCAAAAAAAAGCTTAAATCAAATTCAATAAGTGCAGTAAAGGATATATAACACACACACACACATTGAGATCTCAGGATTGTTGTTAATAGAAGGTGTACTAGGTTCTGTAAAGCGACTCAATAGATTACCTGGGAACAAGAATCACTCAGGCAGGATCCTTCATCAGCAGTCTTCATAGCCTCCTGACAGGTCAGCACAATTTCTTAAAATCAATAAATCAGTCAGCAGATTAGAACTCTTTGTATTAAACCCAGAGGCAAACTGAAGGCAATCTGTCTGCCCTTTATTCAAAACTTCAATACAGTAACTCTCTAAAAGGGACACTTTGTCTGGCACAAAAATATTTAGCGGTGGAGGGTGGGACTCTAAATACCCGCGAACCAACCTTTTAACCAGCCTTAAAAAACCTTGAGCTAGGCTGTGGCAGTGTTGCTTCCAATGCAGTCACTCAGACATTCAAGAGCAAAACCGTGCCCTGTTTAAAAGGGGTATTTTATTTATTACTATTATTTTTTTTTTAAAGCTGCACACTAAAAACATAATTGCTTGTTCTTTGATTGTTCTGCGGTGCAATCTGCCTTGTCATGTAACTTGATTCCCCAAAGACTGGTTTGAGGAACACGTTTCAATCCCATTAGAACGTCTTTTTAATGCTCGTCAGATCGTCAATGCCTGACAGTGTAAAAAGCTGTTAGTCTACCTGAGTCCTCCCTTTCGATGCTGTTCACATTGTCATCCACTGCCCTGGCCTCCTTCATTGTGCTTTCCTAACGTAACAGGATACGCAGAAAAAGTTCAATATCAAACACAAATTAACTAAAGCGGACCCTATCAGTCACTAATGCCGTTCTGAATATTTATTTATTTTAAACATCCAGATCCATATAACAAATCTTTATTTAGTCTGTTTCATTCCAAAGAGGGGGAAAAGCATTGATAAAACTTATAGTTTTTCCCTTAAAGCAAATATTATCCCTCCCCTGCTTCACCTGTGATGCTCATGCTGTTCTTGGTTCCTCCCTCCCCTGCTTCACCTGTGTGACGCTCATGCTGTTTTGTCTTCCTCCCTCCTCTGCTTCACCTGTATGACGCTCATGATGTTCAGTGCTCCTCCCTCCCCCTGCTTCACCAGTATGATGAACATGCTGTTCTGTGTTCCTCCCTCCTCTGCTTCACCTGTATGATGAACATGCTGTTCTGTGTTCCTCCCTCCTCTGCTTCACCTGTATGACGCTCATGCTGTTTTGTGTTCCTCCCTCCCCTGCCTCACCTGTATGACGCTCATGATGTTCAGTGTTCCTCCCTCCCCCTGCTTCACCTGTATGATGAACATGCTGTTCTGTGTTACTCCCTCCTCTGCTTCACCTGTATGATGTTCATGCTGCTGAAACGGCGCCCCCCCCAGTATGATGTTCACGCTCTTCTCCTGTGTTCCCCCTCCCTCCCCTGCTTCACCTGTGTGACGCTCATGCTGTTCTGTGTTCCTCCCTCCCCTCCTTCACCTGTATGATGTTCATGCTGCTGTCCTGCATTCGCCCCTCCTCTGTGTCGTCCAGCTGCAGGCTCTGCTTGGTCTTGTCTGTGCACATCAGCCCCTGGTCCACCTGCTCCATGCGGTCGCTCTCCGTGGTCACCTTCACCTTCAGGCTGTGGAAAGGTGTGGCTACCTCCCCCACGGTCAGGTGCACTGGTTCCCCCTCGAACATCATGCTGTCGCTGTCTCCCTCCTTGAACCCCGGGGGCTGGTAGTCTGAGGGAGTCACTGCCGGGTGAAAACGCCTTTAAACTGATTGGCCAAAAGGAAATCTTTGTTGTAGATCAAAGATGAAGAAACATAATGATATGAATAAAAAAAGCACAAAAAAAAACACAATGCATGCTCACGCAGTAAGCTTGTGTTTTGAAGGGGAATTATTGACCTCGCACAGGGCTATACAATTGTGCTCTCCCACCTTCAAAACCTATCCTGTCTGTCTTCAATACCGGTTGGTATTTTTCTGTATAGTAATCTTGAGGTTTTTAAATGGTCCTTTGCTTGTTTTAGGTTTCCCAGTTTTAGATTTCAGCCAGGAGGATGTTCCAGCACCAAAGAGAAGGAAGTTTAGTGAACCCAAGGAACGTCTGAATGCGAAATGCTAGCTTGTTGTTCAGTACAGTATTAGTATCTTAAGGTAAAACTTACAAAAAACTAACAGGGGCTGATTTGACAATCCTATACCCTACTGAGGTAAGCCACAGCTGGATTTATTATTACAGCTCTGGCTAAAAGTTTAGCATCACCTAGAATTTTAGGATTGAGACATAATTAAAAAAAATATATATGAACACAATTTAAATATTTTATTTAACATCCTGTAATCAAAGAAACTACAAAATGATATCGCAAAAAATAAAAAAGTCTACTGGAAGGAAGCCATGATAGCAGTACAGTGTTTCATGTTAGATTTCGAAATGTCACAATTTTCAATTGTTGTCAGTTTTTCATTAAGTACCTGGAAAACTGGAAAGCGGTGGTATGTAATTCAATATGTTAACTTGACATTATCAGCAGGTTTCATTTGACTTTATGAAGCAAAATTAGTTCATGCGCAACTTTTGGCCAGAGCTGTATATCTCAAGGGTTCTATCCTGGTTAAATAAATACATTTGAAATAAAAATAAAAATAACAAATAAATACATTTTCTGTGAGTTGTCGGTTTCAGCAACAGCGCTGGCAAATCAAGTCAAGGCAGTGAAAAAGTTAAGCCAGCTGCTTGTGAGGTCACAAATGGAGATTAGATAAAGGGGCATGCAGAACAAAAAACTAGAAGGCACATTTTTTACACACAGAGAATTGTGGGAGTCTGGAACCAACTCCCCAGTAATGTTGTTGAAGCTGACACCCTGGGATCCTTCAAGAAGCTGCTTGATGAGATTCTGGGATCAATAAGCTGCTCACAACCAAACAAGCAAGATGGGCTGAATGGTCTCCTCTCGTTTGTAACCTTTCTTATGTTCTAATGAGACTTGTATGCGTCGAAGCTCCTGTTACTGTACCTTCGTCGTAGTAGAAGAGTTTCATGTTCAAGAAGATGTCACTTGGTAATGGTCCCAGGTTCTGCATCAGGACATACAGCTTGCGCACTAGAAGCACGCTGGCTTTCCTTGTGTCCGCACACGAGACTTTGCTGTCTGTTTTCTTATTGCTGCTGTTATAGTAAAATAAAGAAATAATAATAATAATAATAATAATAATAATAATAATAATAATAAAATGAAAATTTTGCTACAGCTGTTTACGTAAGGTGTGTGTATTGTTTTAATTTATTTACATTTTGACCACTTTTTTAAACTTTTAAATTGCTGAAGAGCTGGATTTACCAGTGAGCAGGAGGATGATGGGAAATGTAGTTCTGAGAGGTCCATGCGGGTACATGGGAAGCCATCTTGAGGCAGGGAATTTAAAAGTTTAAAAAAGTGGTCAAAATGCACAAGTAAACAGTTGCAACAATACATGGGAACATGTAACACAATAAAATAAAAAGGTCCTTATGCACCCTTTAACGTTTTATTGATTCAAATGACAGTGGTATTTAGATAAGTTGCTGTTCAGATGATTTGTATAACACCGCCATATGCAAGCCTTACCTTTCAAAATCCATAACGGGTCCATCCTTGGTATATTTGAATTTAAACTGATAGCACTCTGTGACTGTCTGAAAATGACACCGCAAGAGACAATCTTATGCAAACAGAATTATTATTATTATTATTATTATTATTATTATTATTATTATTATTATTATTATTATTATTATTATTTTTATTTATTTCTTAGCAGACACCCTTACCCAGGGCGACTTACACTTGTATACATAAATTACATAATGTAACAACAGTGATTAAACGCTTTAAGTTATATCAGTTTCAACTAAAAAAATTATCAAAACTGTTATTTCTAAAACAAAAAATGTATATTTTTTTTTACCTGAGGGTCTTCTGGATCAGTGTAAACCTGAAATAAAATATATATACTGTATATATATATTTTTATATTGAATAAATATTTTGAAAATTGCTGAAATACTGTAGGATGAAAAGCAGAAAACCGCTAATATACTTCAGAAATGTACTTACTGACAGGGCAACCATACGCAACTGTGAAAAGAAAACGGAAATGTACCATGCAGTGCCCATGTACAGTTATGGCTATAAGTGTTTGCATTCCCCTACAGAATTAACACATTTTGCTTCATAAAGTTGAATGAAACCTGCTGAATAATGCTACGTTAACATATTGAATTGCGTACCACTTTGTAGTTTTCCATATACTTAACTGACAAAAATTAAAAATTCGGAAATCTAACATGAAATACTGCTGTACTGCTATTACAGCTTCCTTCCGGTGGAATTATCTCTCAATCCTAAAATTCTAGGTGATGCAAAACTTTTGGCCAGAGCTGTACTCAGATCAAGAAGTCTTTGTCAATGCAATTAATTATTAAAGGAGTTTTTGTTATTGTTTTATTACCCTGTTACTTTCCTAGTACTGAACTACCTTTTAAAAAGCCTGGGTGTATGGTGTGAGATCGATTTTACTAACTTACATACTTCTTCTGCAGAGCATCGTAGCACCCAAACATCCTGGAAATAAATAAATATAAATATAGAACAATAGAAGTGTTTCATTATCTCATTAAGTACCAAATTAATGAGTCTTTCAAAAAGATCCACAGACAAGCTGTATTTGTATAATTTACCAATATACACACTGCTGGTAACCCCACAGCAGTGCAAAATCCTGTCTGTTTAGTGTTGACACAGCTGGTAAGTACACTGCTTGCCAATGGTTCGGCAAGGTAATTCTATTGGAATTGCATTTGATGTTAAATAAATCAATCCAAAAATTCTATGTGATCCAAATCTTTTGGCCATAGCTGTATATATAAATCCAGCTGTGCCTTATCTTTCAGAGCGGTATGGGATTATCAACTCCACCCCTGTTAGTTTCACCTTAACATACTAATACTGTACTGAACAACACACTACCATTTCACAATCTGCGTCGACCCCGGGCAGCTCTTATCTTCTTTGAGGATTTTAACACAGAGATCTAAAGGAAAAGATTTAGGAAAGAAATGTCAATCATTAAGGTACGGAATTATTTACCGCTGGCATCGAGAAGGTAGCGGCGGAGGGCAGGTGAGATTTAACTCCCCTAAGAATCTGGGTTTATTTACAACGTGAGCTACTTCACTAGGCAAACTGACGCAGGTACATTATTATTATTAGTAGTAGTTTATTTGGCAGACGTCTTTATCCAAGGTGACTTACAGATGTTACAGGGCAATGTAAGGTTTAAATACAGTGTAGTTTAAAGTAAGTGCCTGACCTCAGCACCACGTTACTGGATCCTCAGCTGATGCGCTATCCTTGCACTATTGCACGGCTAATATGTCACTGTAGATATAACTTGCTGTGATCCTAACTGGCTACATCCTAGTTCATATTGTATTCTAGTAGTGTTATTATTATACATAGCATCCTAGTTCATATTGTATTCTAGTAGTGTTATTATTATACATAGCATCCTAGTTCATATTGTATTCTATTAGTGTTATTATTATACATAGCATCCTAGTTCATATTGTATTCCTGTAGTGTTATTATTATACATAGCATCCTAGTTCATATTGTATTCTAGTAGTGTTATTATTATACATAGCATCCTAGTTCATATTGTATTCTAGTAGTGTTATTATTATACATAGCATCCTAGTTCATATTGTATTCTAGTAGTGTTATTATTATACAGAGCATCCTAGTTCATATTGTATTCTAGTAGTGTTATTATTATACATAGCATCCTAGTTCATATTGTATTCTAGTAGTGTTATTATTATACATAGCATCCTAGTTCATATTGTATTCTAGTAGTGTTATTATTATACATAGCATCCTAGTTCATATTGTATTCTAGTAGTTTTATTATTATACATAGCATCCTAGTTCATATTGTATTCTAGTAGTGTTATTATTATACATAGCATCCTAGTTCATATTGTATTCTAGTAGTGTTATTATTATACATAGCATCCTAGTTCATATTGTATTCTAGTAGTGTTATTATTATACATAGCATCCTAGTTCATATTGTATTCTAGTAGTGTTATTATTATACATAGCATCCTAGTTCATATTGTATTCTAGTAGTGTTATTATTATACAGAGCATCCTAGTTCATATTGTATTCTAGTAGTGTTATTATTTGCACTTACTGTAAACTACACTGTATTTAAATATGAAGCTTGCATTGTAACCCTGTGCTGCCCTGTAACACCTGTGTGAGTCGCCTGGGATAAAGGCGTCTGCCAAATAAATAAACTAATAATAATAATAATAATAATAATAATAATAATAATAATAATAATAATAATAATAATAATAATAAAGTGCAAATACTACTAGAATACAATATGAGATAGCAACTTACGATTCAGACAATTTGTCTCTTCGCTGACAGTGCATCAGCTGAGAGTCCAGTAGCACGGTGCTTGGGTTTGAACCGTTTGACCCAAGCCTTACCTGAACTGAGCTGTTCATAATTAACAGACAGACAGACAGACAGACAGACAGACAGACAGACAGACAGACAGCAAATGTGTCTGATGTGCGTTTAAGTGGTAAGGCAGTTCTTGGGACTTTAATAGTTTAACTATAATAGTTTCAAACTAACGTTGTGCTTCTCTCTGGAGCTGTGTCAGGTGCTGCACTCTGCTCTGCGCTTCTTATACCTTCTATGTATTTGTTCCCGTAGGCTTTCTCAGGAAACATCCCCCTGAGGTAAGTGATGCAGGACACGGCCACAGCCAGAAGCCTTTTCACCAGGACTAGAGACTGACTCTCTGTGGTGACTTTATTTGGAAACACAGTTGTGCCCTGCAAAAAATTGAGTCCTCATCAAAAGTGTACTAAAGAATTGTGGAAAGCATGGTAAAGCATAGGTAAAGGGCGAGGTATGGTACAGAACATTTAGAAACATGGCAAACCTTGGTAAACAATGGCAATTGCATTAACAAAACCGTCGGAAAACCGCACAGTTACTGTGGTAAATTATACATACTGCAGCATTACGGTATATCTATTTTTCCCTTAACCTACAAGTTCTATACATTCAAGTTGTAGCAACTACTGTCAGTTATCACCCTCTCCACCTAACCTACTGTACCTGATCGCCATGGATTCCTATCAGAAGGTGAGGATCGTACACACATTATTAAAAAGGATGCAGTCGTAAAAATGGCATTCAAGTTCATACATTTCGAGGATGTGTATTATTTTAGAGAAATGGAAACTGAGGGAAAGTAGAAATGCCAACCAAAGTGTTCTTTTGCAGCTGTGCAGTCGCCATACTGTTGAAATATCCTCTGCCCACTTGACTTCTTTAAACTGCTTGTAGCTGAATCAGTCAACTGTAAGTAAACCACAGTATTTATATATATTACAGTTTGTATAAAGTTTCTGGTTTAGAATAAAATACACATTCTCTTATATATATATATATATATATATATATATATATATATATATATATATATATATATATATATATATATATATATATATATATATATATAGCAGTTATTTTGTATTAATTCCTGTTATTGATGACTTCAATATGACCACTGGTTGATCTGTAAGCGCTTTTAACATAAAGTTGCTTAGTTTCTCTTGTGGTTGTCATTGCTTTATAGTACCAGGATATTATGAATTTGTGATGCATGCAATTGTATTGTATGATCATTTTATTTGTATTCTAGTGTTCTCTTGAGCGTTTTGTGTCAGTTAAAAGGCCTATATATTTGACCGCTATAGGCTACTACTACAGTACAGTAACATTTGACATAAAAATATATATTTTTAACATCTACTCTCATGTAATGGAAATCTTGTTCTAAATCTTTACTATGTTTGTTTCTTTTATTAAACAAACAATATTTTGTTCCACATTTACTTGTAAATTCGTGTTTTTACCTTGGTCGGTTGTCTTACTATTTATTGGTAGCTTGCCTCCCTCTCTCGTCGAAAAGCCGCCGTTAAAAATCAATCGCTCGTCTCGAGCTTCCCGCCACACCCAGTCTGCCTCGCTCGCTCAAACCGCACAGCAACGCGCTCATTACAACAGCCAATAGGAACGCGCATGCGGCCGTGAAACCCACCAATGGGAACAGCTCAGAGCGTTCCGTTGGATTAAGAACGCGGTCGCTGTCATCGCCGCAGCTGTTTTGCCAAATTCGGTCCGTGTGTAAAAACCCGGATAAATGGATCCACCCGGACCAAATTCGGCACGACAGGTAGCCGGTGTTGGCGCTCAGGGATTAAAATTCAAATATGGTAACGTTACAATCTGATTGTGTCGCTCTGAACAAGTGTGTTACCAAATTGGGTCACACCAAATAATATGTACAAGATTTTAAATAAATAAATAAATAAATAAAGTTGTCATATGATTAAACTGCATAGAATTATTTAGAGTAAAACTACAATACAAAAGATGGAGACGTGTTTGAAGTAAAAACATGTCTATCGCCTAATTTAAGACTAGATATGCAGCCAACAAACCGTCGCAAAATACTATTATGTTACTGCGTACCTGTGAAGCTCGTGAAAACACAGACCTGTATTAGGTTTGTGATTGGCTGCTGAAAATCTAACTTCTACTAGCATTGGTCAAAACGCTCGTCAATCACTATCAGGTCCCGGTTTAAAAGCAACGTTCTCTCTTTTACCATTGGCTGCTCTGACTGTCCGTCACCCCTGGAGATCCCGGCCGATGATGTCATCGCTGTCTTTCGCCATTTTGGTCAGTACTAGAAATTGCATTGAGGCGACTGAGGGGAGAAGGGGAGCGAACATAAACAAAAGCCCTTATTTTTTATTTGTGAGGCGAGAGAGAAGAGAACCCTATTTTATTTTTTTTTGGGGTACAGTTTAAATATGTCGTCAGAAAACCAGGAGTCGGAAACGCAGCTGGAATCGGGAGAGGAAAAACAGGTATTCGTTATTGCTGTATTTCTGGCCGGTTTTAGAAAAGCCGGCTGCGTTTACTCCGCGTATTTCAGTTAGACGTGTTAATGTTTTAAAATGTCGTAGTGTGAAGACAGCCTGCTGCTTATTCTCGAATTTTCTTATTCGACTCCCCCCCTGACTCGTATTAAGCGAGAAAATCCCGCCTTCTTCTTCGGGAATTCCCCGCTCTGAATGGTCAGCAGGGCTGCCAGTCAAGAGAATGGCTCGATGTTATTGGCTGAAGCGGCTGTCAGTTTTTCATAAGCGGGTATTTCCGGTTTTAATAAATCGTGTAGCATTTAAAATAATATACTAAGAAGAAAATATGTATATTTTTCACGGTGGATAACAATTTAATTGCTCGTTTTAACTTTATATGGATACATGACATCTGGCTTGCTACTAAAATGTTCCAGGCAGATTTATTATTATTATTATTATTATTATTATTATTATTATTAAGATAGCAAACAATGCTGTCGCCGTTTGCAGTATAATAATAAATAATAATTTTAAAACAAACTTGGCTGTGAATGTTGGCAGCGGATTGTCCACAAGTTGTCGGGAAATCATAATATTTTCACGTCGGCGTAGAAAATATTCTGTAGTTACCTTAACTTGAAAGCTACTTGTATGTATGTATGTATGTATGTATGTGTATCAATCTATCTATATATGTAACCTATGTATATGTGTGTGTGTGTGTATCTATCTATCTATCTATATATGTCACCTATGTGTGTGTATCTATCTATCTATCTATCTATCTATCTATCTATATATATATATATATATATATATATATATATATATATATATATATATATATATATATATATATATATATATATATATATCTATCTATATATGTAACCTATATGTATGTGTGTATCTATCTATCTATCTATCTATCTATATATGTAACCTATGTATGTATGTATGTGTGTGTATCTATCTATCTATCTATATATGTCACCTATGTGTGTGTATCTATCTATCTATCTATCTATATATGTCACCTATGTATGTGTGGTGTGGTGTGTGTGTTGGGCGGGTGAGGGGCAGGTTTATAGTGCTTTCTGGTGCAAGAAAAGTCTCCACAAGGAAGGTCTGACAAAACCTACCTTATGAGGACACAGGCCAAGTGCTTGTAGCGTTTAAACAGATATTAAACAGTCATTGTTTTTTTAAAACAAACTAAAAGTGCCCAAATATCTTGTTTTGTTGTTGACTTTCACCCTGTGTGGGTAGTTTTGTTTTACTGGAGTTAGGAATAGTAAATAAAAATATAGTGAGAGTCAATGAGAAGTCCTCATAAACACTATAAACAAACATTAGTGTGTGTGTGTACTTTATATATTAAAATCTCTGCAGAGTTAGAAAACCGCTGATATTACATGCGTCAGATCCCTCTTCACATTTGTTTAAAATTTTTTTTTTAAAGTTTTATAATTTATTAAAACGAAACAAACGCTGTTGTTGAAGCTGGCACCCTGGGATCCTTCAAGAAGCTGCTTGATGAGATTCCGGGATCAATAAGCTACTAACAACCAAACGAGCAAGACGGGCTGAATGGAGCCTCCTCTCGTTTTACAGACACCATTCAAAAGAAACTTAATAACAATGTGAAGGTTCTCTGGTAGCGGGTTCCACCGCAGAGGGGCGAGGGAGGAGAAGGCGCGGGCGTGGAGGCTGCAGGGAAGTGACCGGTCAGCCAGCAGAGGATGAGGAGGATAACACTGTTCTGTTTTCTCAGGATTCACAGGAGAAGGACTCCAATCCCGTCAGGGCGGAAGAGATGAAATTGAAAGCCAAATACCCCGGCCTGGGGCAGAAACCAGGGGGCTCCGACTTCCTCATGAAGAGGCTACAGAAAGGGGTACCCTTCCTCCCTCCCTCCGTTCGTTCGTTGTCTTCGGGGTTTGGGTTTCACAGTTTGTTTTATTGCATCGCAAGAATTCACATTTCAGTAGCGCCTTTCATCACAGTGATCCCAAAGTACATACACACACACACACACACACACACACATACACGCATGCATCGCACTGAGACACAGACGCACGCACGCAGGCACTGAGACACGCACACTGAGAGACACGCACACTGAGACACACGCACACATCACACTGACACACAGGCGCGCACACACACACGGAGACACACACATACGTACGCACACATACACAATGCACACACACACACACAAATCATTAAATTAAATATGATACAGAATCTGATACAACAGAAATGGGGGGGGGGGGATAAATGTGGTTTTAATTTAATTGTAAAATTAGAAAAACTATCGGAAGCCATAATAGCAGTGCAGTAGTATTTCATGTTAAATTTCGAAATGTCACATTTTTTCCCATGACAGTTTCTCATAAAGTAGATGGGGGAAACTATACAAAGTGGCGTTGTACAATTCAATATGTTAACGTGACATTATTCAGCAGGTTTAACTCGACTTTAGGAAGCAAACTTCTAAATTCTATAGTGGGGGTGCTAAACGTTTGGCCACAGCTGTAGTCTTAAATATTTCATGTTAGATTTCTCCGCTCGAATGTGACCCACCTTTCTTTCTTTCTTTCTTTCTTTCTTTCTCCTTCTCTCGCCTGCAGCAAAAGTACTTTGACTCGGGAGATTACAACATGGCCAAAGCGAAGATGAAGAACAAGCAGCTCCCCACTGCCGGCCCGGACAAGAATCTGGTGACGGGAGATCACATTCCCACTCCGCAAGACCTCCCTCAGAGGAAATCCTCGCTCGTAACCAGCAAGCTGGCGGGATAACAGCCTGCCAGACCCCTTCCCTTCCTCCCTCCCCCTCAGTACCCCCTCCCACCCCCACCCCACGGCCTCGCTCCACCGGGCTTAGCGCTAGAGACACCCAGAAATATCCACTCTGTGGGAGAGGCCAAAGCAGCTGTAATGTGGTTTGCAATGCTTTTAAAATGCTCTGGTGCAATTTTCAGGTTTGCAACACTGCACCCTGGTGGTTACCGGTGGGAAGTGCATCAGGCTTGGGTTCACAGTTCATGGGATGCCAAAAACCTGAAGAAGAGGTCAAATCCTGGTGTTCAATCCCGACCCCTTTTTTAAAAATCAATTTCCAGTTCCTTTTCGAAGGAGTCGATATTTTTAGAGACGTCATAATCGTCGCGATTGTTCGACTGCTTTTTCCATTCGAAGAAAGCAAGCGATGTTGCCATGGCTGTAACTAGCTGTGAGGACACTGAGGTTCTTTTGCATCATCGAAGCTGATGCTCATGTAAATATTCTGGTAAAGTACAAAAGACTCCTTTGGTTTCTCTGCTGGTTTGCCGTGTAACACAGAATTGGAGGATGAATAGTAAATACCAAGCAGTCATATAAATACTGCAGCCAGAGCTTGAAACCTCGCTTTGACCTGGGTAGAGTGTCCGCTCCTTTTAACAGAACGCTGCTCCATTGCAATTCTGATCAGTGACGTGTTGGGATTGATTTAAAAGGGGATAGGAATTTGGGAATTGATTTTAAAAAAGCAATTGGAAATGGAATTGGGTGGGAGGGGGACAGGAATTGACCCCAATCCTGACTGCTTGTAGTTTTGGCCAACCACAACAAGAGTAGTCCAGCAAACGGCCAATCAGCTTTGTGGGATTCACGAAAGGGGAGGGCAGATTGGTTACATTTAATACAGGAGTTTGACTGAAGAGTTAAGCCAGGTGGAGACTGGCTGACCCCCCACTCCTCCCTCCCCTCATTCAAGGCCGTACGCAAAACGCTAAAACAAGAAAACTTGCTGCATCACATGGCTGGGACAAACCGAACCCATTCTACTACTGTGGCTGCAAACGCGTCCGTCACTTCTTTTGATCCTTGATTTTACTTTTTTTTGTTTTGTTTTTTTTAAAAAAAAAAAGGACACTTTTAGATTTAACTAATTCAAAAGAAATGCACGTGCCACACACACCCCCTGGGGCTGTAAAAGAAAAATGTCCGCTCTTTTTTTATTTTATTTTAATTTTACATTTTGTATTATTTCATACAGCTGCTTTATGATGATAATGATGATGATGATGATGATTGTGTAAAAATGTAAAAAAAAAAAAAAAAAAAAAAAGGGCTGAGCTTTCTCCAAAACCATGTTTTAAAATGTTTGAAAGAGTGGCTGTGACATTCCCGGTGCAATTTTAAGTGGGTCGGATTCCCCATTATTATTTTATGTTAATATTTCCGTCCTTCGGATGAGACGTAAAAACTGAGCTCCTATTGGAAGTGACTCTGCAGCAGCAGCAGCAGCAGCAGCAGTTGTTGATGATGCAGAGTTCACCCTCCTAGTCTCTGTAAGTCGCTTTGGATAAAAGCATCTGCTGAATCACTAATTAGTATTATTATTATTGTTAACTGCACAATAGCAAACTTTGACAAAACTAATGGCTAGCTCTTTGATCAAAACAGCTGTAAAAGACAGCAAGAAATTTATCACTAAATGAATTCGACGCCAACGACAGATCAAACAGCGACCTGTTCCGTGGCAGTGCAGCTGCTTTTAAACAGGCCTGCGTGAAAGAGGACGCACGTTAATTCTGATCTGATTTCTTTGGGGGGTTTTTTTGGCGGGAGGGTTAGTATTTGTAAAACAAATTTATATAATATATGTTCTATTCTACAGTACAACATCCCAGCTTGGATATCTTGAAACGGAGCGTCTGTAAGATTTTAAAATATACCCCAAACTACTGCCTGTAGCGAAGGCTGGCAAAGTCCTAAAGCAAATCTCAGAAAAAGTCCAGGTTTTTGTTTCAACCAGACCCTTAATAATACTTGAAGACTCTCTCCGTCGATTTTTCGTTGGTCTTTATTTTGGGTGTTAATTAATAATACAGTAAAGATCTCCATCCTCTGCTTGCTGAGTTGAACCCGAAGCCTCTTTTTCAGGAGTTTGAAAGCAAGCTGGTCTCAGGAGACCCCCGGGAGACCTAGTTTGAGGTTTGCTGTATCAAACCCCCCCAAGTCTCCCTGCCTGGTGTGCCGCGCAGCAGCCTGAAACCTACAGTCTCCTGAAACCAAGCTCCAAGCCGCACAGATCCCTCGGCTTAATAATAAATAAAAACACTGTCCTGTAAAACAGCCCCCATGACTCGGGCAGTTTTATTTTGTGAATGTAGTTTTATTAAAACACAGCTCGATGCTGTCCCACAATCCCCCCCCCAGTCACCTTTTGAAGGAGGATAGGAGGTCCCCAGTTCAAATCCCACCTCAGCCACTGACTCATTGTGTGACCCTGAGCAAGTCACTTAACCTCCTTGTGCTCCATCTTTCGGGTGAGACGTAGTTGTAAGTGACTCTGCAGTTGATGCATAGTTCACACTCAGTCTCCTTGGATAAAGGCGTCTGCTAAATAAACAAATAATAATAATAATAAGGATAAGAGCTTCAGAGGTTTGGAAAAAGCACTGAAACATGCTTTTATCTTGGCTGCTGGAAGTGAGGCTGTAGAGAAATGGTTAAAACAAACGGCTAAGTTGTGTGGGTGTTAGGGTTGGTTTGTAAAGTGGAGTACAACGGATTTGTGTGTTTGTTTTTGTTAAAGGTTTTAAGGTGGAGAGAACGAGTCTTTCAGCCGGTGTTTTTTTTTTAAATTATTATTTAATTTTGTTGCACGTTGTATTCTCTCCTGCTCCTGACATTGCTGAGAAATACAAAAATAATTTAAAAAAAGCACTGTCTGTAAATAAATACAGAGTTAAAAACAGATGTAGAGTTTACAGAGAAAGCCAAGCACGAAGGATTTCTTTAAAGGGTTAGGTGGTTTCATTCAATGAGAGTGAAAACTAATGAGTCTGTAAATATATATATATATATATATATATATATATATATATATATATATATATATATATATATATATATATATATTAGACCCTGGTCCTGGAGAGCCCCTATAACAGCAGGTTTTATCGCTGTCATTACATCATCAGTGGCTAAAGATCTGGAAGACCTGTTCATCTGGACTAATTAAGCCAGTAATTTGGTTCAATTAAGTAACAGAGATTGGTTGAAATGAAAACCAGCAGCCCCAGTAGCTCCTGGTTGAGAGAGCCCTGCCCTGGATCCACTCCAGGAGGTTTAGCAGGTAAAACGAGGTCATGAACGACTTCAGGGTCCGGATGGAGGTTTATTGAATTGGTTTAAAACCGGGTTTGGAACAAGAGGCCAGCCCTTCCTTCGGTAGCCCAATTTGAACAAGCAGACCCCGCTCTGAAAAGGAATCCTTGTGCTGTGTAGATGTGTTATTGCTTGTGAAATGAAAGTGGACGCTAGATACGAAAGATTGCATCACAGTCCGATTCTCAGACCCGCCCCCTTGCTGCATGACCTCATCGTTTAGAATGCGCGGAGGGACGTTGAGTTCCATGCGTTCTAAACGATGGGATAGTGCAGTCCCGCTTGTCAACACCAGGGGGCAATAAATGATAGAGAATTGAAGGGACTGTTTAGGGCTTGAAATGATATGGGGCGTTTTGTAAAGAATAGAAATTGAATGTGTTTGTTTTTTTGTACAGTATCCTGAGATATTATGCTTCTGATCCCAGCCACGTTTGTAAATAGAAATATACTCTTTTGATTATAATTTTTTTTTTGGTCTTTCATTTGTAATTATTCTTTCCCTAAGGAGAAAAAAAAAAAAAATTACAAAAATGTATTTTGCTTGGTTCGTTTTGTTTACTTCCTAGGCTACCCTTCTTTTGTTTTTTTTTTGTACACTGATGCTCGCATTGGGCTTGCAACGCAGGTTGGAGGAGATTATTCATATGTATCGTTATTATTATTATTATAATTGGGTGGTCCGGTGGTTAGAGGAAGGGGTTCGATACCAGGAGGTTCAAATACCGGCTCAGCCACTGACTCCCTGTGTGTGTGTGTGTGTGTGTGTGTGTGTGTGTGTGTGTGTGTGTGTGTGTGTGTGTGTGTGTGTGTGTGTGTGTGTGTGTGTGTGTGTGTGTGTGTGTGTGTGTGTGTGTGTGTGTGTGTGTGTGTGTGTGTGTGTGTGTGTGTGTGTGTGTGTGACCCTGAGCAAGTCACTTCACCTCCTTGTGCTCCGTCCTTTGGATGAGACGTCAAACAAACGAGGTCCTATTGGAAGTGACTCTGCAGCAGCAGCAGCAGTTGTTGATGATGCAGAGTTCACCCTCCTAGTCTCTGTAATTCGCTCTGGATAAAAGCATCTGCGAAATTATTATTACATTGCTGATGGGCCTGTAAGTGATTTTACAGATTCCTGGATCCGTGGGGTTCACACAAGATCTTTTCAAACGCATAATCCACGGGAGCTACTCTCCTCCTTAACACAGATCCCCGGTCCCGAGAGAGCGCCTGTGTCTGCTGGTTTTCATTCCAACTCAGTTACTGAACTAGACCCTTAATTGGACTCATAATATGCTTAATTAGACCCTTTTTTAATTGTTCTCAGATCTTGAACACTTGTAGGTTTGAGGCCAGCTGTCAAATCGTTTCAGTAACTTGAAATGTGTAATTTAGGAGCTGAGAACGATTTAAAAAGCGTCACATTAAGCAGATTTCTTAGTTCAGTTCAGGGTTTAGTTCAGTAATTGAGAGCTCGGTTGCAATGAAAACCGGGCGGGGGGTCCCCGAGGACCAGGGAGTTCAAACGAACTGGCGTGCCATCTAAATCCAGAAGCTGTGCGGTACTCTCCGCTTCAGACAGCGCAGCCCAGAGATGTTTTTTTTAATTTATTTATTTTGGGGGGGTCATTTTTCAAATTCTTGGCCGGTTCTCGTACCCCAGAGAGTTCACCACAAACAGCTTTAAAAAGACCTTTTAAAAATGTATATATATATATATATATATATATATATATATATATATATATATATATATATATATATATATATATATATATATTTGAAAATATCTTTCAAAAATAATTTCTATTTAAAGCTAAGCATAACTCTAGATATCCATGCATTTTTTTTTATTTGCAAATCAATCATCAAACGGCAGAATAGCTGTGTAGGGTGTTGCATCGTGTAAAACACGTCTCTCCGTTTCAGCAGCAGCAAACGCATACAGCAGCCTTTGAAGGAACAGCAGCTCACGCGTGCGTGTTATTAAATGAAATTCGACCTTTACTTTCTGGTAGGTCTGCCTGTATAATTCTGCTCACTCAAGAAGAGCTACTTTTAAAAACTCTTGCATAATAATCCCAGCCTGGGAAGGTGAATTCCTGGTTTTCACCTTGGAATACCCTTCTGGGGTAGGGTGGAGGCAGTGTGGTCCAGTGGTTAAAGAAAAGGGCTTGTAACCAGGAGGTCCCCGGTTCAAATCCCACCTCAGCCACTGACTCATTGTGTGACCCTGAGCAAGTCACTTCACCTCCTTGTGCTCCGTCTTTCGGGTGAGACGTAGTTGTAAGTGACTCTGCAGCTGATGCATAGTTCACACACCCTAGTCTCTGTAAGTCGCCTTGGATAAAGGCGTCTGCTAAATAAACAAATAATAATAATAATCGATCCATGTCAGAAAGAAACCAGCGTTTTTATCATTAACGTGTCTCCTTGCTGATTAGACTGATTAAATTAGTAACCCAATCAAGATCAATTCTCCTGATCAAACGTCACCGATCAGCCAGTCTCACACCGTCTGTGTTGGTTCAAACGTTCACAGAGCTTTCTCACTCCTCGTTATAACACACGGGGTTTTAGCATCGTACTGTGCACTGTGTGTCGCTATCAAAATCACAAACAGGTTCTTTCTTCAGATTATCCGACAATCCCGTCATGCTGCAGAACGAAGTCTTTTATCAGAACACCTCACGATGCGGAGGAACAGGAATTGATATGTTAAGAGATCGCGATTGTTCGGCTGCTTCCATTCGAAGCCAGTTTAATTCTAGACTCACAAGCTGCGGCTTCGATTGAAGTCACGCGTCGCCGCTGTTGTGAGAAGCTCGTTTTAACAGAACGCTGCTCCATTGCAATTGTGATCAGCAATGACGTGTCGGAATTGATTAAAAGGGAATCGGGAATTGATTTTAAACTGGAAAACAGAAATTGGAATTTTCCAACCCTGAATAAGACAAATATCAAACCCTGTCTCTAGATCCAGGAGGGTTAATAAGAGGATAACAGAGGCAACGCCACACTGCACACACATCTGTTTCAATAGCATTACTGGGAGAACCAACTTCAAAAAGTCTGGGGAGCAGTTTTCAGGGGAAATATTATTATTATTATTATTATTATTATTATTATTATTATTATTATTATTATTATTATTATGGTCAGTATTTGAAATAACATTTTACATTAATTCGAGCTGTGTGTGTGTGTTTTTGTCTCTTGGAATTATGAAATCTGCGAACATCTTTAAGGGTGTAGTTGCGAGTCTTTCCCACCAGGGGGCAGCAGAACACAGCTGATTGACAACAGAATGACTAACCTCTGTCTCCCTGCCCTTTCTGGCTCTTTCTAGAATGGGGCTAATATGAACCTTCACTCTTATCTCTAAGTAACTACTGAACTAATTAAACCAATTAAATAATTAGTGTCTTACATAAAGAGACATAATAGTTTATTTTACTAGTTTGCAGTGTTGAGAGTGGAGTTCTCTTTCCTATACTGCTAGAGCGCTCTGCAGTGTTGAGAGTGGAGTTCTCTTTCCTATACTGCTAGAGCGCTCTGCAGTGTTGAGAGTGGAGCTCTCTTTCCTATACTGCTAGAGCGCTCTGCAGTGTTGAGAGGGGAGTTCTCTTTCCTATACTGCTAGAGCGCTCTGCAGTGTTGAGAGTAGAGTTCTCTTTCCTATACTGCTAGAGCGCTCTGCAGTGTCGAGAGGGGAGTTCTCTTTCCTATACTGCTAGAGCTCTGCAGTGTTGAGAGTGGAGTTCTCTTTCCTATACTGCTAGAGCTCTGCAGTGTTGAGAGTAGAGTTCTCTTCCTATACTGCTAGAGCTCTGCAGTGTTGAGAGGGAGCTCTCTTCCTATACTGCTAGAGCTCTGCAGTGTTGAGAGGGAGTTCTCTTTCCTATACTGCTAGAGCTCTGCAGTGTTGAGAGGGAGTTCTCTTTCCTATACTGCTAGAGCGCTCTGCAGTGTCGAGAGGGGAGTTCTCTTTCCTATACTGCTAGAGCGCTCTGCAGTGTTGAGAGTGGAGTTCTCTTTCCTATACTGCTAGAGCGCTCTGCAGTTTTTAAAGGACTTCTCTTTCCTAAAACTACTGAGCTGAATAAGTCGAAAAAGCGTTTTATCATTAACTTGTCTCCTTGCTGATTAGACTGATTAAATTAGTAACCCAATCAAGATCAATTCAAACGGCTTTGCTCTTCAGATTATCCCACAATCCCATCCCAAGTCTTTTATCAGAACACCTCAAGATGCATCATTGATATCCTTTATATACTTACCTGCATGAAAACACCTCTGGGTGTGAGAATTTCAATCTCCACTCAGTAATCAGGGATATAGAAACACACTCCTGTGTGAAAATGTCAGACCGCTTTGTGCTTTAATTAGTCTTTAACCACTTCTAAAAAGTCTCCTGCGTTTTACCGTGTGTGGCTCTGTGTTCCTTTTCTCTTTACTGTTTGAAATGAATTGCAGGGGTGGCCTATTAAAGGCATCAATTAGACAATCGCTAATTTGTCTATTTTTGCCATTTTTTCCAAGATTTTCAGTTTGATCTGGGGCTGCTGGTTTTCGTTCCACCTGCGTTCTCAATTACTTAATGGAACCGTTTTATTTTCTTAATTGGTCAACGCTGACAATGTTTTCCAGGTCTTCAGCGGCTGATGATTTCAAAATGTCTCAGAAAACCTGCAGGACGGTGACTCTCCAGGACCAGGGCGAGCCATGCGCTGCTCTAGACCCGTGTCCCTCGTTTCTACTTGAATTATCCAGGAAATTCTATTAGCTACTGTGAGAACGAACCAGACATCATCATTATTATTATTTATTTCTTAGCAGACACCCTTATCCAGGGCGACTTACAATTGTTACAAGATATTACATTATTTTTACATAAAATTCCCCATTTATACAGTTGGGTTTTTTTACTGGAGCAATCTAGGTAAAGTACCTTGCTCAAGGGTACAGCAGCAGTGTCCCCCATCTGGGATTGAACCCACGACCCTCCGGTCAAGAGTCCAGAGCCCCTAACCACTACTCCACACTGCTGCTCCACACATTTCCAGTTCCAACCTAAAAATTAAGAAAACCAGCTACAACATTTGAGTCAATGTAATCACATGGCATGCGAAGAATGCTAGCAATGCTTAAAGCCGAGGGAACACGAAGTCACTCTGAGGCTTGGGGCTTGGTTTCAGGAGACTGTAGGTTTCAGGACGCTGCGCGGCACACCAGGCAGGGAGACTTGGAGGGGTTTGATACAGCAAACCTCAAACTAGGTCTCCCGGGGGGTCTCCTGGTACCAGCTTTCAAGCTCCTGAAAAAGTGGCTTTGTGTTGGGTGAGACATTGCTGTACGAGACTCTGATGCATAGTTCACACACCCTAGTTTCTAAGGAGGCTGTGTGGTCCAGTGGTTAAAGAAAAGGGCTTGTAACCAGGAGGTCCCCGGTTCAAATCCCAGCTCAGCCACTGACTCATTGTGTGACCCTGAGCAAGTCACTTCACCTCCTTGCGCTCCGTCTTTCAGGTGAGACGTAATTGTAAGTGACTCTGCAGCTGATGCATAGTTCACACACCCTAGTCTCTGTAAGTCGCCTTGGATAAAGACGTCTGCTAAATAAACAAATAATAAATAAATCAAATAATAATAACTCCGCTTGAGGTGAAGGGACAGACTGTACTGTACCAGCATGTGTTGAGTCACAGCTTCGTCATCAGGCAGTTTTGCAAGTCATACATCACACCCTGTCAACCTTAGCTCTGGTAAAACAGACATCAGGAACACCGGACAGAAAAAAAGATTTTAAAAAAAGGGGCTTGAATTCAGAATTCAGAATGTAGAGGTGTTGTAATGCACAGAGAGGTATGGTAAAGCATAGGGAAGCATTGTAAAGCACAGAGAGGTCTGGTAAAGCATAGGGAAGCATTGTAAAGCACAGAGAGGTGTGGTAAAGCATAGGGAAGCATTGTAAAGCACAGAGAGGTCTGGTAAAGCATAGGGAAGCATTGTAAAGCACAGAGAGGTCTGGTAAAGCATAGGGAAGCATTGTAAAGCACAGAGAGGTCTGGTAAAGCATAGGGAAGCATTGTAAAGCACAGAGAGGTCTGGTAAAGCATAGGGAAGCATTGTAAAGCACAGAGAGGTCTGGTAAAGCATAGGGAAGCATTGTAAAGCACAGAGAGGTCTGGTAAAGCATAGGGAAGCATTGTAAAGCACAGAGAGGTCTGGTAAAGCATAGGGAAGCATTGTAAAGCACAGAGAGGTCTGGTAAAGCATAGGGAAGCATTGTAAAGCACAGAGAGGTCTGGTAAAGCATAGGGAAGCATTGTAAAGCACAGAGAGGTCTGGTAAAGCATAGGGAAGCATTGTAAAGCACAGAGAGGTCTGGTAAAGCATAGGGAAGCATTGTAAAGCACAGAGAGGTCTGGTAAAGCATAGGGAAGCATTGTAAAGCACAGAGAGGTCTGGTAAAGCATAGGGAAGCATTGTAAAGCACAGAGAGGTCTGGTAAAGCATAGGGAAGCATTGTAAAGCACAGAGAGGTGTGGTAAAGCATAGGGAAGCATTGTAAAGCACAGAGAGGTCTGGTAAAGCATAGGGAAGCATTGTAAAGCACAGAGAGGTGTGGTAAAGCATAGGGAAGCATTGTAAAGCACAGAGAGGTCTGGCAAAGCATAGGGAAGCATTGTAAAGCACAGAGAGGTGTGGTAAAGCATAGGGAAGCATTGTAAAGCACAGAGAGGTCTGGTAAAGCATAGGGAAGCATTGTAAAGCACAGAGAGGTCTGGTAAAGCATAGGGAAGCATTGTAAAGCACAGAGAGGTCTGGTAAAGCATAGGGAAGCATTGTAAAGCACAGAGAGGTCTGGTAAAGCATAGGGAAGCATTCTAAAGCACAGAGAGGTCTGGTAAAGCATAGGGAAGCATTGTAAAGCACAGAGAGGTCTGGCAAAGCATAGGGAAGCATTGTAAAGCACAGAGAGGTCTGGTAAAGCATAGGAAAGCATTGTAAAGCACAGAGAGGTCTGGTAAAGCATAGGGAAGCATTGTAAAGCACAGAGAGGGATGGTAAAGCATAGAGAAGCATTGTAAAGCACAGAGAGGTCTGGTAAAGCATAGGGAAGCATTGTAAAGCACAGAGAGGTGTGGTAAAGCATAGGGAAGCATTGTAAAGCACAGAGAGGTCTGGTAAAGCATAGGGAAGCATTGTAAAGCACAGAGAGGTCTGGTAAAGCATAGGAAAGCATTGTAAAGCACAGAGAGGTCTGGTAAAGCATAGGAAAGCATTGTAAAGCACAGAGAGGTCTGGTAAAGCATAGGGAAGCATTGTAAAGCACAGAGAGGTGTGGTAAAGCATAGGGAAGCATTGTAAAGCACAGAGAGGTATGGTAAAGCATAGGGAAGCATTCTAAAGCACAGAGAGGTCTGGTAAAGCATAGGAAAGCATTGTAAAGCACAGAGAGGTCTGGTAAAGCATAGGGAAGCATTGTAATGCACAGAGAGGTCTGGTAAAGCATAGGAAAGCATTGTAAAGCACAGAGAGGTCTGGTAAAGCATAGGGAAGCATTGTAATGCACAGAGAGGTCTGGTAAAGCATAGGAAAGCATTGTAAAGCACAGAGAGGTGTGGTAAAGCATAGGGAAGCATTGTAAAGCACAGAGAGGTCTGGTAAAGCATAGGAAAGCATTGTAAAGCACAGAGAGGTCTGGTAAAGCATAGGGAAGCATTCTAAAGCACAGAGAGGTCTGGTAAAGCATAGGGAAGCATTGTAAAGCACAGAGAGGTCTGGTAAAGCATAGGGAAGCATTGTAAAGCACAGAGAGGTCTGGTAAAGCATAGGGAAGCATTCTAAAGCACAGAGAGGTCTGGTAAAGCATAGGGAAGCATTGTAAAGCACAGAGAGGTCTGGTAAAGCATAGGGAAGCATTGTAAAGCACAGAGAGGTCTGGTAAAGCATAGGGAAGCATTGTAAAGCACAGAGAGGTCTGGTAAAGCATAGGGAAGCATTGTAAAGCACAGAGAGGTGTGGTAAAGCATAGGGAAGCATTGTAAAGCACAGAGAGGTATGGTAAAGCATAGGGAAGCATTGTAAAGCACAGAGAGGTGTGGCAAAGCATAGGGAAGCATTGTAAAGCACAGAGAGGTCTGGCAAAGCATAGGGAAGCATTGTAAAGCACAGAGAGGTGTGGTAAAGCATAGGGAAGCATTGTAAAGCACAGAGAGGTCTGGTAAAGCATAGGGAAGCATTGTAAAGCACAGAGAGGTCTGGCAAAGCATAGGGAAGCATTGTAAAGCACAGAGAGGTGTGGTAAAGCATATTAATAAATATGGCAAACCAGGGTAAATGCAGAGTATAACCATGGGAATTCATACTGTGGTAGACTCGGCCCAGTTTATTTCATGGTCCAGAACATGACATCATCCAGAACATCATGGGCTTCCTGAGGAAGTGAGCCCTCCCTGAACATTCCAGACAGTGAGTCAAACAAGCACAGCATGCCAAATGTCATCAAGGCTCAGAATGTCCTGTTCCTGCGGATAATGACATCATCAGTCTCACTGAAGTGTACAGCTCTGGACAAACGTTTAGCATCACCTCCTATAGAATTATTATTATTTATTTCTTAGCAGACGCCCTTATCCAGGGCGACGTACAGTTGTTACAAGATATTACATTATTTTTTACATACAATTACCCATTTATACAGTTGGGTTTTTACTGGAGCAATCTAGGTAAAGTACCTTGCTCAAGGATACAGCAGCAGTGTCCCCCCACCTGGGATTGAACCCACGACCCTCCGGTCAAGAGTCCAGAGCCCCTAACCACTACTCCACACTGCTGCCCTAACACCCTAGGTTAGCTAGCATGTTGGTTTGGGGATGAAATGTTATTGTAGCCACGCCTTTATTTAATTTATATTTTGTATTTACGCAGACTATTCTATAATTACTCTCACAGCAGATGTACCTGAAAATGCAGTCACACCCAGTCAAGGTAATTTAACAACATCAAAACAGACATGATTAGGTATTCGTGAGCACATTCACTGCATAACTTGAATGTTCTCGATCATAGTCATTGGCATAACTTGAATGTTCTCGATCATAGTCGTTGGCATAACTTGAATGTTCTCGATCATAGTCGTTGGCATAACTTGAATGTTCTCGATCATAGTCGTTGGCATAACTTGAATGTTCTCGATCATAGTCGTTGGCATAACTTGAATGTTCTCGATCGTTCTCGCACGATGTAGTTTGACAGTAACTTAAGACGCGAGAGAGAGAGGACCGTGGGAAAAATTAAAAGGGTCGCAATAACCCCTACGAACCAAAACTGTGATTGTTATGTTATAATTCAGAAATGAATGTGTTCCCTTTTTAAATTGTTTTTTTTTATAACTGTTTTACAGCAAATAGCGGTATATACATACACTTGTATTATTATTATTATTATTATTATTATTATTATTATTATTATTATTATTATTATAAAGAAAGAAAACGTGTCAACATTTCAGTATTTCAGTCACATTTCATAGATGTGTTATGTTCGTGATATCCTAACTGTAAAACAAATCTCAAAATAATTAATTCGTGTACTGCGTGTGTGTTTATTGACATGCTATTTAGAGAAAGGGGAATAACAAGCACACATTAAAAAAAAATCCCGATAAATACATTTATCTATATCGAATATAGATGACAGAGGAAAGAGCAGCTTTTGCTAAAAATTTCCTCACAGTTCCGCTTTAAGGAAACGCAGCGTACGTCATTCTGACGCTTCGCGTTCTATTGTGATGTCACGATAGGGGGTGGGGACTCAGACGAGTATATAAAAGAGTGCACGGGCGAGGTACTTCCGCTGCAGACTGACTGGAAGATATTTTTTTAAAGAGTCGGTCAAGTAAACACGTTTGGGGATTTGTATTTAAATTTTTTTTTTTTGTTGTTTTTTTACCTTAAAAAAAAAAAAAAAAGTAAATAAAGTTTAACAGTTGTGTTTTTTTTCTTTTTGTAACTTTAATTAAGCCAAACAGCCAACCGAAAATGAGTCTGACGCTCCTGGATTTGAAGCGCGCCACCTCCAACACGGTCGTTCAACTGAATTTGTGTTGCGAAGCGGCCACGCGCACTGAGCCCGAGCTTCGGAGCTTCGGCAGCCAAACGAACCCGAGAGCGGAAAAAGCCGAAGAAGGGGAGCTGGACGGCTGCGGCGCGGATGAAGTGGATTTCTGTCCCGGTTCTTCCAAGCCCGTCAGAAACGGCTTCAAAGTCAAAATGCTGTCGCCGTTCCCGATAAACACCAACGAAGACGGGTCCCTGCCCTCCTCCCCGGACTCGCCGTCGAGCCCGATCAGCGGGGCCGTGCCGGGCTTCGAGGAGCCGCAGCTGGACGGGCAGTTGGAGCAGGAAACCCGGGCGCTCGTCGAGGATTATTTGCGGTCGTACGCGGGCCTGCAGGCCGCTCGGATGAGTCGAAAGCAAAAGAAACCGCTGGAGACCCTCCGACGAGTATCCGACGGCGTGATCGAGAAACATCGCTACGCCTTCAACGGTAGGTACCTGTAGAAGCTACATTCCCCTGATTTTGTGTTTTTTTTTTTTAATTTCATAATATTACGTACGTCTTTACACTCCATAGTTTTTTTGTTTCTCGGCTTTACCTGCCAGCTTCTCTCGCGCGTTTGTTTTTGCATTCAAATCCACGGCAAACCAGTTCAATTTTTAATATAAAAAAGTGACTTTAATTGTGTTTTTTAGTCCTTTTTTTTTTGTGGGCATGGGGGTTAGACCGTCTCTAGTATTCAAACACCTGGCGGATTTGTTATTGTTGTTTGTTTATTAATTAGCAGACGCTTTTATCCAGGGCGATTTACAGTCGTAAACAAAAAATACATTTCAAGAATCACAGTACAAGTATTAATACAATTAAGAGCAGGATAAAAAAATCATTTTGATTACGATGGAAAACCCCGTACCGAATTTGAAGCTAGGTATGGAGTCGGATTTTAATTCCAGACGATTTTATTTTATTTTTTGTGGTGGGGGGAGGGAAAGAGAGGAGGAATCATATGTCAAATACACGTATACTAAAATCTGGTTATCCTAGTTGATTCCCGAAGCAAATGTGACTAGGTGAGGGGTTGAGTTGAATCTATAAACACTAAAGCAACACACACGGGGGGTTGGTGAATCTATTTTCATACACCATTAATTGTACTAAGCGAACACACACCAAAAAAAAACAGAAACATCACCTGCCGAGCCCCCTCCAGGACAAGGCAAGGGCAGATCAGGGAATACGAACGAGCGGGTGTTCGGTGGGGATCCGGTTCGGATCGGTTTAGTTTCCAGTAGGATTTACAATTCGATGCAGCGGACTCTCCAGATCTCCGCCTCTTCAGGTCCTCGTTTGAAAGCAATGCAAAAATAAAAACACTGCGTTCATTTTGTTCTAGGGGAAACTGAAAAAGAAAGTTGGCTTTTTAAAAAAAAAGATATACACGTATAGATGTTAGTTTATGTATTTAAGTGTTTGGAAGTGCATGCATGGTTTAAATCTGAGTATTTATAATGCGTGCATAAAATACACAATGGATACGCTGCCCGAATCTCCTTTTTTTTTTTTTTTTTTTAAAAACGTTAACGAGGATGTTTCAGTTCTCCAAATTTGAACACCCGCGTTGTATTAATTGTGAAATTATATTGCCAACCGCAGTTCCTGGCAATATAGGTGTTGAAATTATGGCTGGGGATTTCGTTATATTGTATTTATTACTGTGCGTCTTGCAAGAACACGGGGTCACCACACAAAGGGAAGTGCGCCTTTTCCGGCTTTATCGGGGTGGGTGGGGGTCTAGGTGGTTATGACGAAGATTGATTGATTGATTGATTGATTGATTCATATCGAGTTTGTTTTGATAAACCCGTTTTGTTAAATATTTAGCTCCTAAAACCGAGCATCGTATCGATTTATCTCAACAAAAATGATTAAATGCTCTAGTGCACAGCCTGAAAATTTTAAAATACGAGAAGTAATTTTTTCAAAGAGAACCGGATTGGTGTTTTCTCTAAATCTATACCTCCAGTTTTATAGTGGGCGTGGGTTTAAAAAATACATAGTGCCCGTTTTTATGTGAAGCGAAATGCGGGACATTCCAAAAAATAATTAAACCCCTGTCTTGTTTCTAAATTACACAACACCTTACATTGTGGGTGGGGGGTACTCGACAACAATTTAGGGAGCCCCCCCTTTTGAGTATTTACACCTACAAAGTCTAGTCTGGCTTTTAGAAAGCGTAAACCACTCTTAAAATCGGAGTAACCACTTTTACATTGACCGCGCACAGGAAATTATTTTCAAGGGTTGGGTATAGATTTTTTTTTTTAAATGCAATGCAATGAAATTCTGTTGGTGGCGAGAACGGATGAAGATAACTGCAACTCCAAAAGTCTTTTTCCTTTTGCAGAAACTCATTTACACGCCCCTCAATTCAGAATCATTAAGGAGCTGTTTTTAAAATCGCTATTGATTGCCCACACGGGTGCATGTGTGTGTTTTTCCATAGGTTGTCATTTTAGAAAGACTGGGCGGGTTGAATTGATGTTTTGTACCGCTTTCTCACGGGCGGGGGAAAAGAAATATTCTCTGCAGTTATTTTTTTACTTTCTCATTGACGAACCGAGCAATAAATAAATAAATAAATAAATAAATAAAAGCTATTTAAACTGGAGTCTCGCCACACAGCGAGGCAAACAGGAAGGTGTAATTTTAAACCCAGCAGGATAAGTGCAGTTTTATGCTCGGTTGTTGACTGATAATAGGTCGCCCCTCCCTTAAGAATAATGGGGAGGGAAGGTGAACAATTCATAACGTCTAAATTTATCGCAGGAGGAATTTGAGCTATGCTGAAGGGTTTGTCTCTCAAAGCCAAACCGCAGAAGCCGAGCCTGCTGATTTTTTGAGAGAGAGAGAGCGGATGTTTATAATGGATCGCTGTGAGAGGATTGGTTACCATGGCAATGACACGGGAGATCCAGCCCCGCGCGCCTCTCTCTCCACTGCACTGCACTGGGATCTGCTGCAGTATTTGGTTTAGAAATCTTTAGCAGTCGGTTGGTTTGAATATGTAGGTTTAGTGGTTTGCGCACCTGTGGAAGATGGATGTTAAGATGTACTGCTATGGGCAAAATATTTGCATCACCTAGAGTTTTAGGACTGACAATTTAAAAAAAACACTCGATAGATTATCTATCTTGGGTCTTTTTTTTTTTTTAACATTGTGTAATTAAAGAAACTACAAAATGATAATTGCAAGAAGTCTACCGGAAGCATAATAGTAGTCCAGTAGTATTTCATGTAGGATTTCTGAAATGTCCCTTTCGTAACCCTATAGGGGAGTTGAAAACCCCAAAGCGACGTGCAATTCACTGTGTTGGAGTGACATTTATATTCAGCAGGTTTCGTTCCACTTTGTGAAGCTGAAGGAGTTTGTTCTGTAGGGGGATGCCAGTCTTTTGACAGTAGGTGTATGTCTAGCGGTTCCACAGCGAGTGGGTTTGTCGATGCGTTAGAAGACGCTGGCCAGCGTTTCCACACACGCACAGAGTCCGCGTGGCGGTGTTTAACCTTTCCATCTTCACGCCGCCGTGGTGACGGCAGGCTGTTTTGGGGGTGCGTTTTAAGTTTCGGCTGTGGAGGAGGTGATTCTGAGAGATTAGTCAGCCTGGCTTAACCCTACACCAGCTGCACACGGGGGAATGCAAATAAATGAATCATGTTAAAGAAACGAGTTCATAAAATGGGGAAGCAGTGGGCAGGATCAGTCACTGTAATCTGGCTTTTGAGAAACGCTGGAGACTCCCATTGCATAGCCGTGTGATCCATTCCTGGTTTTACTCTGAGTAATAAGACACCCCTGAGCTTGTTGCCTAGACACCCTGGAGCTAATCCAGCTGGTTTCACATCCTGTAGTGGGTGAAGCTGTTCTGTAATCCTGAGTTATTTCTGATATATTATTATTATTATTATTATTATTATTATTTGTTTGTTTAGCAGACGCCTTTATCCAAGGCGACTTACAGAGACTAGGGTGTGTGAACTATGCATCAGCTGCAGAGTCACTTACAATTACGTCTCACCCGAAAGACGGAGCACAAGGAGGTTAAGTGACTTGCTCAGGGTCACACAATGAGTCAGTGGCTGAGGTGGGATTTGAACCGGGGACCTCCTGGTTAGAAGCCCTTTTCTTTAACCACTGGACCACACAGCCTCCTCAGGATATAGGGCAGCAGTGTGGAGGAGTGGTTAGGGCTCTGGACTCTTGACCGGAGGGTCGTGGGTTCAATCCCAGGTGGTTGTGGGGGGGCACTGCTGCTGTACCCTTGAGCAAGGTACTTTACCTAGATTGCTCCAGTAAAAACCCAACTGTATAAATGGGTAATTGCATGTAAAAAATAATGTGATATCTTGTAAATTAAGTCGCCCTAAATAAAGGCATCTGCTAAGAAATAAATAATAATAATCTTACTTGACATACAAATCCCGTGCTTTGGAAATTTGATGGCAATTTTATTTTTTTTCCCCCCAGGAATTATCAACAAGCTCAACGTGGGTCAGGAAATGGAGGTGGGTTTCGTGACGGACGTGGCTGAGAACCTGTTCAGCGACGGGACCACAAACTGGGGCCGCGTGGTCAGCCTGGTGGCGTTCGGGGCTGTGGTGGCCAGGCACCTGAAACAGAGTGGTCTGGAGCACTGCATAGAGCCGCTGGGGGAGAGCATCAGCAGCTTCCTCCTCCGGGACAAGAGAGCCTGGATGATCGAGAACGGAGCGTGGGTGAGTGAGCGCCGCGCTGTCTGCACACACCAGGAGGGGGCGCCATGCTGGGCTTGAGACGCAGGGTAGGGGGTGGTGATGGGGATGAGAGAAAGCAGACTGGATTAGATTCGATAGTAGATGTTGGACCGGTTTTGATGGCTTCTAGGACAACTAAACTAAATTCTCATAGTGGCAGCTTCTGTTTCTCCGGTTTCCCCCAAAATTAAGTGACTTCCTTCGCATGCGTTTTTGTTTAACTTAATGACTGACATTAAATTTTTCGTTCGACTTTAAAATTTGCTAGGCAAAGTGAGCTAGCCATTGGACCGTTTACACACAGGTGAAGGTTTTGACTGGGCTGCGCTCCTAATGAGCTGTTCTTTGCCATCTTGAATTATTCAATGGCTGCCGCGTGAATCTGGTCAGCCAGCTTGCAACGTCAACCTGCGACAGAACCGCCTGTTTCCTGTCTTAATTGCCATTCTTCTCACAGTCCCAGAGCAGTTGAAACCTGAGAGCTTTGCTTATGTTACCTTCTGAAGGTGCGCAAGGAAACTAGGGCTGCTTGTTCAATCGCTTTGTTCTTGAAATAGATTTTTTGAGCGACTCGTGTATCACAAGGAGGAAACGGTTTTTGGACAGCCAGTTCCAGCCCGTCCGACCGTGTTTCGTGCGCCTCACTGCATGCAGAAATAAGTTGCTGTTTTAGTGGCACGCTTGCGTCCTTTGTACCATAAAGGGTTAAAGATATTTGGGGATCAATTTGTAGAGAAACGATGAAACTGGGTGAAAGACCTGCACAGCGAAGTCTTCAGAACAAGAGAAAGAAATGGTTTTTTATACTAGTGCTTTTCTTTAGTGATCAACTTGGCCAAACTTGCTAAATCTTTGACCAGTTGTTGCGAAACATTCTGATATTTATCCCCCCCCCCTGTTGTGTTCTGCAGGAAGGCTTCGTGGATTTCTTCCACGTGGAAGACGCCGAGTCCAGCGTGAGGAACGCTTTGATGACCTTCGCTGGCCTTGCAGGTATCGGCGCTGGCATCGCGCTGCTCATGAGATGAGAGGCGGGGCAGAGGGGAGGGGACTCCCTAAAGATACTGGACTATCGCTACCTGAATGTCTGTCCATTCAGAAAGACTTTGCTTCCAACCCCCAGTCAAAGTTCAACATGTCTGACGGGGTGTGGTTTTGAAGAACGCAGAACCCCGTTGAAAGGGAGGGGAGGGGCACAGACCAGGGGTGTCTCTGTGCTGGGGGTCCAGAGAGAGGGGTTCTCCAGGCACACCATTTTTAAAACTCACTACAGTTTGGAGATCGCAGGAAGGAGTGGATTCTCAGATGCGTGTTTTGTTGTTTTGTTTGTAATTTTGGTGCTTTTTGAAATGTTGCAGCTAAATTGGAGAGTGAATGTAACACCAGATTTAAAAGTATTTCTATAGCTGCACGGTGACATCACTGGTCTGGTTTTCCTGGTTTAAGGGGAGTCTGTTTTACATTTTGGTTGGGTTCTGTTTTATTTTGGGGGGGGGGGTGAGGGAGATCACAAGTTTTCTTCACCTGTAATGCAGGCTGTGTCACTGGTTCACCTTGGGGGTGAAACACATTTTATTTTTGTAATAAATTTTTATTTGAGAGAGAGAGAGGTCACGTGGTTTTTGTTTTTTGTAAATGTTTGAATTATTTTTTGGCACTCCCACCCACCCCCAAATCAGTCTGATTACAAAATGATTACTGCAATTGAAAATTCGCTTGTGTTTCTACACCCTTAACGCTTAATACATGAGATAAATTATATATTTTTTTTTCTGTCCTTCAGTTTTTAACAAATGTTTTCTATGTAACTAAGTTATTGCAGTCGTTGGTAAATCTTACTTCACAGTTAGCTGTAATTGAAGTGTTTTTAAAATATCAAACGTTTTGGAAATGGGGGGGGGGGGTTCCTACCGTTCCTGTTCTTTAAATTTTAAAATAGGGTAACTATCTAGCCATGTCTTAAATTAACACCCAGAATCATGCATGCTTGAGTTTGTTTTTTTTTTTTTTTTATAAATCAGTCGCTACAGTGTCAATTTTTGGCAAACATCCTTAATTTGTTTTTTCAAATCAGTATTTTGGCTGATAGCAAGTTAACTCCAATTTTATATATGGAGAGGTGCTGATTTAGTTTCTTTTTCTTTGTCCAGCTGAAGAGTATATTTTTTGTATTGTACACACAGATATATATATACATATATATGCTACAGAAACTGCCAGCTATCGATACGATCCTGTAATTTAGAGATTAGAAACTTGTGTTTCCTTCATAGCCCGACTATTAAACATTTGTACCTGCGTAGCGCTCTGTGCAAGAACAGACTCTTAAATATTACTCCAACTGCAGAATTTCTAATCTCTGAATTAATGTTGTGAATTTTGTAGATTTCTATATTAAAAAATCTAAATTTTTTAAAACGCATTGTGTGTTTTTTGTTGCTTTGGGAAAGGGTCTGAAATCTTTGGCATGTTTTTAAAGGGATGATAGATTGGGCGGGGGGGAGACCCCCAATATATGAAGGGGTCCCTGTGAGGAAGCCAGGGCAACACCACCCCCAGCTCTAGTCTTGTTTCAAATCCAGTGTTTCTTAACTTTGTTAATTCTGTGCATTGATTTAATAACAGTAAAAGAATTCTGAACTACAGCGATCCATTTCTAACAGCCTTGCACCTTCCTCCCCCCCTGCCTCATGAAATCTACATTTACTTTAACAGTTCGTGTGAACTCTGTGCAGTTCAGGAAATTGCCCCGTCATGACTCTCTATTTATTTTTTTGGGGGTGGGGGCGGGGTATTCTGCGTTAAAGCTGCACACTGCTCAACGGGGTTTTGCATCAGCCTGTAGAAAGAACTCATTTTGCTTCAGGAAATGGAGTGAAACCTGCTGAATAATGTAAAGTTCACATTGAATTGCACGCTGCTTCATAGTTTTCCCACATAATGAAAAACTGAATCATAAAATTCTAGATCATGCAACATTTTTGGCCATAGCTGTAAAAGGATAACGAGATAGTCGTGCACACAGTGACTGAAGTAGATACGAGAAATATAATTGCTATATATATATATATAGATATATATAGAGAGAGCTAGAGAGATATATATATATATATATATAGATATAGATTGAACCTTTATTTATATAAGCAGGCTGTGTGGTCCAGTAGTTAAAGAAACAGGCTTGTAACCAGGAGGTCCCCGGTTCAAATCCCACCTCAGCCACTGACTCATTGTGTGACCCTGAGCAAGTCACTTCACCTCCTTGTGCTCCGTCTTTCGGGTGAGACGTAGTTGTAAGTGACTCTGCAGCTGATGCATAGTTCACACACCCTAGTCTCTGTAAGTCGCCTTGGATAAAGGCGTCTGCTAAATAAACAAATAATATATATATATATATATATATTTTTTTTTTTTGTTGCAAGGAGCTGCGGTCTAACCAGAGAGGCGGTGTGAAGCTAACGCAGTGAGCAAACTCTCCCTTAATCGAGCCCAGGACCGGCCCGCGAGGTTCTGAGATCCGGGGATCCGGGGTGCGTTTCGCACCTGCAGCAGCTTCACACGGTCGGCTCCCCTTCGTTTGCATCTGACCTACCGATGCGAGCATGCAAACCCGCCATTTAAATTCCATTAAAGTTTTGCATCCCCTAAAACGTTTAGAATTGGGGTTAAAGCGCTTTATTTATTTCGGTAGCGTGGATGGCTTATAGAATTACATCATTAACGCCTGCATACCAGCCCTTTTCTTTACATTATAAATGCAGCAGGAAACTCCCAAGCCTCAAACATATTTGAAGTATGTGTTGAAATTGCAGTCTAGTTCCGCACAGGCACGTCATAGTGTCGATTGATGGTTTATCAAGACGGAACTAAACTCTCTCGGTCTTGTCAGTGCAGCCGTTTCAAATCCTGAAATAGATATTTCAATTGAAATCTTACTTCAGCTTCCTGGTGGTTTTTTTTTTTTTTTTCCATTTCGTTGCCATGACAGCAAGACTACCAGAAAAAGCGGAAGTGCGTGGAACCCACAATAGCTAGCCAGCCGCAAATATTTCGCAAAATAAAACACAAAAAAAAAGACTGCGATTCGTTTTATGAATTTATTGCATCTATTTATTTAAGCACGACGTAATTATGTTTTTTTTGGTTATCTTGTGTGTATACATGTCATTTGAGACGTCCTAAATCAACAATTCTTATGTCAAATGAATTAATCTGCCATTAAAGTTTCGTTCCCTGTGAATAAATAAACAAACGCCTTAAAAAAAAAAAACCTCGCTTTAAGCAAGCTCTTAAATGTTAAAAAAAAAAATTTGGTTTGGTTTGGTTTTTGCTTTGGGTTTTTAACAAACGCATTTAAACCTAAGTCGCTGTATAACTGATTAATTACTGTTCAATGACACACCTTTTCCCCTTCTTAATCTTTCGTGGTTTCGTGTTGTGTGTGTGTTTTTTACACAGTCAACATCCTTCTCGGATTTTAAACCACTTCCGGTCATTTTCCCCCTCCCCAATTATTTCTTGGGGAAAAAAATAAACCCGTTCTGTATTTTCTTTCCGTATTTGTACCCGTGGTTACTGCTGGGCGGAATAAACATGCTAACGCACGTGTGAAGCTTTTAATGTGTTTATTTAGCAGATGCCTTTATTTATGGCGACTCACACAGAGACTAGGGCGTGTGAACTATGCATCAGAGTCTCTAGTTACAGCAACGTCTCACCCGAAAGACGGAGCACAAGGAGGTGAAGTGACTTGCTTAGGGTCACACAATGAGTCAGTGGCTGAGGTGGGATTTGAACCGGGGACCTCCTGGTTACAAGCCCTTTTCTTTAACCACCAGACCACACACAATTGTAATTTATAATTGCAATCACTGCAGCATAATTGTGAACCAAATATCATTTATTTATTTGGCAAACACCTTTATCCCAGGAGACTCACGCAGGTGTTACAGGGCAGCACAGGGTTACAATGCAAGCTTCATATTTAAACACAGTGTAGTTTACAATAAGTGCAAATAATAACACTACTAGAATACAATATGAACTAGGATGCTATGTATAATAATAACACTACTAGAATACAATATGAACTAGGATGCTATGTATAATAATAACACTACTAGAATACAATATGAACTAGGATGCTATGTATAATAATAACACTGCTAGAATACAATATGAACTAGGATGCGATGTATAATAATAACACTACTAGAATACAATATGAACTAGGATGCTATGTATAATAATAACACTACTAGAATACAATATGAACTAGGATGCTATGTATAATAATAACACTACTAGAATACAATATGAACTAGGATGCTATGTATAATAATAACACTACTAGAATACAATATGAACTAGGATGCTATGTATAATAATAACACTGCTAGAATACAATATGAACTAGGATGCTATGTATAATAATAACACTGCTAGAATACAATATGAACTAGGATGCTATGTATAATAATAACACTACTAGAATACAATATGAACTAGGATGCTGTGTATAATAATAACACTACTAGAATCCAATATGAACTAGGATGCTCTGTATAATAATAACACTACTAGAATACAATATGAACTAGGATGCTGTGTATAATAATAACACTACTAGAATACAATATGAACTAGGATGCTATGTATAATAATAACACTACTAGAATACAATATGAACTAGGATGCTATGTATAATAATAACACTACTAGAATACAATATGAACTAGGATGCTATGTATAATAATAACACTACTAGAATACAATATGAACTAGGATGCTATGTATAATAATAACACTGCTAGAATACAATATGAACTAGGATGCTATGTATAATAATAACACTGCTAGAATACAATATGAACTAGGATGCTGTGTATAATAATAACACTGCTAGAATACAATATGAACTAGGATGCTGTGTATAATAATAACACTACTAGAATACAATATGAACTAGGATGCTATGTATAATAATAACACTACTAGAATACAATATGAACTAGGATGCAGCCAGTTAGGATCACAGCAAGTTATATCTACAGTGACATGTTAGCAGTGCAATAGTGCAAGGATAGCGCATCAGCTGAGGATCCAGTAACGTGGTGCTGAGGTCAGGCGAGTCCAGTGCAGAGCAGGAGGGGCGGAGCGAGAGATCTACAAGTGGAGTCAAAATGGGGGGGGGGGTCTTGAGGGGGTGGTAACTGTAATTATATTTATAGTCTGGACTAGCTTGTGTGATTGTTTCTGCACCGTAGAGCACGAAGGGGGTTGTCTTTGAAGCTCAAATGACTTTCAGTCTATTTCAGGAACGGTTTCTGCCTCGTCTCTCCCTCACAGGAAAACGTGCAGCTGAAAAAGATAACCAGCTTCTTTCTTTCACAGTTACGCAAAGACTCCTGACAGCAGCTTTTATACATTACAGGACAGAAGAACCTTTCTAAGACCTGGGTTGAGATCTGACAATAGATTATATAAGAACATGATAACATAAGAAAGTTTACACACGAGGGGAGGCCATTCAGCCCATCTCGCTCGTTTGGTTGTTAGTAGCTGATTGATCCCAGAATCTCATCAAGCAGCTTCTTGAAGGATCCCAGGGTGTCGGCTTCAACAACATTACTGGGGAGTTGGTTCCAGACCCTCACAATTCTCTGTGTAAAAAAGTGCCTCCTATTTTCTGTTCTGAATGCCCCTTTATCTAATCTCCATTTGTGACCCCTGGCCCTTGTTTCTTTTTATATATGTGTGTTATTTCTGTGTGTATAGTAAGTGTTTGGATTTGAGTCTGGTCTACACCGGTCTCTCTTTGTATTGTTGCTGCGCTCTGGAGATGTATCTGTGCTGGACCTGCCTGGGGCCACAAACTGAAAAAACTAAACTAAAGATTAATACAAATATACAAACATGTTTTCCGCTCCGTCGACGCTGGTCCGATTCCGAGCAGCTGATTGATCTCAGAACTTTGTCAAGTCGGGTCTTAAAGGATCCCAGTAATTCTGCATCGACAGCGTGGCTCAGTAACCCATGGTAACCAACGGCTTCAGGGTCTGGATGGAGGTTTTCATTGGGTTAGAACAGGGTTGGAACAAAGACCAGGGTTGGAACAAGCCAGCTTTGAATCGGATCTAAAATCTCAGGAATGCGGATTTCGCACGAAACACAGGAGGAGACTGGTCTGCCCTGAGATACTCACCGGGATTTTGAAGCCTTCTGGAACGGTAAGTACCAAATATATATATATATATATATATATATTTTATTTATCTTCTTGGCTGTTTTAATTTCTATTTCTATTTTTTGTTTGCGCTTCCCTTTATAAACAACGTCTCAATCCTCAAATTCCACAGGGGTGATGCAAAACATTTGGCCAGGTCTGCGGATTGTTTAACACAGCAGGCCTGAAGTCCGGTAGATAACGTTTCAAAATAACAAAACTGGGATCTGCAGATGGAAATTCACAAGGAAGTCGTAAATCCAAACTGGTTCTCCCAGCCTGGGAAAGCAGAGCTGAAGCATCCGGAATGACATCAGTCCCTGGAAAAATTCCAAACAAAGCTGCCTGGCTCAAACACGGCCTCATAATATTCGGGTCAGAGTTACGTGTTGTGGGTGGTTTAGACGACTGGGGAAGACAAGCGTGTCTGAACCAGTCTGTTGCATTAGGGACAAAAAAAAACACACACATACACACAGATCACTGCTGAGCTAGAATCTATATTTACTGCAAATAGTCACAGGTATAAATATGTTATGGAACCAAATATAAAATAAACTGACAGTAAGAAACATTTCTTAAATGTGCCCCTATATATAATTTATTTGTTAGCAGACGCCCTTATCCAGGGCGACTTACAATTGTTACAAGATATCACATTATTTTTACATACAATTCCCCATTTATACAGTTGGGTTTTTACTGGAGCAATCTAGGTAAAGTACCTTGCTCAAGGGTACAGCAGCAGTGTCCCCCCCCACCTGGGATTGAACCCACAACCCTCCGGGCAAGAGTCCAGAGCTCTAACCACTACTCCACACTTGCTGCCCAGAGGTTGGGTGACCTAATATATATATAATTAGGTCTCAAAGGTGGAGTTTTGAAAGAAACACATGTTTTACAGTAATAAAATATGTTGATTAAAAAACAATTTAAACAAGCGAAGCTGTGCAGGTTCTACCCAGGACTCCATGGAAACAGTCTGGCAGTGTGTCAGATGCAGTGCGGTCTGACCTGTCGGGAGAACAGCAATACAGAACGCCGTGTCACCACAAGACACTTCCTGTATCTTCGTCGTGTTGCAAGCGGTTGCAAGTTAGTGCCTTGAAGACTTTGCGTCAAAAAAAGGTGTGCCGTTTTCAATGTATTGAGTTTCTTGTGCTGTTTCACTAAAGCAAACGGCAGCATCGTTTTCTTATGAATTGCAAGAGCGCTTGCAGAATAATCCCAGGAAATCCCGCCTGTTTTCCTGTGTGAAACGCTCGCCTGGGAAACATGTGTTCCTCAGGGATGGGAATAAGTTCCAGGTTTTACTAGGAGCTTGATCAGCCCCCAGTGTGTCTAGCTAACAAGCTCAGGTGTGTCTGATTATTAAACTCCTAGTGAAACCAGGACTGGATCACACTGCTGTGCAGCGGGAGTCTGATTCCCATCCCTGTAGAGAGACAGAGAGACACACAAACCAGCCCTTTGATAGAGCAGGGATGGAAATAAGACTCCTGTTGCACAGCGGTTTCACCATTTCCAGGTTTTACTAAGAGCTTGATTAGCTACAGTGTACAGCTGTGGCCAAAAGGTTTTGCATCACCTATAGAGCTTTTATTTACAATGCAATCAAAGAACAGTATTTCATGTCGCGTTTTTTTCAATATATGGAAAACTACAAAGTGGCGGTGTGCAGTTCAGTATGTTAGTCTGACATCGTCCAGCAGGTTTCATTCGACTCTATGAAGCACAGAGAGTTCATTCTACAGGGGGGAGGGGGGGGAGTTGTTTGGGTGCGTCTGCGCTGCTTGGATGGGGCAGCAGGGAGGAGACCTCCTTCTGTTGCTTGTCTGCTCAAGGAAAGCCTCAGACTAGCTGGCTATTCCTGATTACAGCAGCTCGTTCATAATTGACACCCCATCTGTTTTTACTGTCAAAGAGACATATGGAGCTGTGAGGAGGAGTGGGGGTTGTGATGCTGGTGAATGGGCCTTGTGTATGTTTGTTATTAATACAATACAATAGGAGGCTGTGGTACAGTGGTTAAAGAAAAGGGCTTGTAACCAGGAGGTCCCCCGGTTCAAATCCCACCTCAGCCACTGACTCATTGTGTGACCCTGAGCAAGTCACTTAACCTCCTTGTGCTCCGTCTTTCGGGTGAGACGTAGTTGTAAGTGACTCTGCAGCTGATGCATAGTTCACACACCCTAGCCTCTGTAAGTCGCCTTGGATAAAGGCGTCTGCTAAATAAACAAATAATAATACAATACAAATGTATTTTTATATCGCGCCCTCCCACAGCGCTGTGCAAATTCACAAACACAGCAGGAGTGTGTACACCGCACTCCCAGCTACAACCAATGAGATAAAAACACCTTCAAAAAAACACAGGATGCTTTCAGAGTTAATCCAGTGTTTCAGCCTGTCTGATGTCTAGAACAGAGTTCTGCAAACTCTGAAAAAAAAGCTCCAGTTGATTTAAGACGATTTTTCGGAACAGCTGAGAGAGTTCTGCATTTTTTTTTTACAATCTCGAAGGAGGAACCGGAACAGACAGAGCCGCAGGTTCTTTGGAGGGGGGGGGGGCGGCCCTAATCTACGCAGGACCTTCTAAGTTATTCAAATCAAATCAGGCAGCTCGCTGGTGACCAATGCAAGGACCCGAGCACTGGAGTGAGATGTTGAGAAAGACGAGTGTGAGGAAGCTGTCTGGAAGCTCTGGATAGGCTGAAGCCGTCTCAGCTCAGTGGCGGGTCTACCAGCACACCAGGAATTGCAATAATGAAGACGAGAGGCTGTGACTGCATGCAGCAGCATCTCTGTCACACAGGGACACTGCTGTAGTATTTTCTCGAAATCTCTGATTACATCAGCAACGCCTCTCGCTGGACAATGAGAATGCAAATGCAGACAACATCCTGTTTGTTTGTTTGTTTGTTTGTTTGTTTGCAGGGGAGCAATCCACCCTCTGTAACATGAATACTGCTTACCAGGCAGCTGAGAGTAATTCTGCTGTATAGAGGTGCAGTGCAACTCTTATACAGGCTTCCTGTACTAAAAAGCACAGCTAAGTGTAATAAAACATTGAGAAAGCATCGTAAAGCTAAGCATTGTAAAGCACAGAGAGGTGTGGTAAAGCATAGGGAAGCATTGTAAAGCACAGAGAGGTGTGGTAAAGCATAGGGAAGCATTGTAAAGCACAGAGAGGTCTGGTAAAGCATAGGGAAGCATTGTAAAGCACAGAGAAGTCTGGTAAAACATAGGGAAGCATTGTAAAGCACAGAGAGGTCTGGTAAAGCATAGGGAAGCATTGTAAAGCACAGAGAGGTCTGGTAAAGCATAGGGAAGCATTGTAAAGCACAGAGAGGTCTGGTAAAGCATAGGGAAGCATTGTAAAGCACAGAGAGGTCTGGTAAAGCATAGGGAAGCATTGTAAAGCACAGAGAGGTCTGGTAAAGCATAGGGAAGCATTGTAAAGCACAGAGAGGTCTGGTAAAGCATAGGGAAGCATTGTAAAGCACAGAGAGGTCTGGTAAAGCATAGGGAAGCATTGTAAAGCACAGAGAGGTCTGGTAAAGCATAGGGAAGCATTGTAAAGCACAGAGAGGTCTGGTAAAGCATAGGGAAGCATTGTAAAGCACAGAGAGGTCTGGTAAAGCATAGGGAAGCATTGTAAAGCACAGAGAGGTCTGGTAAAGCATAGGGAAGCATTGTAAAGCACAGAGAGGTCTGGTAAAGCATAGGGAAGCATTGTAAAGCACAGAGAGGTCTGGTAAAGCATAGGGAAGCATTGTAAAGCACAGAGAGGTCTGGTAAAGCATAGGGAAGCATTGTAAAGCACAGAGAGGTCTGTTAAAGCACAGGGAAGCATTGTAAAGCACAGAGAGGTCTGGTAAAGCATAGGGAAGCATTGTAAAGCACAGGGAGGTCTGGTAAAGCATAGGGAAGCATTGTAAAGCACAGAGAGGTCTGGTAAAGCATAGGGAAGCATTGTAAAGCACAGGGAGGTCTGGTAAAGCATAGGGAAGCATTGTAAATCACAGAGAGGTCTGGTAAAGCATATTAATAAAACTTGGCAAACCAGGGTAAATGCGTAGTGTAACCATGGGAATATAGGATGAGAAGACCCAGAATGCACTGCGGTGAGTTGAAAAGCCTCACCTGTCTGTTATAGATAACCGGCAGTTCTCGCTCACCTGTTCTGTAAAATTTCTGTAGGCGGCACTGAACGGAACAACTTGATCGAAAAACAAGCAGACGGTTCCGGTAAAACCGGCACGTCTGGTCAGAAACCACGTGTTTGTGCGTCTTGTTGAAAGCCCTGTCTTTGGTTTGTTTAGTACAGAAGAAAAAAAAAATATTGTAACGTGTTACAGGCGGTGTCACAAGATCACCAGGTCAAACACAGCGTGCAAACATGTTTGTGTCGATCGCGTTGTTTGTACACTGACCCCAAAAAAACATGACTCTGCACAAAAATGACCTTGTTTTGGTTTTGTTTACTAACCTTGTCAACGGTTATAATTATTATTATTTTTTATGTAATGTATTTATATATTTTTTTAAAAAAACCACTAATTTTCTCGCAGCCAGACTACAAGAACAGTCTTGCAAGGGGATTCCCCAGCACCTGTGTGGTTATTTTAATGTGTTGTGTTGTTGTTGTTGATTTTTTTTAAAAAACACGACACCTAACAACATGTGAAGGCATGTCTCCCATTCGCACCCCGGTCTCCGTTTATACTCTCTCCCAGACCAGACGACTCCCTTGTGGTAGAATTCGGGGAAACCCCCAGGGGAGCCCGAAACCCCGAGCAGCGGTTGGTTTGGAGTCATTTAGCCGAAAAGTTTAGTTAAAAACGGACTCCCAAGGGAGACGGGTTCGCCCCCCTGCCGAGTTACGTCTTGCACATGTGCCTTATGTCATATTTATGTATATTTAACAAAAAAGCGTCAGTTTCATTCGCTTCTAGGCTTTTACCACTGTCTAGGTCTGCATATAAACACGTTTATAGTACACAGCATTGCTATAGCTTTGCAGTATGGATAACGCTACTGTGCTGCAACGTTTTTAGCATTGCCTCTGTGCAGCGTGCAGCATATGAACTAAAAACAGCACGCAAAAAATAGCGTGGCTCCTCCCCTCCCTTTGCAGCCCAAGCAAACAGCTGCTAGCCTGAAGCTCAACCTGTCGTCTTCTTCTGTAATTAAAATGGTCTGATGATAACCAAACTCATTCGGGTATTCCCCTGGAAAAAAAAAAAAACACGTTTCCGTTTTAGCATTATTCAAAACACAGTGTGTTTCTGGTTTGTGTTATTATTATTATTATTATTATTATTATTATTATTATTATTATTATTATTATTATTATTATTATTTAAATGACTGTCTCGTCAGTCGTTCTGACTTTGGCGGTTCAGTCAGAGACTTGAGTTTGAAATTCGTTAAATTCGCAGTGCGTGGGGGTATGCACCTAAATAAAATACAAACACGTATTTAACTTGCGAAACACCACATCCCTGATATGCAATATATCGAAGCTGTAAACTCAACTAATTAAAAAGCAGTTTCAGTCACGATGGCTAAGACAGCAGACCTTAAAAAAACACACACACACAAGCAAACGTGCAGCGAATGGCGTTCCTGTGTTGTTGCATTAGGCCACACAGCGCGTTTTATTTATTTATTTATTTATTTTTTGTGTGATACACAACACCAGCCACGTCACGTGGTTTTCAAACACATTTAATTACAGCCCCGTCACACACACACACACACACACACACAACTGCATTCAGACAAGAAAAAGGGAACACGTCACTGTGCCTCCTTGCACGTACCCCAGTGTGATTTGAGTTCAGCGTTTCAGATTACGTAATTTCAAGCCCCCCCCCCCGCGGCGGAAGAGCCTGGCTGTACGTGAGATGCCTGCTTGTGCTCTCCAAATGTCTTTAAAAAAAATTAGCTCATGTACGTGAGGTAACCATTGGAAAGACGAAAACAGACCGTGAGAGAAGTACAGCCCCCCCCAGACAGAACAGCGCGTTCCACACGTACAGACGCCGTAAGGAACTGGCATTCTAAGAATTCTTGATGGCGTTGCACGCAGAGATATATATATAAAAAATAACAAAACTCAAAACAAACTTTAAACTACTCACCGCTGCATTGAGGTCTTTGTGTAAACGTGCAGTACTCAACAACGTTAAACTTTTTATATATTAAAATCCGGATATGCATTAAGTAATTTATATATATATATATATATATATATATATATATATATATATATATATATATATATATATATATATATATATATATAGCTGTGTGACTCCTATATTTCAGTCACAATGGACAGCAGACCTAACAAGCTTTTGATAGAACCCTGCCCTGGACTGAAGGGAGCACCCTTTCTCTTAGGGGGGTGAGGGAGGGAGGGGGCAGTTCAGTCTCCATGCCTCAAGCCTGCCCTGGACTGGAGGGAGCCCCCTTTCTCTTAGGGGGGTGAGGGAGGGAGGGAGCAGTTCAGTCTCGGTGCCTCAAGCCTGCCCTGGACTGGAGGGAGCCCCTTTCTCTTAGGGGGGTGAGGGAGGGAGGGGGCTGTTTAGTCTCGGTGCCTCAAGCCTGCCCTGGACTGGAGGGAGCCCCTTTCTCTTACGGGGTGAGGGAGGGAGGGAGGGAGCAGTCTAAAACTAAACTGAATGAAGCACGTGAAAACTAGAGGTATTTTGGGGGGGGGTTGGGGAGGGTTATTATATATAAATATTGCAGTGGATAAACACAGCGATCCAGTTTTGAAAGCGCTGGATCGGAAATGCATGCAGAATGCTTCCCCTTTGAGGGGGGGACGGACTTCTCCTTTAGCAATTCCTGTGAAAACCGCTGACCTGACGTCAAGCACTGTGCAAGCTTAGTTTAGCCTGGCCTAGCAGGAAATTAGCTCATTGGTCAATGCTTTTTGTTTTTCTCTTATACCTTGTACCATAAATAAAAACCAGTGAACAAATGAGCTAAAAGACTAAAAATAGGTAATAACCGGGAGGACGGACTAAAACAATGAAACACAGTCTCTCTCTGAGCGCAAAACGGACAGGAATCAGCTACAGCAGGGTTCAGAACACTAATAAAATAATTAACAGCATTGAGAGAGAGAGAGAGAGGGAGGGAGAGGGAGAGAGAGAGAGAGACAGAGAGAGGGAGAGGGAGAGGGAGAGGGAGAGAGAGAGAGAGGGAGACGGAGAGGAAGAGGGAGAGGGAGAGAGAGACAGAGAGAGGGAGAGAGAGAGAGGGAGACGGAGACGGAGAGGGAGAGGGAGAGAGAGACAGAGACAGAGAGAGGGAGAGGGAGAGGGAGACGGAGAGGGAGAGGGAGAGGGAGAGAGAGACAGAGACAGAGACAGAGAGAGGGAGAGGGAGACAGAGAGAGACAGAGAGAGAGGGAGATGGAGAGGGAGAGGGAGACGGAGAGAGAGAGAGAGAGAGAGAGAGAGAGAGACAGACAGAGAGAGACAGACAGAGAGACAGACAGAGAGAGAGGTTGCTTTTAGTGTTCTGTGTTCCAGTCCCATTAGCTGTGTATTATTAACACAGACGTCCCTGATTGTGAAACAGCCTTATTATTTGCGCGTGTGCCCTGGTTATCTGCAGCTTGTTGCCAGTCAGTGGAACAGGGAAGCTCCTGTCACTGCCCAGCTGTAGCTGAGTCACAGGTGTCGTGTTCATCTCTGTGGGTGTGCGGCAGGTTTTGAATGGGTTCTATTGAGGGTGATGTCAGCAGACAACCACCCCAGTTTCCCTCACAAAGGCGTCAGAGAGAATCTAATGCAGCAACACCTGCTTCATTAAAGCACGGCTCGGAACATACAGATCTGGACAAACGTTTTGAATCCCCTAGAATTTTAGGATTGAGACATCCTTTAAATATATAAGTATATGGATAATCACAAAGCAGCTGTGTGTAATTCAATATGTTAACATTTTTCACTCGATTTTATGAAGCAAAATGAGTTCATTCTACAGGGAGATGCAAAACCTTTGGCCCTAGCTGTAATCGGATTCCAATTTTAGTAACTCGTAAATGTAATCTGATTACATTTTTTCAGTAACTTAAATTGTAACTGTAATCTGATTACTTTTTCCCGGTAGCTTGTAACCGTAACGGTTCCTTTTTCAGACAGGTAACAAAACACGATAGTAAAAACAACGTGTTCATTTTTGTTACGTTTTTAAAGCGAATCCAGCCGAGAGTTGAAAGGTGGTCACTTGTTCTAGAGCCCTAGAATGTGGAAACTTTGCATTGAACCACAGCCTTGAATTTTGCTGCCTGCAAATTAGAAAGAGCGGTATTGATGAATTCAGTGAAGGTGACCTACAGCACAGGAAGTAGGGGGTTTTGCTTTCAAATGGAGGGACAGTGAGGCTGCAGCTGTGTTATTAAGAGGATTTGTAAGTCTTGTTTGTAATTTCTGTAGAGCAGGTGGGATTTGTCAGGTTACATTTGAAGGGTTTCGCTTGTCTTTGACCAGACTTGCTCTTCTGTGTTTGCGTGCCCTCACTGCGTCTTCAAAGAGGAAGAGGAAGTCACTTTGGTGAAACGATTCTTCTGACGGGAATGTGAGGGCTTGTTTATGACTGGAATCAGGAAGCATGAAAAGTTATAATTCTCTGAATTGTTCCTATTGTGAATGAAACTGCTTTGGGGTTGCTGAGGGGGCTGAATTGCGGCGCCCCACAGTTTTATGAAGGAACAACCGAAAAGGGACTGGGAGAGAGGGAAGCAGGGTTTGGCTGTGCTGCAGAAACAGGCAAAATACTGAGCGTGGAGGTTAAGACCTCTCTCGAAAAAAAAAAAAAAATTTATCACAGTCTTTATATTCCGCACATCTTCCAACATCCCAGAAACGTTTTCCCTCATGCAAAAAAAAAAAAAACACGATCAATTGTCGGGAGCCATACTTCCTATTTAGCAAAACGGAGAGAGAAATCAGGTGATCAGAAAATGCGACATCATTGGCTGAACACACACACACACGCACACACACACGCACACACACGCACACACACGCACACACACAGAGCACATGATAAACATTGACAAGATGCTTGTATATATCAGGTCTAACTAGCAGAATGGAGGCTGTGTGGTCCAGTGGTTAAAAAAAAGGGCTTGTAACCAGGAGGTCCCCGGTTCAAATCCCACCTCAGCCACTGACTCATTGTGTGACCCTGAGCAAGTCACTTCACCTCCTTGTGCTCCGTCTTTCGGGTGAGATGTAATTGTAAGTGACTCTGCAGCTGATGCATAGTTCACACACTCTAGTCTCTGTAAGTCGCCTTGGATAAAGGCGTCTGCTAAATAAACAAATAATAATAAGAAGAAGAATGACTTTGGATTGGAAGTTGCCGGATCCCTTTGATCCCACTCAGTGCCCTTGCTTAATAATTACTGTGAAAAACAAAATCTATACAATTTACAAATGTTTAACTAGATTGTGTGTGTATATATATATATATATATATATATATATATATATATATATATATATATATTCTATCACAATATCACGCTATCCATAACCTGTGTCTGCAAACACAGCCTAAACTTCGAACAGAAAAGCTTAAGGGACAAAATAAATCCTTCTAAAGCATGCCATTCCTATAAATATCTCCCAAACCACATCCAGCATCTTACTAATCTTGTCATGTGGTCTTGGATAACGAGGGATTTGCTCTGGAGCTGCATGGAAACATAATTTTTCCCCACAAATGGCACCATGGCTTGTGACTCTAATTGCATCAACACTTGATGTCAGTCTTATGACCCTGTCCACATGCCAGCTGCTTCCAACTATGAGATAATGTGTGTTTTTCTTTCTGTTTTGTTTGTTTAAAGGGCTTTTTAAAGGTAGACTCGTGGTTCTGTGGTTAAAGAAAAGGCAGTGGTTCAAATCCCGGCTCAGCCACTGACTCACTGTGTGTGTGTGTGTGTGTGTGTGTGTGTGTGTGTGTGTGTGTGTGACCCTGAGCAAGTCACTGAACCTCCTTGTGCTCCGTCCTTCGGATGAGACGTAAAACAAACAAGCTCCTATTGGAAGTGACTCTGCAGCAGCAGCAGCAGCAGTCGTTGATGATGCAGAGTTCACCCTCCTAGTCTCTGCAAGTCGCTTTGGTTAAAAGCATCTGCTAAATGACTAATAATAATAATAATAATAATAATAATAATAATAATAATAATACGCAGAATGCACTCTTTGTATGACCAGGGCTGCAATACAGCGCAATACTGTACTATAGCTATGATGATTGAGATAAACTGTTCTGACTGTAACGTCAACTCAAAACCAGCTTCAGTGTTTTTCCCTGAATCACAGAGATTATTCCCCAAACGGATTATGACTCATGGAAATGAGTTGAGAAAAAACAGAATGTTCTCAGCTTGTTTAAAGTAGCTTAAATATCATTTTAAGTGTTGTTTTTTTTGTGTTTGTTTTTGCGCTCGTTCTGAGTGGCTCTGAGTTCTGTTGCTCCAGCATTGCGTATTGCGTTTTTCTGCTTTTAGCTGGTTTTGTGAAACTTGTTTTGAGGCTTCCCTGATCCCTTCAAGTCATGCGACAGCCTTTCAACTCTGTGTCAGCACCCCGCCCACTTTCTCTGGCTCTAGAAATGGGACTAGCAGAGTTGAAAGGTCACAGTGTCACATGATGTGAATGGCACGAGGGTTCAGTCCCGGTGTAATATCGGTTCCCCGGATATTTGTGTCCCCCCCCCCCAAGGGAAACGAATATGTGTACCCACCAGCAAACATTTGTTCCCCCCTACATGCATGTTGGCTATTTATCTGATTTGTATGTAAATTCTGCATGTGCCATGCTAGTGAATGCGAAAAAAGCTGTTCTCATGTATTATTCTAGATGAGTCTGGACTTGTCACAGGGGACTGGATGGGATAAGGTTAGAGTTAGGGGTAGGGTATAGGGTCAGAGTTAGGGGTAGGGTATAGGGTTAGAGTTAGGGGTAGGGTATAAGGTTAGAGTTAGGGGTAGGGTATAAGGTTAGAGTTAGGGGTAGGGTATAGGGTTAGAGTTAGGGGTAGGGTATAGGGTTAGGGGTAGGGTTAGGGTTAGAGTTAGGGGTAGGGTATAGGGTTAGAGTTAGGGGTAGGGTATAGGGTTAGAGTTAGGGGTAGGGTATAGGGTTAGAGTTAGGGGTAGGGTATAGGGTTAGGGGTAGGGTATAGGGTTAGAGTTAGGGGTAGGGTTTAGGGTTAGAGTTAGGGGTAGGGTATAGGGTTAGAGTTAGGGGTAGGGTATAGGGTTAGAGTTAGGGGTAGGGTTAGAGTTAGGGGTAGGGTTAGGGTTAGGGTTAGGGGTAGGGTTAGGGTTAGAGTTAGGGGTAGGGTATAGGGTTAGGGTAGGGTATAGGGTTAGGGTAGGGTAGGGTTAGGGTTAGGGTAGGGTTAGGGTTAGAGTTAGGGGTAGGGGTAGGGTTAGGGGAAGGGTATAAGGTTAGAGTTAGGGGTAGGGTTAGGGTTAGAGTTAGGGGTAGGGTTAGGGTTAGAGTTGGGGGTAGGGTATAAGGTTAGAGTTAGGGGTAGGGTATAGGGTTAGAGTTAGGGGTAGGGTATAGGGTTAGAGTTAGGGGTAGGGTTAGGGTTAGAGTTAGGGGTAGGGTATAAGGTTAGAGTTAGGGGTAGGGTATAAGGTTAGAGTTAGGGGTAGGGTATAGGGTTAGAGTTAGGGGTAGGGTATAAGGTTAGAGTTAGGGGTTGGGTTAGGGTTAGTGGTAGGGATAGGGTTAGAGTTAGGGGTAGGGTATAAGGTTAGAGTTAGAGGTAGGGTATAAGGTTAGAGTTAGGGGTAGGGTATAGGGTTAGGGGTAGGGTATAAGGTTATAGTTAGGGGTAGGGTATAGGGTATATCATTTAGTTAAATATGCACGGATATAGACTTGTATGCAAAGAAAGATGACTTTGTTACAAAAAAAAAATAAGGGGGTACAAATATTCGGAAAGGGGGAACCAATATTACCGAATATTGGTTCCTAGGGAGGGAACGAAAAGTCGTTTCAGGGGGAACATATATTTTGTGACACCAGCACTGGATTCTCCAGACAAACCCAAAGCAAGCTCCTGGTAGATTTAGAGAAAATAAATAAATATTTCACTCAACAGATTCACTGAATGACTGCAGAAAGAAAAACAAATACTTCACTAGACACTTGAATGAATCTCAGGGACTGCACTGGCTGTATTAGGAGGGCGATCCCTTCTCTTGAAGTTTAATTTTTGACATTACAAGCTGACATTGCAAGCCGCGCTCGGGCAGGTTTTGAGAGTGGAAACACACAGGGGATGACTCACTCCCAGGTGGCTGTCTTTGCCTTGTTTGTACAACATATTCTTGGCTGCAGCTCGGAGGATTTGATGCTTTTAGATGCACAACTAAGGGGCTGAAAATATCTTTTAGGAGACGCGTAGTTCAGCTCTTACCTTTTCAATGCCTTTATTTAATACGCCAGCTTATTTGCATGTTGCCACTTTCTTCACAGGTCTGTTCTGTAGCCTGTAGAAAGAATTGACTTGCAAAGAATTTTTGGGGTGACAGTAAGAGATTTGTCTCGGGGTGCAAAATGCTTGCGGTTAAGCTCAGGTGATGGAATTAAAAGAACAACCAAATAGAAAAAACAATTGCACACCCTAACCATGCTGAACCAGACCTCTCTGTGCTTTACAATGCTTCCCTATGCTTTACCAGACCTCTCTGTGCTTTACAATGCTTCCCTATGCTTTACCAGACCTCTCTGTGCTTTACAATGCTTCCCTATGCTTTACCACACCTCTCTGTGCTTTACAATGCTTCCCTATGCTTTACCAGACCTCTCTGTGCTTTACAATGCTTCCCTATGCTTTACCAGACCTCTCTGTGCTTTACAATGCTTCCCTATGCTTTACCACACCTCTCTGTGCTTTACAATGCTTCCCTATGCTTTACCAGACCTCTCTGTGCTTTACAATGCTTCCCTATGCTTTACCAGACCTCTCTGTGCTTTACAATGCTTCCCTATGCTTTACCACACCTCTCTGTGCTTTACAATGCTTCCCTATGCTTTACCAGACCTCTCTGTGCTTTATTACACTTTGCTATGCTTTTAGTATTGGAAACTTTTATAACGGAAGCCTAATAGAACTAATATATACATATATTGCAGACTACCGAATATGTTGGACAATTTTTGCATGAAAAACGGCTGTATTAAAGCTTCCTCTTGCTTGTGAAACCAGTGTGTATATTTTTAATCTGCAGAAATCTGTTTCACTTTCTCAGTAAAATAATCTCAGTCAGTACTATTTTGAAGTAGTTTTGGTCCCTGCGAGGTTAAAAAAACCCAAAATGGGTCAGCTTAAAAGAGAATACTAAATATATAAGTTAAAAAATAACAACGCTGGCTTTTCAGAAACTTTGCTGAACTTTTTTTTTTGTTGGTTGTGTTTTGCCTGCAACAGCTCGACTGAGATAATCTGCCCTCTCGCCCCTTAGCAACAACCAATCAGAGCAGCCGAGCCAAGCCTTTAAAAAGCAACACAAACAAGAGAGGGTTCTTTGAAGTCACATGACCAGAGTTCCGGGAATGAAAGTTCTAAGGTATTGTTTTTGCAGAAGTTTGCAACAAATTTTTTTTTTAACCTCTATCTGTGCAAAGAAGTGTTGCTGAAACTGAAATATTATTTAAAGCTCAATGCTATCATAGTGTGGGTGAGGTTTGTGGTTAGTCAAGTTTAAGAAAAGAAATTTTGTCCCGTATTAATCTTATTAAAGTAAGCTGTGTGAAATATCTATACGTTTACTTCTGCCCCTAAAAAATACTGAATGTACTAAAAGCATTGCAAAGTATTGTGAAAGCATGGTAAAGCATAGGGAACCTCTCTGTGCTTTACAATGCTTCCCTGTGCTTTACCAGACCTCTCTGTGCTTTACAATGCTTCCCTATGCTTCACCACACCTCTCTGTGCTTTACAATGCTTCCCTATGCTTTACCAGACCTCTCTGTGCTTTACAATGCTTCCCTATGCTTTACCACACCTCTCTGTGCTTTACAATGCTTCCCTATGCTTTACCAGACCTCTCTGTGCTTTACAATGCTTCCCTATGCTTTACCACACCTCTCTGTGCTTTACAATGCTTCCCTATGCTTTACCACACCTCTCTGTGCTTTACAATGCTTCCCTATGCTTTACCAGACCTCTCTGTGCTTTACAATGCTTCCCTATGCTTTACCAGACCTCTCTGTGCTTTACAATGCTTCCCTATGCTTTACCAGACCTCTCTGTGCTTTACAATGCTTCCCTATGCTTTACCACACCTCTCTGTGCTTTACAATGCTTCCCTATGCTTTACCACACCTCTCTGTGCTTTACAATGCTTCCCTATGCTTTACCATACCTCTCTGTGCTTTACAATGCTTCCCTATGCTTTACCAGACCTCTCTGTGCTTTACAATGCTTCCCTATGCTTTACCAGACCTCTCTGTGCTTTACAATGCTTCCCTATGCTTTACCAGACCTCTCTGTGCTTTACAATGCTTCCCTATGCTTTACCAGACCTCTCTGTGCTTTACAATGCTTCCCTATGCTTTACCAGACCTCTCTGTGCTTTACAATGCTTCCCTATGCTTTACCAGACCTCTCTGTGCTTTACAATGCTTCCCTATGCTTTACCAGACCTCTCTGTGCTTTACAATGCTTCCCTATGCTTTACCAGACCTCTCTGTGCTTTACAATGCTTCCCTATGCTTTACCAGACCTCTCTGTGCTTTACAATGCTTCCCTATGCTTTACCAGACCTCTCTGTGCTTTACAATGCTTCCCTATGCTTTACCAGACCTCTCTGTGCTTTACAATGCTTCCCTATGCTTCACCAGACCTCTCTGTGCTTTACAATGCTTCCCTATGCTTTACCATACCTCTCTGTGCTTTACAATGCTTCCCTATGCTTTACCAGACCTCTCTGTGCTTTACAATGCTTCCCTATGCTTTACCAGATCTCTCTGTGCTTTACAATGCTTCCCTATGCTTTACCATACCTCTCTGTGCTTTACAATGCTTGCCTATGCTTTACCAGACCTCTCTGTGCTTCACCATACTTTCGCTGTGCTTTATTACACTTTGTTGTGCTTTTGCTAGGGGTGAAGCTTGTATAAGGAAGCTTGGAAGGTTCCTAACCTCTCTCTGGTTCACTCAAACCCCACGCGCAGTCTGCTGATTTGCTAACAAGCCATGGCCTGTTCTGAAAGCTTCCAGCTCTTTGCTGGAAGAGGCCCTGTGCAGGGGGACTAGGCCTCATCCTCGTTGCCAGGCAACAGCCTTTCTCCGCATTTCCGGTGACAATGCAGTTCTGTGTTATCACAAGGACTTTTCTAAATATTCACTTTGGGTTTTTTTTCTGTTTTAGCTTAGGGGATTTATTTAGAGAGGTTATGTGTTTTGTTGATTTATTTATTTATTTGTTTGCCACAAAAGCTTTGAGAAAAAAAATAATTTGGGGGAGGCGAGGAAACAACGGTTCAGTCTCCAGGCCTCAAGCCTGCCCTGGACTGGAGGGAGCACCCTTTCTCTTAGGGGGGTGAGGGAGGGAGGGAGCAGTTCAGTCTCCGTGCCTCAAGCCTGCCCTGGACTGGAAGGAGCCCCCTTTCTCTTAGGGGGGTGAGGGAGGGAGGGACGGAGGGAGCAGTTCAGTCTCCATGCCTCAAGCCTGCCCTGGACTGGAGGGAGCCCCTTTCTCTTAGGGGAGGTGAGGGAGGGAGGGAGGGAGGGAGGGAGCAGTTCAGTCTCCATGCCTCACCCTAGACTGGAGATCACCTGATTTGAATCTCCAGAGGTGAAAGGCTAGCATGTAAACCCAGTGCAGTGCCACTTGAGATAAGTGATAAGGAGCGTTTGCTATCCCTGCAGCTAAAGAGAGATGGACTTCAGACTCCAGCACACTCACTATAGCGTTTGCAAGCCAACACTGTACAAATAGAGGGTTTCATTGCGATACTAAACCTACCCTCCCCACCAAGAGCTAACACTGTCAGCACATTACATTAAGTTAGGCAACGTAATGACCCCAATCCACACCATTCGAGCATCGATAACATAGTTACCATGACCTACAGATCACACATCGCTCCCAGAAATGGATTAAGATTTCATCATGACAGAAACACTGCTTCTGTGGAAGGGTATCTTTCAACACCAGGGCAGCGGTGTGGAGTAGAGGTTAGGGCTCTGGACTCTTGACCGGAGGGTCGTGGGTTCAATCCCAGGTGGGGGACACTGCTGCTGTACCCTTGAGCAAGGTACTTTACCTAGATTGCTCCAGTAAAAAACCCAACTGTATAAATGGGTAATTGTATGTAAAAATAATGTGATATCTTGTAACAATTGTAAGTTGCCCTGGATAAGGGCGTCTGCTAAGAAATAAATAATAATAATAAAAACGGTTTTTCAAAAAAATACCCCTTTTAGCCAAAATACATTTTCCTTTGAAAAAAACAAAAATCGCAACACCAGCTGTATTGATTTCATTTGAGAAAGAGTTTTTTTAAAAACTCCCAAGCACATTTTTGTACCACACAGTTCACCAACAGAGCTCCAGAAGTGATGAAACACAGCGGGATATTAATGCAGATTAACTCGTCGACCGCATTCCCAGTATTTTGACCTTTGCCCGATCATCAGTGACATAACTCCAAAAACTACACGTGTGCGGTGCGAAGGGTTTCTGCGTGTTTGTGTGATCAATGAAACAGGTCATGCAATCCTTGTGTGTTTGTAAATGCTGTTAAAGGGTGTCCCACATGGTCTGGCGATGAACAGACATGCGATCACAAAGTCAACACAAAGTCCAACGAGCGTTTTACAAGCATTACAGTGCAGCTGACAGCGTCGTTTCCTGTGTTAGACCCACTGGGCGGATGCATTCGCTACACAGCACAGTTTCTGAATGACCCAAATATGTCAATCAGAAGCCCGGTTGAACCCGAAGCTTCTTTTTCAGGAGCTTGAAAGCTGGTTCCAGGAGACCCCCCCGGGAGACCTAGTTTGAGGTTTGCTGTATCAAACCCCCCCAAGTCTCCCTGCCTGGTGTGCCGCGCAGCGGCCTGAAACCTACAGTCTCCTGAAACCAAGCTCCAAGCTGCAGAGCGGTTTTGGAATTGGAATTGGAATTAAGAATTGGAATTGGAATTTTTAGAGACATCATAATTTTTGCAAAAAGGGCCCCAGGACTTTAATGACATGAACGATGAGGACAGGTTCAAATAATTCAATCATCTTCAGCCTAGAAAATAAGAAGGGAAAGAGAGGACTTGATAGAAGTCTTTAAAATCTCTCTCTCTCTCTCTCTCTCTCTCTCTCTCTCTCTCTCTCTCTCTCTCTCTCTCTATCTATCTATCTCTCTATCTATCTATCTATATATAGACCACTCTGAATACAATAGGCACAGATAGCTCTTTTGAGCTGATAGTAGAGGCAGCCTTGTAAATACCTACCTGATAAACGCTGGACAGACTCAATCATTTCACAGTTACAAGTGCTAGAGATGCTGCTGTGCTGAAGTATAGGAGTGTTGTTATTTGCTGAGTGATAAGAATATGTGAGGGCTGGACAGTGGGCTTTCTTTCCTTAACTGAGGGTCAGTATTGTGTCAAACAGCTGCGTATGAACTCAGCTTATTTGTAAGCACTACTGTGTTTTTTTATTTTGTTTTTTTAGATCAGATTTAGGGGGCTCCCTCCAGTCCAGGGCAGGCTTGAGGCACGGAGACTGAACTGCTCCCTCGCTCCCTCCCTAAAAGCATAGGGAAGCATTGTAAAGCACAGAGAGGTATGGTAAAGCATAGGGAAGCATTGTAAAGCACAGAGAGGTCTGGTAAAGCATAGGGAAGCATTGTAAAGCACAGAGAGGTCTGGTAAAGCATAGGGAAGCATTGTAAAGCACAGAGAGGTCTGGTAAAGCATAGGGAAGCATTGTAAAGCACAGAGAGGACTGGTAAAGCATAGGGAAGCATTGTAAAGCACAGAGAGGTCTGGTAAAGCATAGGGAAGCATTGTAAAGCACAGAGAGGTCTGGTAAAGCATAGGGAAGCATTGTAAAGCACAGAGAGGTCTGGTAAAGCATAGGGAAGCATTGTAAAGCACAGAGAGGACTGGTAAAGCATAGGGAAGCATTGTAAAGCACAGAGAGGACTGGTAAAGCATAGGGAAGCATTGTAAAGCACAGAGAGGACTGGTAAAGCATAGGGAAGCATTGTAAAGCACAGAGAGGTCTTGTAAAGCATAGGGAAGCATTGTAAAGCACAGAGAGGTCTGGTAAAGCATAGGGAAGCATTGTAAAGCACAGAGAGGTCTGGTAAAGCATAGGGAAGCCTTGTAAAGCACAGAGAGGTCTGGTAAAGCATAGGGAAGCATTGTAAAGCACAGAGAGGTGTGGTAAAGCATAGGGAAGCATTGTAAAGCACAGAGAGGTCTGGTAAAGCATAGGGAAGCCTTGTAAAGCACAGAGAGGTCTGGTAAAGCATAGGGAAGCATTGTAAAGCACAGAGAGGTCTGGTAAAGCATAGGGAAGCATTGTAAAGCACAGAGAGGTCTGGTAAAGCATAGGGAAGCATTGTAAAGCACAGAGAGGTCTGGTAAAGCATAGGGAAGCATTGTAAAGCACAGAGAGGTCTGGTAAAGCATAGGGAAGCATTGTAAAGCACAGAGAGGTCTGGTAAAGCATAGGGAAGTATTGTAAAGCACAGAGAGGTGTGGTAAAGCATAGGGAAGCATTGTAAAGCACAAAGAGGTCTGGTAAAGCATAGGGAAGCATTGTAAAGCACAGAGAGGTCTGGTAAAGCATAGGGAAGCATTGTAAAGCACAGACAGGTGTGGTAAAGCATAGGGAAGCATTGTAAAGCACAGAGAGGTCTGGTAAAGCATAGGGAAGCATTGTAAAGCACAGAGAGGTGTGGTAAAGCATATTTAAAAGCAGAATCATCGCTACATTGTTTCAGAATTGATCCAGTGTTTAACGAGGACAGCACTGCCTGCAGGCTCAGTTCAGTGCAAGTCTATTGGAGCTGGCAGATCTGTCAAACCTCTAATCCAGGGCAGCGAGGAGGCAGGATGGGGTTCTTATTTGCTGGGTGATGTTAGTCTATAAAACTGATCAGACTGCATAGTCCCTAAAGAGGGTGTATAGGAATGCAGTGGCATGGCTTCTAAGGGCTGAGTCATCTTATTTGTTTAGTGCGGTTGTAGCTAATTATCCAGTTCCTCGTTAATTGCAGTCACGAGTTAATTGCAGGCGATCCTTACCGCGTCTGTGCAATTATAATTCTGCCATATAATCGATCACGCATTGTTTGTTTGAAAATCAAAACAGTTCTCCAGTCTGTTTGTGTCTTCGTACCCGGTAATTAATTATTGCTGGGTTATTTAGAATCACCACAGCAAGCTTCTGAACGCTGGGAGCTGTTTATGAGACTTTGCAGGTGTAATTAGTGCAGTGCAATTGCAACTGTGATTGAACAATATATTATTATTATTATTATTTCTTAGCAGACACCCTTATCCAGGGCGACTTACAATTGTTACAAGATATCACGTTATTTTTACATACAATTCCCCATTTATACAGTTGGGTTTTTACTGGAGCAATCTAGGTAAAGTACCTTGCTCAAGGTTACAGCAGCAGTATCCCCCACCTGGGATTGAACCCATGACCCTCCGGTCAAGAGTCCAGAGCCCCTAACCACAACTCCACACTGCTGCCCGCAGTATATGGCATTGGAATTGGAATTGAAATCTCAGCAAACAGTTCAAACCACTGGAACTCAAAATCTGGGGACGTTGTCCACAGATTAGCGATGGTCTAATTGAATTGATGCCTTTAATAGGCCACACATGCAATTCATTTCAAACAGTAAAGAGAAAAGGAACACAGAGCCACACACGTTAAAAACGCAGGAGACTTTTTAGAAGTGGTTTAGACTACTGATTAAAGCGCAGAGCAGTCTTGGGCCTCAGAACACGCATCTACAAGTCACGGAGGTTTCCATGCAGGCTGGTATATAAGAGGTGTGTTGGAATGCGTCTGCACCCTGCGTTGTGTATTGAGGTGCTAATAAAAAAAGCGCAGGGCAGTCCAAACAACATGACTGGGTTTGACAAGCGTCCCGTCAATGCTCTTCTGTCCATATCTTTCATTTACTAGATTATCTTCCTGGAATTCTGTAACCTCTATTTGTAAAAATAAACCATCTGTTGTATATTACTTCCTCTTCTAAAAATGGACCAGGGTAAATTTGCACAGTACTTTAGCCTTTCCCCCTGGTTTTAATATGCTTTACAATGCTTTACAATGCTTCCCTATGCTTTACCAGACCTCTCTGTGCTTTACAATGCTTCCCTATGCTTTACCAGACCTCTCTGTGCTTTACAATGCTTCCCTATGCTTTACCAGACCTCTCTGTGCTTTACAATGCTTCCCTATGCTTTACCAGACCTCTCTGTGCTTTACAATGTTTCCCTATGCTTTCCCATACCTCTCTGTGCTTTACAATGCTTCCCTATGCTTTACCAGACCTCTCTGTGCTTTACAATGCTTCCCTATGCTTTACCAGACCTCTCTGTGCTTTATTACACTTTGCTGTGCTTTTACAATGTTAAACTTTTATAAGGGTTAGTTTACCATGGTTTGTTTTTTAATATGCTTTACCATATGGACCGGAGGGAGCCCCCTTTCTCTTAGGGGGGTGAGGGAGGGAGGGAGCAGTTCAGTCTCCTTGCCTCAAGCCTGCCCTGGACTGGAGGGAGCACCCTTTCTCTTAGGGGGTTAGCAGTTCAGTTTAGTGAAGCATAGAGAGTCATGTTACTATGAGTCATTATTTCTCTTGTGCATGTTTTCAAATCATACACCATGGCACCGGCACACAGCTGAGAGCATTATTATTTAGAAATCCAGGCTGAAGGCAGCGTGCAGTTCAAATCTCGGCCAAACAGCAAAGAAAGGAAACATTTCTATCAAGTTTAAAAACAAAATCGACATTGACGGTAGAGTTAAAACGACTTCGCTTTTACCACTTCCTTGTGCTGTAGGTCAAACTCGCTCCAACAGTCGAGCTGCAGGCACTATACATGACCAACAGCTCCCAGGAAGCAGCAGTTTAGCGCTGCATTTGAAATACTACATCGTAATCATTCGAGAATATGAAAGTGGCAAACATTGTCCTAAGAGACACGGAAATTGATTTGGATAAAAATGAAAGTTTTACATCGGCCAGAATTTTAGGATTGAGACATCATTAAAGAAAAAAAAACAAAAAACTATATAAACCTAATTTTGATCTTTTATTTAACATTGTGTAATCAAAGAAACTAATGTTATCGCAAAAAAAAAGTCTACCAGAAGGAAGCCATAATATAAGTACAGTATTTCAAGTTAGATTTCAAAATGTCACATTTTTCAATGTCAGTTTTTTTTTGTTATATGTGGAAAACTATACAAAGCGACGGGGTGTGCAATTCAATATGTTAACATGAAGTTATTCAGCAGATTTCATTGGACTCTATGAAGCTGAGGGAGTTCATTCTATATAGAGGGTGTGCAATTCAATATGTTAACAAGGGAACATTATTCAGCAGCTTTCATTGGACTCTATGAAGCTGAGGGAGTTCATTCTACATAGAGGGGGTGGAATTCAATATGTTAACAAGGGAACATTATTCAACAGCTTTCACTGGACTCTATGAAGCTGAGGGAGTTCATTCTATATAGAGGGGTGGAATTCAATATGTTAACAAGGGAACATTATTCAGCAGCTTTCATTGGACTCTATGAAGCTGAGGGAGTTCATTCTATATAGAGGGGTGGAATTCAATATGTTAACAAGGGAACATTATTCAGCAGCTTTCATTGGACTCTATGAAGCTGAGGGAGTTCATTCTATATAGAGGGGTGGAATTCAATATGTTAACAAGGGAACATTATTCAGCAGCTTTCATTGGACTCTATGAAGCTGAGGGAGTTCATTCTATATAGAGGGGTGGAATTCAATATGTTAACAAGGGAACATTATTCAGCAGCTTTCATTGGACTCTATGAAGCTGAGGGAGTTCATTCTATATAGAGGGGTGGAATTCAATATGTTAACAAGGGAACATTATTCAGCAGCTTTCATTGGACTCTATGAAGCTGAGGGAGTTCATTCTATATAGAGGGTGTGGAATTCAATATGTTAACAAGGGAACATTATTCAGCAGCTTTCATTGGACTCTATGAAGCTGAGGGAGTTCATTCTATATAGAGGGGTGGAATTCAATATGTTAACAAGGGAACATTATTCAGCAGCTTTCATTGGACTCTATGAAGCTGAGGGAGTTCATTCTATATAGAGGGGTGGAATTCAATATGTTAACAAGGGAACATTATTCAGCAGCTTTCATTGGACTCTATGAAGCTGAGGGAGTTCATTCTATATAGAGGGGTGGAATTCAATATGTTAACAAGGGAACATTATTCAGCAGCTTTCATTGGACTCTATGAAGCTGAGGGAGTTCATTCTATATAGAGGGGTGGAATTCAATATGTTAACAAGGGAACATTATTCAGCAGCTTTCATTGGACTCTATGAAGCTGAGGAGTTCATTCTATATAGAGGGGTGGAATTCAATATGTTAACAAGGGAACATTATTCAGCAGCTTTCATTGGACTCTATGAAGCTGAGGGAGTTCATTCTATATAGAGGGGTGGAATTCAATATGTTAACAAGGGAACATTATTCAGCAGCTTTCATTGGACTCTATGAAGCTGAGGGAGTTCATTCTATATAGAGGGGTGGAATTCAATATGTTAACAAGGGAACATTATTCAGCAGCTTTCATTGGACTCTATGAAGCTGAGGGAGTTCATTCTATATAGAGGGGTGGAATTCAATATGTTAACAAGGGAACATTATTCAGCAGCTTTCATTGGACTCTATGAAGCTGAGGGAGTTCATTCTATATAGAGGGGTGGAATTCAATATGTTAACAAGGGAACATTATTCAGCAGCTTTCATTGGACTCTATGAAGCTGAGGAGTTCATTCTATATAGAGGGGTGGAATTCAATATGTTAACAAGGGAACATTATTCAGCAGCTTTCATTGGACTCTATGAAGCTGAGGAGTTCATTCTATATAGAGGGGTGGAATTCAATATGTTAACAAGGGAACATTATTCAGCAGCTTTCATTGGACTCTATGAAGCTGAGGGAGTTCATTCTATATAGAGGGGTGGAATTCAATATGTTAACAAGGGAACATTATTCAGCAGCTTTCATTGGACTCTATGAAGCTGAGGGAGTTCATTCTATATAGAGGGGTGGAATTCAATATGTTAACAAGGGAACATTATTCAGCAGCTTTCATTGGACTCTATGAAGCTGAGGGAGTTCATTCTATATAGAGGGGTGGAATTCAATATGTTAACAAGGGAACATTATTCAGCAGCTTTCATTGGACTCTATGAAGCTGAGGGAGTTCATTCTATATAGAGGGGTGGAATTCAATATGTTAACAAGGGAACATTATTCAGCAGCTTTCATTGGACTCTATGAAGCTGAGGGAGTTCATTCTATATAGAGGGGTGGAATTCAATATGTTAACAAGGGAACATTATTCAGCAGCTTTCATTGGACTCTATGAAGCTGAGGGAGTTCATTCTATATAGAGGGGTGGAATTCAATATGTTAACAAGGGAACATTATTCAGCAGCTTTCATTGGACTCTATGAAGCTGAGGGAGTTCATTCTATATAGAGGGGTGGAATTCAATATGTTAACAAGGGAACATTATTCAGCAGCTTTCATTGGACTCTATGAAGCTGAGGGAGTTCATTCTATATAGAGGGGTGGAATTCAATATGTTAACAAGGGAACATTATTCAGCAGCTTTCATTGGACTCTATGAAGCTGAGGGAGTTCATTCTATATAGAGGGGTGGAATTCAATATGTTAACAAGGGAACATTATTCAGCAGCTTTCATTGGACTCTATGAAGCTGAGGGAGTTCATTCTATATAGAGGGGTGGAATTCAATATGTTAACAAGGGAACATTATTCAGCAGCTTTCATTGGACTCTATGAAGCTGAGGGAGTTCATTCTATATAGAGGGGTGGAATTCAATATGTTAACAAGGGAACATTATTCAGCAGCTTTCATTGGACTCTATGAAGCTGAGGGAGTTCATTCTATATAGAGGGGTGGAATTCAATATGTTAACAAGGGAACATTATTCAGCAGCTTTCATTGGACTCTATGAAGCTGAGGGAGTTCATTCTATATAGAGGGGTGGAATTCAATATGTTAACAAGGGAACATTATTCAGCAGCTTTCATTGGACTCTATGAAGCTGAGGGAGTTCATTCTATATAGAGGGGTGGAATTCAATATGTTAACAAGGGAACATTATTCAGCAGCTTTCATTGGACTCTATGAAGCTGAGGGAGTTCATTCTATATAGAGGGGTGGAATTCAATATGTTAACAAGGGAACATTATTCAGCAGGTTTCATTGGACTCTATGAAGTTGAGGGAGTTCATTCTATATAGAGGGTGTGCAATTCAATATGTTAACAAGGGAACATTATTCAGCAGCTTTCATTGGACTCTATGAAGCTGAGGGAGTTCATTCTATATAGAGGGGGTGGAATTCAATATGTTAACAAGGGAACATTATTCAGCAGCTTTCATTCGACTCTATGAAGCTGAGGGAGTTCAGTCTACAGGAGGACGCTAATCTGTTTTGAAACCCGGATTCCTGGCACATTACTCATTAACTACAGTGCGGAAGACTTCAAAGCCATTCCTGTTTATCTCTTATCCTTTTCCGACTCCCTTCGGAATTGTTTGGCCAGGATAGATAGACTCGTGTTTATGATGTTATTATTGCCATAAATGAACCTGTGTTAGGCTAGAAAATTGGACACCATCTGAATTGACCCTCAGCTCTAACCACTAGAGCCACACTGCCTCCCTCCCTCCCTCCTCAGCTCCACTAGAGCCACACTGCCTCCCTCCCTCCCTCTCAGCTCCACTAGAGCCACACTGCCTCCCTCCCTCCCAGTCCCTCCTCAGCTCCACTAGAGCCACACTGCCTCCCTCCCAGTCCCTCCTCAGCTCCACTAGAGCCATACTGCCTCCCTCCCTCCCAGTCCCTCCTCAGCTCCACTAGAGCCACACTGCTTCCCTCCCTCCCAGTCCCTCCTCAGCTCCACTAGAGCCACACTGCCTCCCTCCGTCCCAGTCCCTCCTCAGCTCCACTAGAGCCACACTGCCTCCCCCCCTCCCTCCTCAGCTCCACTAGAGCCACACTGCCTCCCTCCCTCCCAGTCCCTCCTCAGCTCCACTAGAGCCACACTGCCTCCCTCCCTCCCAGTCCCTCCTCAGCTCCACTAGAGCCACACTGCTTCCCTCCCTCCCAGTCCCTCCTCAGCTCCACTAGAGCCACACTGCCTCCCTCCCTCCCAGTCCCTCCTCAGCTCCACTAGAGCCACACTGCCTCCCTCCCTCCCAGTCCCTTCTCAGCTCCACTAGAGCCACACTGCCTCCCTCCCTCCCAGTCCCTCCTCAGCTCCACTAGAGCCACGCTGCTGAACAGCTGTTAGCGATGATGAAAGCTAAGTGTTATCTCCACAATAAGGCTTATCACGTTTGGCCAAGAATGTTGTTTGTTTGAAATCGTTTTTTTTATTTCTTTAAGATATGTGAATTTGAAAAATAGGCACCGTTTGATGTTTTACTGGCTGGGGTGTCTTTTCAAGGCCATTCTCAGGTCAAATGAAACTCCTTCAAACTCAAATCAAATCGTTCAAAAAACTTCTACGAGGGCAACTCCTTGCAGTCTTCTTGTGGTTAATAAACTCTGCTTATTGGTTTTCCAGAATCTAATGGAATATAGCTTTTGCAAAAAAAACCATCAATGCATTCAATCCAAAACAAGGAAATGATCATTCCTTTTTAAAATCAATTCCCAATTCCCGATTCCCTTTTAATCAATTCCGACACGTCATCGCTGATCAGAATTGCAATGGAGCAGCGTTCTGTTAAAACGAGCTTCTCACAACGACACGTGACTTCAACTGAAGCCGCTGTTTGCGAGTCAATTAAACTGGCTTCGAATGGAAAGCAGTTGAACAATCGCGTCTCTAAAATATCCAATTCCGGTTCCTTCGAAGGTCGCTGTTATACAATGAATATTACAGACTCCTTAACAGCCCTAGCTAGAAAAAAAGGTGAGTGTGTGTTTAAGCAAGGCGTGTCACAGAAACCTTATGATGAGGTCTTCTGAAAGGACTTTGTCCGATTTGTTCAACAAATAACCGGACCTTGAATACTTTCTGTAGTGATAATCATAAAGGAAACACACACACACACACACACACACACACACACACACACACACACACACCTTTAAAGATGTTACCTGGTTCTACACCAGACTTATGAAACATCTGTTTGTAGGGCATGCTTTTCAGATAACGTTGCCCCTTCCTAGGTTGTCTGCAGGGTAAATTAGTCCTTACCTCCGCCTCTTCTTCTTTGTCCTTGTTATCGACCAATCCGCTGCGTCCCCTGATTGACTGACATGCCATTCAGCCAGTAATGTGACCCTGAAGCCGCTGCAGAGACAAAATATTTTCTAAATAAGTAAGAGGTTGAATTATTTGAACCTGGCCTGATCGCTCACGTCATTAAGTCCTGGGATCAGCCCAGCTTCCCTTCTCTGCATCTTCGAGGGCAATGATGTCTTTTATTTTACAGTGAGGTGAGCGAAACAACACACGGTATTCCAGGAGGGGTCTAACTGGGGCATCGCATTATCTTAGCATCTCTGCAGACTTGTATACCATGCTTTTTGCAATACAGCCTAACATTTTTAATTGCATAGATGCTTTTAATCATGACTTCACTATAACCTCTATCCCAAGTAAACAGTAACTAGCATTCCAGTGATATCATTAGCGAGGTTTGTCTACAGACAAACTACCCTTCTCTTAAAACACATAATCTAACACAGGCTGTGACATCTGAAATCCTTATCAGCTCAATCACATGCAAACACACACTTTTTTTCTCATCCTGTGCGGTTCTAGCGATGCTACCCACGCACTTTTTAATCTGCGATTGAAATAAAACCTGGTTTGTTTTGCGCGTGCTGCACAGGCGATCGTGCAGATAGTTTATTTCACGTTTTTGTATTTGTGTTAACTTTTATTAAGGTGATCAAAACAGTTCAATACCTCCTTCAGCCACGGCATCTATAATTCTGCCTGTTTTTTTTTTTTTTACAATGGGAGATGGTATTAAATTCTGACGGGTCGTATTGCGGTATCAGAAACTGCTACCCTTGTTTATACCCCTCTTTATCATCACTTTATGGTTAGGAACACTGATTGCCCATGTTTTACAAACGGGGAATTGCCAGTGTTTGAGACCTAGTCAGCAAACATTTTTTCATACTTCATATTTTCCTTCTATAATCTTAGGAAGGTAGCGTTACCCACACTGGGAAAATAGGCAACAGTAATAATTGTATTTGTTTACACTTAATAGCAATGCATTCAAGTGATTTAAGCAAGGAGCCTTTTTCAGACACAGTATGCTACTGTATGCATTTTAACTCTGGGATCGAAGGACCAAGATACAAAACACCTGATCCGTGCTTTACTGTCGGGAGATTCAGAGAAACCGGAGCTTGAGAACATGCAAAACGGTTTTCAGTTTACATTTCATGACAAGGTTGACTTCCGCTTGTAATGCAATCAGTCGACACGTATGGGCATGTCGAAATGCAAATATTTTCCCGTACTGACATAGAGAAAGCAAATCCCACGCGATCGTTCAATCTGACTCTAGCCCGGGCTGGTCAACACATGTGTGTGTCAGTGTTACTGTCCTGAAGGAACGGCGTTCTGGTTGAAGTTGAAAGCAATGTAGCTTCTGCAGCGATGAGATTTAGTCTTGCCTCTTTCGTCCTTTTTGTTCAAAGAACGTTTTCGCGCTTTCCGGACCTGCTGCACTTCGAGTTTGGGGTCCTTTTTTTTTCAATTCCTTTTTAAAAATCGACTCCCAGTTCCCAGTTCCCTTTTAATCGATTCCCAACACGTCCTCGCTGATCAGAATTGCAATGGAGTGACGTTCTGTTAAAACGAGCTTCTCACAACAGAGGCGACGCGTGACTTCAACTGAAGCCGCTGTTTGCGAGTCAATTAAACTGGCTGTGAGCGAACAATCGCGATGATTATGACGTCTCTAAAAATCTCAATTCCTTCCGAAGGAATGACCTCATTGAGACAGAGGCCTCGTTCACAAGGGGGTCCTGGCAAGATGACCACAGACAGACAGACCGCAGTCATTTCACCTCATTACAGACAGCAACGTCACTCTAAAAGACAACATCGTACATTCAATCTGGGATCAGAAGCATTTCCACTCCGCTAAGCTCTGGGAACTTTTAAAATCAATGTAACCCGCGTCCTTCGCGGATACATTCGGGTTATTTAACTGATCCTATCCCAGGATACTCTGGTCCTCCAGCCTATTTCATACCACAGGGGGGCGCTGTGACTAAATGCTGATCGGCCAACAGAGGACCAGCTCCAAGGCCCTTGATAAAAATAAAGCTGAAGGGAACACGGAGCCCACTCTGAGGCTTGGAGCTTGGTTTCAGGAGACTGTAGGTTTCAGGACGCTGCGCGGCACACCAGGCAGGGAGACTTGGAGGGGTTTGATACAGCAAACCTCAAACTAGGTCTCCCGGGGGTCTCCTGGAACCAGCTTTCAAGCCGCTGTTCCTGAAAGTGTGTCTCTAATGACTGTGTATTTACATTGTAGTTACATAGTAATTACATGTGTACTTACACATAACCACAGTGTTATTATGCATAGTTACAATGTACTTAGTGTGTAACTCTTTTTGCATGATATATGTCAGTACAGAATTGTATCAGAAAACGGATTAGGGATATATCATGCAAAAAAAAACATACACATTAAATACACTGTAATAATAACATTGTAATGCATCTATTTACTAAGTAACTGCGATGTAAATACACAGTAATTAATGAAAATTACGAGGCTGTGTGGTCCAGTGGTTAAAGAAAAGGGCTTGTAACCAGGAGGTCCCTGGTTCAAATCCCACCTCAGCCACTGACTCACTGTGTGACCCTGAGCAAGTCATTTAACCTCCTTGTGCTCCGTCTTTCGGGTGAGACGTAATTGTAAGTGACTCTGCAGCTGATGCATAGTTCACACACCCTAGTCTCTGTAAGTCGCCTTGGATAAAGGCGTCTGCTAAATAAACTAATAATTAAAAAAAAGTCTTGCTGTTGAAATATGCAAATCAAATCTCAGCAGTGGATAAACCCGGATCCCAAGATCTTTATGAGTTGGGGGGGTGCTGGAGGGAGGGAAGGTACAATATATTCTTATTAATATCTTATTTGGGGGTAATATATTCTTATTAATATCTTATTTGGGGGTAATATATTCTTATTAATATCTTATTTGTATTCGTGGCGTGAACGATATATGCTGTGAAAGGACCGGACAGCATTTTCGTGTTCAGGCTTCAGCAGCATTTTACAAATAAAAGCGTCACGTGTCGGATTATCCGTGGGAGCTGATCTCGAATCCTGTGTTTTTCGGATTTGTTTGTGCGCTCTGACAGTGGCGCAATACGGTTATTACTTTTTATATACTTTCCCACGCACATGTTTCAAACAGATAACACGGCGTTTTAGTATCCAGTTACCAGCTGGCAGTAAACTGGGATGCATTTTTTGTTGTTGTTGTTTGTTTTTTTCTTACTAATTATTATTTATTTATTTCTTAGCAGACGCCCTTATCCAGGGCGATTTACAGTCGTAAACAAAAACACATTTCAAGAATCACAGTACAAGTATTAATACAATTAAGAGCAGGATAAATACAATGACTTCGGTTCTAGCAAGTACAAGAATATGACAAAATACGATTCAATAACGGAGCAGATAACAGTGTCAGTGATAGTTACATCAGGATATAATTAAATACAAAATACTACAGATTAAATAACGCTTGTGACGGATTACAGTACTCTAAAGTACAGGATTGAATGCAGTAAAATAGGGGGCAGATAAGAGCAAGCAAAGCGCATTTAAGGAAGAGTGATAAAGTGTCCAGAGGGAACACTTGTATCTCATTTGTATATATATATATATATATAAAAAAACTTTTCATTCCCGAAATGATCTTTTTAAAGTTTGACGTAACGTGTGTTCAGTCCATCTGGCACATCGCAGCACGCTGGGCATTTTTCCCCCCAAGAAGTTTGAAAATAATTACGATCCCCAGTGACTGCATCACAAAACTACATCTATCACTGTGACAAAAAAATAAAATAAAAAGTTTCTAATTACTGTGTCTTTACGCGGTCGTTACTTAGTTAATACGCGTTTGCTTACACAGAACTACAACCCTGTTATGCGCAGTTACAATGCACTTAAGCAAATGCGCGGTCGTTTTGAATTGTAGTTGGGTTTTGGGCTTTTCCAAATAAAGGAAAACAAAATAGGACTCCCACCGTATCTCCTTCGAAAAGGATTTCAGTTCCTGCAGGAGTTCATAATAACGAGACACCCACTTTCATAACCTTTATAGACCAGAAACCTTTGAGACTTGATCCAGATCGCAATGCCAGCTGGCCTGTTTTTTTTCTCACTCTGGGGTAATAGTCTATCATGTGAACCGCACTGGATGGGGCCTCAAACCCATATAACAAAACAGATAAAATAGCTGTACGATGATTTGTCACTTTCCCACGGTCTTTGCCCTGCAACCCATGAGAGATTTGCTTTGTAGTGGCATTTTTCCCTGGTTTTTACTGCGCTGTAACCCTCTGTCAGTTTCAAAGACCGCTTTTATGATAGGTGTTATATCAGAGCTCCGTGTAAATTATCCATATCGCTAACCCACGGCATTTGTAAAGGCATGATATAATATTAACAGGCATCCTGGGAAAACTAGGATTGTCCATGTTTAAAATCGTTCCCCCTATCATTTTTTTTTCCCCCAAAAAAATTGCAGTCGTGCGCTCAGCAAACTGACAGCGCGTCGTCTTTTTATTTGGTCGTGTTAGCGCCATTCAAAAATAAAATCTCAGGGATTATTTGTTTAAGAATTCATATTCTTGTTCGACGTCGTGGATCCTGTCTAGTTTTTAATTTATATAAACGTTTGCTAAAAAGAACCGAGCTCCCCACGTTTCGCTGTGTTTAACACACCTTTCTCAAGTGGAAGTGTGTTTGAAAACAAAACAGCGGAGGTACGTCTTGGTTTTTGATGGCATGGCACCCACACTCGCTTATTTCAATTTAAAGCCATCAATGCGCTTGTGATGTCATTCACCATGTAGTTAGTGATGTAAAAATCCTCTATTCTTTCTATTTAACCCTTCAAGCTTCCTGAGTCTATGTGTCCAAATATTTTAATTTATTTCTTCTCTGTTCTACGTTTATCTCATTTTATTTCTGCTGAAACTACACACTCGTGTTGTTTGTACAGTGTTGAGATGTTTGGTTCACTGATGTTTGAGAGGGGAGTCCTGCGAAGGAACTGGAAATCGAATAGGGATTTGAAAAACAGCAACCCTGGTTTGAATTTGTTTTCAAAGGTGATGCAGTGGCTGCGTTGCTATGGAAACAGGGCCAGGTACTCACCTAAAACTCCAGGGGACCTTCTGCGGCCTGCATCAGGGGGAATCCCCACCCTCGCCCACGTTTACCCGCACTCTGTATGTCAGGAAACAGCATCAGGAAAGTACCTGCAGAAATGCCACCAGGCCTCGCCAACGCACTGTAACCACAGCAGTATTATTATTATTATTATTATTATTATTATTATTATTATTATTATTATTATTATTATTAATAAATTAGTCATTTAGCAGACGCTTTTTATCCAAAGCGACTAACAGAGACTAGGAGGGTGAACTCTGCATCATCAACAACTGCTGCTGCTGCTGCAGAGTCACTTCCAATAGGAGCTCGTTTGTTTTACGTCTCATCCGAAGGACGGAGCACAAGGAGGTGAAGTGACTTGCTCAGGGTCACACACACACACACACACACACACACACACACACACACTCACAGGGAGTCAGTTATTATTATTATTATTATTATTATTATTATTATTATTATTATTATTATTATTATTATTATTATTGGTGAGTCAGTGGCTGAGCTGGGATTTGAACCTCCTGGTAACAAGCCCTAGTCTCTGTAAGTCACCTTGGATAAAGGCGTCTGCTAAATAAGACACTTTTATCCAAAGCTTCTTACAGAGACTAGGTGGGTGAGCTATGCTTCATCAACAACTGCTGCTGCTGCAGAGTCACTTCCAATAGGAGCTTGCTTGTTTTACGTCTCACCTGAAGGACGGAGCACAAGGAGGTGAAGTGACCTGCTCAGGGTCACACACACTGTGTGTGTGAGACCCTGAGCAAGTCATAATAATAATGATAATGGTCTGAGAAGTCAATGCACTGCGATGACTTTAAAGATAGAAGCTCGAAGTCTACTAAATGGACTGAGAGCAGTGGAAAATGTAACGATTCACCCAGTCCCAGACTGACACTGTGACATGCTGATTCTACAGAGAGAAGGAAAGTGCATCAGCTGATCTGAAAAACGCAACTCAACAGAAAACACAATGAAAAACACTTCTGCAATCCGCCTTAAACTCACCTCCAGTACCCTTATACAAGGTTTTTTTTTTTTTTAAATATGCTTTATCATGCTTTCACTGTGCTTTATTACACCCTGCTGTGATTTTACTATGGGATACTTCTATAAGGTTTTGTTTACCTTGATTTGATTTTTAATGTGCTTTACCATACCTCTCTGTGCTTTACAATGCTTCCCTATGCTTTACCATACCTCTCTGTGCTTTACAATGCTTCCCTATGCTTTACCAGACCTCTCTGTGCTTTACAATGCTTCCCTATGCTTTACCAGACCTCTCTGTGCTTTACAATGCTTCCCTATGCTTTACCAGACCTCTCTGTGCTTTACAATGCTTCCCTATGCTTTACCATACCTCTCTGTGCTTTACAATGCTTCCCTATGCTTTACCAGACCTCTCTGTGCTTTACAATGCTTCCCTATGCTTTACCAGACCTCTCTGTGCTTTACAATGCTTCCCTATGCTTTACCAGACCTCTCTGTGCTTTACAATGCTTCCCTATGCTTTACCAGACCTCTCTGTGCTTTACAATGCTTCCCTATGCTTTACCAGACCTCTCTGTGCTTTACAATGCTTCCCTATGCTTTACCATCCTCTCTGTGCTTTACAATGCTTCCCTATGCTTTACCAGACCTCTCTGTGCTTTACAATGCTTCCCTGTGCTTTACCAGACCTCTCTGTGCTTTACAATGCTTCCCTATGCTTTACTATACCTCTCTGTGCTTTTCAATGCTTCCCTATGCTTTACCAGACCTCTCTGTCCTTTACAATGCTTCCCTGTGCTTTACCACACCTCTCTGTGCTTTACAATGCTTCCCTATGCTTTACCAGACCTCTCTGTGCTTTACCAGACCTCTCTGTGCTTTACAATGGTTCCCAGTGTAAAGCTGCACCCATGGGAATGTGTGTTTTGGTGTCGCAGCAAAATAAAGAACTATTTTCCCAGGACTCTCCCCTTTCAGGGCCAGCCCAGTAGCATGCCTGGGTGCAGTGTGTACCCTGAGTCAGTACAGTACAGTACAGTACAGCACACTGCTGTTGAAATCACCTGATTTCACACTGAGAGACACACCCAGAACAGCTGCTAAATAAGAAAGGAGCTATTCAAACACATTATTATTATTATTATTATTATTATTATTATTATTATTATTATTATTATTAATGTATTCGTCAGATGTCTTTATCCCAGGTGACTCACGCAGGTGTCACAGGGCAGCGCAGGGTTACAATGCAAGCTTCATATTTAAACACAGTGTAGTTTACAGTAAGTGAAAATAATAACACTACTAGAATACAATACGAACTAGGATGCTATGTATAATAATAACACTACTAGAATACAATATGAACTAGGATTCTATGTATAATAATAACACTACTAGAATACAATATGAACTAGGATGCTATGTATAATAATAACACTACTAGAATACAATATGAACTAGGATGCTATGTATAATAATAACACTACTAGAATACAATATGAACTAGGATGCAGCCAGTTAGCATCACAGCAAGTTATATCTACAGTGACATACTAGCAGTACAGAGACTGCTATTAACTCTGTGTTAAGGTGCTCAGCTAAGTTCAAGGACTGCTCCTCAGTTATAGTTGCTTACCAAAGATACACACCGTGTAACACAGACCAGATCACACATTTATAAAGGTAAAAACCATCTGTGGCGCTTTGGCTGAACTTTCCTTTTGTTTCGCCAGCAGTACACTGGCTGTGCACTAGATGGCGCCGGCATAGGGAAGCATTGCAAAGCACAGAGAGGTATGGTAAAGCATCGGGAAGCATTGTAAAGCACAGAGAGGTCTGGTAAAGCATAGGGAAGCATTGTAAAGCACAGAGAGGTCTGGTAAAGCATAGGGAAGCATTGTAAAGCACAGAGAGGTCTGGTAAAGCATAGGGAAGCATTGCAAAGCACAGAGAGGTCTGGTAAAGCATAGGGAAGCATTGTAAAGCACAGAGAGGTCTGGTAAAGCATAGGGAAGCATTGTAAAGCACAGAGAGGTCTGGTAAAGCATAGGGAAGCATTGTAAAGCACAGAGAGGTCTGGTAAAGCATAGGGAAGCATTGTAAAGCACAGAGAGGTCTGGTAAAGCATAGGGAAGCATTGTAAAGCACAGAGAGGTCTGGTAAAGCATAGGGAAGCATTGTAAAACACAGAGAGGTCTGGTAAAGCATATTATAAAAACATGGCAAACCCAGGGTGAACTGTAGTAAATGCAGAGTATAGCCATGGAGAAACGCAGAGCAAAATGACTGTGGTCAAATGTTCTAAGTTTAAATCAACATTGCAACACTGTGACCTTTTAACTTGACATAAAAATTACCTTTAAGAACAAAGTCAAACAGAAACCTGGGTCTCTAAGGAGGTGACATCTAATTGATGTCATCTCCAAGGTAATAAATCTACATTGTGTGTGAAACACAGAGAGATCAATTAAAAAAAACAAACAGTAAGGATGCGTCCGTGATTGTTTGCCAACGCACCCTAGATTACAAAATAAAACACGACTGTGCTAGAGCAGGCACACGCTGTGACAGAGATCAATGCAACACAGTCACCTCCATGAATCATGACTTGAGGATTTAAACAGCCCTGTGACCGACAGGACAGCCAACAGAGAGCCAACAGAATACTCTCGACAGTGCCAGCCTCAGGGGCACTACAGTGGCAACGGTTCTGTATTACACTGAGAGGCAATGGCAGCACAAGTATAGGGCAGCTACAATGGGGTGAGGCTGGTAGAATGGGACCACAGTGTGCTCACTATACCCTCAATGATCTTCAATGGCAATGCAGACAGACAGATAGACAGACAGACAGGGGCACTACAATGGCAATGGTTCTGTATTATACTGAGAGGCAATGGCAGCACAAGTGTAGGGCAGCTACAATGGGGTGAGGCTGGTAGAATGGGACCACAGTGTGCTCACTATATACCCTCAATGATCTTCAATGCCAGCCAGTCCGATCGAAATGAACTTTTTTTTTTTGACACTGCAGCACGCACCCTGGCTGCAGGAACCGTCTGCTCCACCGGGTGAAGAAAGGGACGCGATTCGTCGACGCACGGCGAAGCATTACCGCCCTGACCTTGCAGCGGCCAGTATCTCCCAGTTCAGCGAGTCGGAATGCAGCGTTGCTAGGCTGGAGTACAGTTTGTACAACAAATAGAGCCTCCCTCGTCACATTCCTGAGCCAAACCTTCTGCAAACTTCGCTTACAGACAAGTCCAAACCTGTAGCCTCGCTTCTTTCTTTAAGATGCAAGCATGTGAAATAATCTGGGAGGGGAGGAGGAGGAGGAGGAGGAGGGGGGGGGTATTTATCGAGTCCTATTCCAGGTGTTTATTTATTTACTTCCTTGACCAGGATTTTGTAGCTGGTCATGAATCTGTGTTCAGCAGGGCGTTTTATTTTTGATATACCCTCGAAGTGATTTTTTTTTTTTTTTCGCCCCCTTGCTTGTTTGCTGAGACACGCTGTTTGATTTTGGGGTTTGGCATCGCCCCTGATTTGGGGCACGTTCTTCCAGTAAACCCCTGACTCTCTTTGATTACTGACTAGCCTGCTTTAGCCTGATCAAGTCCACAATGCTGGCTGTTTTCAAGACTCAGCCTCTGTGCCAGAATTGAGGGTCAATGGTTTGCGATGAATGTCAGCAGGGGGCCGGACTCCCACTGCATAGCAGTTTGATCCATTCCTGGCTTTCCTATGAGTTTAAAAAGACGCACCTGAGCTTGTTACCTAGACACGCTGTGGCTAATCAAGCTCCTAGTAAAACCAGGAATGGGTGCCACTGCTTTGCAATAGGAGTCTGATTCCCCTCCCTGTGACCGATTTCAGTGCACTTTCCAGATCTCAATCCAACCGAGCACGTCTGGGATGAACTTGAAGGATCATCATCCCCATCTCCCCCTGCCGATTAAAATAGCGTTGACTGAACAGATCCCTCAAGAGACCTTCCAGCACCTTGTGGAGTCTGTGCCACGTTGTGCCAAGGCTTTGATCAGGGCAAACGTTGGCACACCCCCTGTATTAGGGACACGACTTGGCAGCCTACAGCATAGACATATATTTTTATTTTTAAGTGCAGCGCTTTGTGATGCCTGCAATACACTAGCTGTGCAGTAGATGGCGCTGTCTGCTACTAATATAAAAAACAATTTAGCTGTGTCTATGGCAGTGCAACTAGTACTGAAGAGAAGCCCACTGAACTCAGAGTCAAAGCAATGCAATATCTGAGTAAGACAATATTCAACCACCGGACCGCCAAGCCTCCTTCGCAGTAATCTCGGACTAGCTGACCCGCTGTATCATTGAGCCATTGCAGGATTAGTGTGTTTTACAAGGCAGTGTTTTTTTTTTTGTTGTTGCTTTGTGAAATAGAGATCACAAGACCCTCAGGCAGCTCCAGGCGTTGTTTGGTTAGTGATACCTGACAAGGTCACGGTCAGAGAGCCTGTTCAACATTCAACATGTAAAATGCAGGTTTCCGCCAAAGCCTGAGACCAAAAAAAAAAAAAAAACTGCAAACACCTGCCATAACACTGTCAACACAGTCCGCAAAAACAGGCAGCCAGCACGACACCGAATTGACGCGCAAGGTGTATTTCATACACATTTTCATTTTCAATAGCTTCGAAATGAGTTCGTTCAATTGGGGGAAGGTGATGCAAAAGTTCTGGCTGTAGCTGTGCCCCAGCTTTGCCCCACACAGACTAGCCCTGCAGCGTGACGTAGCTGGACCTGCCCCTAGCAGGCGGATGTGTGTCTCTGCAGGAAGGATTGCATTCCCTTGGGTAGTTTAAACTGTATCTGAGAAGCTGCGGTCAAAAACCAGCTGATCTCTTCGTCACCGTTGTCTGTAAGCATCGCAAGCGGGGTTGAGGGTCAGTTCCTGTTTATCAATTCCCAGGAATCGGAATCGATATTTTAGCGATTGTAATAATCATCTCGATTGTTCAACTGCTGCTTTCATTCGAAGCAGGTTTAATTGACTCACAAACAGCGGCTTCAATTAAAGTCACTCTCAGCCGCTGTTTCCAGAAGCTCATTTTAACAGAACCCTGCTGATGGCAATTTTGATCAACGATGACGTGTCGGAATTCATAAAAAAAAAGGGGAACAGGAATAGGGAATTGATTTTAAAAAAGGAATTGAAAAATCAGGAATTGACTCTCAAGCCTGGTTGTCACCAATGGCAACGTGCGTCAGTGGTTTCCAATGAAAGCCTATTCACTTGTATTGAAACACACGCACGCACGCACACGCACGCACACGCACGCACGCACACATCAGATTATATTCTTTTTTTTCTTTTTCTATCCTCTTTTTTCCCCTTCTTTCTTTCTTTCCCTCCTTTCCTTTTCTTTCTTTTTTTCTTTTTCTCTCCTCTTTTTCCCCCTTCTCTTCTCTCCCTTTCTCTTTCTCTTCCCCTTTTTTTCTTTCCCTCTCTTTTTATATTTTCTTTCACTTTCTCTTTCTCTATTTTTTTTTCTCTTTCCTTCTCTCTTCTTTCTTTCCTTTTTTCCCTTCTTTCCTCACACCAGGATCTTATGCTTTGTTGTTTTATTTTTTTTGCGGTTGCATTCCGACGATGACTGGGATCGTGGGAGAAGCCGCGGATCTCAATTAGAAAGCTGCAGGGCGATTGTTTTCACATTCCTGGGGGATGAAGTCACTCAGCCCTGCCAGAGAACATCGCGTTCAAAGTTTTATTTTTTCAATGGAGTGTTTTGGAAAATGTGAGTCAGACAGGCAGACAGGCTAAACTGTCCGTGGGTGGCATTGGGCGACCTCCAGCATTTAAAGAGACGGTACCGTTAATAAAAAATTCAGAAAGTACCGGTTAAAAAAAATCCCTTGTAGTTATGCTTTTGCATTTTTTTGTGTGTGGAATTTTTCAAATTATTTTAGCCTCTTATTGCTTTAAATCTAGTATTCCACTTTACATTTTCTATAGTAAAAGCCCAGGAAAGTAATTACATCAACATTGTAAGCTTCAAAGAATTCAGAGAAACGCCGCTGGAGTTTTGGGTTTCAGTCCACATGGAGAGACAGGATTGTGGGAACAGAGAGATAATGTGATTGAACTGTAGGAGGCTGTGTGGTCCAGTGGTTAAAGAAAAGGGCTTGTAACCAGGAGGTCCCCGGTTCAAATCCCATCTCAGCCACTGGCTCATCGTATGACCCTGAGCAAGTCACTTCACCTCCTTGTGCTCCGTCTTTCGGGTGAGATGTAGTTGTAAGCGAATCTGCAGCTGATGCATAGTTCACACACCCTAGTCTCTGTAAGTCGCCTTGGATAAAGGCGTCTGCTAAATAAGACACTTTTATCCAGAGCGACTTACAGAGACTAGGAGGGTGAACTATGCATCATCAACAACTGCTGCTGCTGCTGCTGCAGAGTCACTTCCAATAGGACCGTGTTTGTTTTACGTCTCATCCGAAGGATGGAGCACAAGGAGGTTCAGTGACTTGCTCAGGGTCACACACACACACTCTCACACACACACACACACACACACACACACACACACAGGGAGTCAGTGGCTGAGCCGGGATTTGAACCTCCTGGTATCAAGCCCCCTTTCTCTAAACCACTGGACCACCAAGCCTTAAGGTTCGGGTTTGGGTTACATCCGCAGGATAGCATTATAATTTCGTGTAAGTACACAGTAATTAGAGACACAATGTAAATTGCTACCTAGTTTTATTACCATCTGCCCCTCTCACTTATGAACCAGTGATACAGCACTGCCCTTGTCTTATCTAACCAAACACCTCCCTCAACGGAAATGCACAGGCATGTAAAAGCTGCGAGTCACGGTTTGGGATCGATGCGACAGCTCAGTGATATGTAAACATGCTTGGTTTGTCAGGTATGAGAGCAAACCTGCTGGTGTTTCCAAACATAAGAACCAAAAGAAAGTTTACAAACGAGAGGAGGCCCCATTCAGCCCATCTTGCTCGTTTGGTTGTTAGTAGCTTATTGATCCCAGAATCTCATCAAGCAGCTTCTTGAAGGATCCCAGGGTGTCAGCTTCAACAACATTACTGGGGAGTTGGTTCCAGACCCTCACAATTCTCTGTGCGAAAAAAGTGCCTCCTATTTTCTGTTCTGAATGCCCCTTTATCTAATCTCCATTTGTGACCCCTGGTCCTTGTTTCTTTTTTCAGGTCAAAAAAGTCCCCTGGGACATTGTCGACATTGTCTATACCTTTTAGGATTTTGAATGTTTGAATCAGATCGCCGCATAGTCTTCTTTGTTCAAGACTGAATAGATTCAATTCTTTTAGCCTGTCTGCATACGACATGCCTTTTAAACCCGGGATAATTCTGGTTGCTCTTCTTTGCACTCTTTCTAGAGCAGCAATATCCTTTTTGTAACGAGGTGACCGGAACTGAACACAATAACCAGAAATGAACACAAACAGACTCTCGAAACTGACCTCCAGCCACTGTCAAGTTGAAATAGTTTCAAAATCCCTTGACAGAAACCTCAAAACGGCGTTTCCGGAACACATACCAACACACAGGCTCTGTATTTTAAGATAAGGCGTGTTTGACATACATTTGTTTGTGGGATAAGGGAGCCAGTATCTTAAACTGGAAGTGTTCGGGTTACTATCGACCAACCTACACCCTGTTCTTGCATGATAGCTGCATGACGCTAGTTGCATCAGTGTTTCAAACATCTTAATGCGTGTATTCATCTATTCGTCCTTGTCTGTCTCACTCTTTTTTTTCAGTTTAAAGCACCTCTCTCTGGCCTCTCTAGAGCTCTCAGATGTGTTTTCTCTCTAGGTACTCCTGGCACACCAGAGTGCGACCGTTAAACTGTTCCCCCCCCTGCAACACTCTGACAGAAATGCATCAGTATGAAGCAGAGTGTTGCCGGGGGGACAGGTTAGTGTTTACTTAAACGGCGTTTCCGTGGTGATTTAGCCGACTCTCATTGGCTGCCACTTGGAGCTGGGCGGAAGTACGTTGCAACGCCGACCAATCAAGCGACAGAGTGGGCGTGAACATGGAATCCACACCCTGCTTGTAATATCCTCGTGTCGTTTTTTTTTTTTTCTTTTTTAAGTAACGAAAAGCTTGAAAGAATTCAGGGAGACGCCGCTGGAGTTTCGGGTTTCATTTCACGCGGGTCACGGAGAGAGGATTGTGGGAACAGAGAGATAATGTGGCTGAACTGGCCCGGTGAGGTTTATTTGCAGCCAACCTCCGCAAGGGCCAGATAACAACACCATTGTTGGAGGGTCTGTGGATATTTACCGAGGCGTTGACCTCAGATTCCAGAAAGTCTTCAAACTTTTTAAAGGTAACAGAGGCACTGTGTACACAATGAAACCATTCTCTCCCACCCCTTACAAAAGCTTCCCACACTAAAAGCACACCAAAGTGTAGTAAAGCACAGTGAAAGCAAGGTAAAGCACAGAGAGGTCTGGTAAAGCATAGGGAAGCATTGTAAAGCACAGAGAGGTCTGGTAAAGTATAGGGAAGAATTGTAACGCACAGAGAGGTATGGTAAAGCGCAAGGAAGCATTGTAAAGCACAGAGAGATATGGTAAAGTATAGGGAAGAATTGTAACGCACAGAGAGGTATGGTAAAGCGCAAGGAAGCATTGTAAAGCACAGAGAGATATGGTAAAGCATGGGGGAGCATTGTAAAGCACAGAGAGGTGTGGTAAAGCCTAGGGAAGCATTGTGAAGCACAGAGAGGTCTGGTAAAGCATAGGGAAGCATAGTAAAGCACAGAGAGGTCTGGTAAAGCATAGGGAAGCATTGTAAAGCACAGAGAGGTCTGGTAAAGCATAGGGAAGCATTGTAAAGCACAGAGAGGTCTGGTAAAGCATAGGGAAGCATTGTAAACGCTGGTACAGCACAGGCATGCGTACATACGAACGCCTCCACTACATCCTCCATGCTGGGGATTTCACCCCAGAGAGGGGTAATAAAGTCCTGGAAATGACATATTAAAACAGCAAAACAATCAGGTGCTATTGAGGACAGCAGGGTGAGCTATCGTAAAAAAATAAAAAATAAAAAAAATAACCACACAACCAGGAGTTTTATTGCAGAACAAAACTGAATATGGAGTATTTGGAGTTTTGTTAATTCTGGTTTCGTTCTCCTTTGTTATTTTCTACCTGCTTATCTTTACAGCAATTCACTGCCAGCTGAAGTCTGTTTTATGAGTAGAAGAGCCTCCCTTTCTCTTTCTCTTTCTCTGCTCCACCAGCACAGAGCAGAGGGAGGCTGTTCAGAGAGTATAAGAGCCTCCCTTTCTCTTTCTCTGCTCCACCAGCACAGAGCAGAGGGAGGCTGTTCAGAGAGTATAAGAGCCTCCCTTTCTCTTTCTCTTTCTCTGCTCCACCAGCACAGAGCAGAGGGAGGCTGTTCAGAGAGTATAAGAGCCTCCCTTTCTCTTTCTCTGCTCCATCAGCACAGAGCAGAGGGAGGCTGTTCAGAGAGTAGAAGAGCCTCCCTTTCTCTTTCTCTTTCTCTGCTCCACCAGCACAGAGCAGAGGGAGGCTGTTCAGAGAGTAGAAGAGCCTCCCTTTCTCTTTCTCTGCTCCGCCAGCACAGAGCAGAGGGAGGCTGTTCAGAGAGTAGAAGAGCCTCCCTTTCTGTTTCTCTGCTCCGCCAGCACAGAGCAGAGGGAGGCTGTTCAGAGAGTAGAAGAGCCTCCCTTTCTGTTTCTCTGCTCCGCCAGCACAGAGCAGAGGGAGGCTGTTCAGAGAGTAGAAGAGCCTCCCTTTCTCTTTCTCTTTCTCTTTCTCTTTCTCTCTCTCTCTCTCTTTCTCTGCTCCAGCAGCTGATTCAAAACTCTATTCAATATTTTATATTGAGTTGTGCTGCCACCTAGCGCACAAACTGAAAATTGGCTAGCGGATCGATTAGTTGAGCCTGGATCCATTTGCAGGATGAGCAATCGATGTGTAATGGCGTTGGTCTTGTTGTTAAATTACCCGGCGGATAAAACAAGTTATCTCAATACTCGCTCAAATTAAACTGTACTCATAACTGTCGAAATATTGGATTAAGCGAATTGTTAGTAACGAAACGAGCAGGTTACATTCATTGTAAATGATACGGAGTCAGTAAGGAATCGTACTTAATTTCACTGAAGTCTTTTTTTGTGTGTGTTCAAATAATTTTGAATTTAAATTGCGTTTGTTTATTGTGTACAAAAAAAAAATCGTTTTTGGTACTATAAGAAGCATACTCTGCCTACTTTTTCGTTTGCTCGATACAGTACTGTTGTTTTCTATCTTATATATATATATAGATAGATATATAGATATATATATATATATATATATATATATATATATATATATATAGATATATACAGATATATATATAGATATTTTTGTAATATAGTTTAATTAAAATAATCTAAAATGAGTGTGGCGGAAAGTCGCGCTCAGCGAAAAACGGCTGGAAATTTGATGTCTAAACTACTGGACGCTGAAGAAGAAGACGAATTTTACAAAACGACGTACGGAGGATTTAATGAGGTAACCCCGCCTTTAAAATAATAATAATAATAATAATAATAATAATAATAATAATAATAATAATGTGTTTGAATAGCTCCTTTCTTATTTAGCAGCTGTTCTGGGGGTGTCTCTCAGTCTGAAATCAGGTGACTTCAACAGAATACTAATAATAATATGTTTTGATATATTTAAATATAAATTCCTAAATACATTTATTATTATTATTATTATTATTATTATTATTATTATTATTATTATTATTATTATTATTATTATTATTATTATGATGATCTAACTACTTCAGGGCAGCAGTGTGGAGTAGCGGTTAGGGGCTCTGGACTCTTGACTGGAGGGTCGTGGGTTCAATCCCAGGTGGGGGACACTGCTGCTGTACCCTTGAGCAAGGTACTTTACCTAGATTGCTCCAGTAAAAACCCAACTGTATAAATGGGGAATTGTATGTAAAAAATAATGTGATATCTTGTAACAATTGTAAGTCGCCCTGGATAAGGGTGTCTGCTAAGAAAATAATTATTATTATTTAATTTTAACACAGTTTGTGTGAACTCAATGGAGTTTGAGAAGTTGACCTGCCGTAACTTTAGGGGGGGGGACGTATTTAGATTCTAAAATATAACTAAATATTAAACTTAAGTTGGTCCGCGATGATTTGAATGCATTTCTTATAATAAATAATAAGACTGTAAAACGGTTGCTCTGTGCAGAGAGAGAGTCTTATTTCCGTCGCTGCGGATCTCTCCGTGCAGAGAGAGAGAGTCTTATTTCCGTCGCTGCGGATCTCTCTCCGTGCAGAGAGAGAGAGTCTTATTTCCGTCTCTGCGGATCTCTCCTTGCAGGAATCGGGAGATGACGAGTATAAGAGTGACCAGTCGGCGAGCGAGGACGAAGTGGACAGCGACTTCGACATCGACGAAGGGGCCGAACCGGACAGCGACCAGGAGGAATCGGAACCCAAGAGAAAGCGCCGTGTGGTCACCAAGGCTTACAAGGTAACCGCAGCCCCCGGCCTGAGCACGATGTGCGCTGCTGTGCAGAACCGGTACACATAGATTGAAAATCATTTTAAAACTGTGAACCTTTCTGTTTTTAAAGAAAATGCTACATGTTATGCAATCGTAGCACAAGGGCAGTTACAATGGGATGAGGCTGCCATTGGTAGAATGGGACCACAATGTGCTAACTATACCCTCAATGATCTTCAATGGCAATGCAGACAGACAGCGGCACTACAATGGTTCTGTATTACACTGAGGGGCAATGGCAGCACAAGTATAGGGCAGCTACAATGGGGTGAGGCTGGTAGAATGGGACCACAGTGTGCTCACTATACCCTCGCTGTTTCAGGAACCCCTCAAGGCCGCAAAGCCGAACCCCAAAGCCCGGAAAGCCTGGGCTCAGCCCAGCGGATCAGAGAAGGTGAAAGAGGAGAAGAGAGAGCCTTTCGAACTGCAGGGCGACGTGGGAGAGAGTGAGCAACTGATTTACCAAAACCTTTGTTTGTGCTTTTGCTTCGAGGGGAATGGCTATTTTAGAGCCCTAGTTGTGATTGGAAATGAGACTCCCGTTGCATAGCGGTTTGATCCATTCCAGGTTTTACCAGGAGCTTGATCAGCCCCCAGTGTGTCTAGCTAACAAGCTCAGGTGTGTCTGATTATTAAACTCCTAGCGAAAACCAGGACTGGATCACACTGCTGTGCAGCGGGAGTCTGATTCCCATCCCTGTTCTGCTGCGTCACAAATGGAAGGACGCAACTGTTAGAGGCGTGGAATTATCGTCCATTTCTTTTACAGTTTTCTCTTTGGTCTGAGCTGTTCCCCCCTCCCCCGCCCTCTCCAGACAGGAAGTCTGTCCGTCAGTCGACCACAGAGCACACACGGCTCACTTACCTGCGCCTGCAGGAGAGGCAGGTGCAGCCGCGCAGGAGAAAGGGACCACACCACGACCGCCAGCTCACCCAGGAAGAGCTGCTGGCAGAGGCCAAGATCACAGCCGAGATCAACCTGCGATCGCTGGGTAAGGAGAGGGAGACTCGTTCCCACAGCGCTGCCCCCCCGCACGCCCCCGCACAGCACTGCCTTACATTACAACACAAAGGAGAGGGAGACTCGCTCCCACAGCGCTGCCCCCCGCACGCCCCCGCACAGCACTGCCTTACAATACAATACACATCAATACAACACAACACAAAGGAGAGGGAGACTCGCTCCCATGCGCTGCCCATGCGCCCCGCACAGCACTGCCTTACAATACAACACAAAGGAGAGGGAGACTCGCTCCCGCAGCGCTGCCCCCCCGCACGCCCCCGCACAGCACTGCCTTATAATACAACACAATGCCATACACATCAATACACATACAATACAATGCAATGTAATGCAATACAATACACATGCAATACAATACAATAGCCATGCATTTTTATATAGCGTCCTCCCTTCACTCCGCGCCCTCCCACAGCGCTGTGCAGAATCACAAACACAGCAGGAGTGTGTACACCGCACTCCCAGCTACAACCGATGAGATAAAAGCACCTTCAAAAAAACACAGGATGCTTTCAGACTTAATCCAGTGTTTCACCCTGCCTGATGATGTCATCCGGGATAGAGTTCCACAAGCGAGGAGCTCAGCGGCTGATTTCTGATCCTTAAAAGTTTCCAGTTGCAGTTGCCTCCCTCTTTCAAACCTTTTCAATCCTGAACCTGTTTTTGTCGTGAGTCTCAATCTGTTCGCCTCCCCCCCTCTCCCCATCTCCCCTCCTCTCTCCCCATCCCCTCTCTCCCATTTCCCTCCCATCTCCATCCCTGCCCATCTCCCTCCCTCCCCTTCTCTCCCTCCCTCCCCATACCCCCCACCCTCCCCAGAGAACTACGAGCGTCTGGAGGCTGACAAGAAGAAGCAGGTCCACAAGAAACGCCGCTGCGACGGGCCCACGGTCCGGTTCCACTCGGTGCTGACCCCGCTGGTCTCCGAGACCCACCTCAAAGAGGAGACCGTCGACGTGGAGGGGTAGGGTGTGACCCTGTTTTTTTTTTTTGCACAGCAGCGTCACCCAGTCCAGGTTTTACTACCAGCTTGATCAGCCCCCAGTGTGTCTAGCTAACAAGCTCAGGTGTGTCTGATTATTAAACTCCTCATGAAACCAGGAACGGATCACACTGCTGTGCAACGGGAGCCTTATTTCCAATCACAATTACTAAGCCTCCTAAAATAATTTTTAGCCATTGGTGATACCCAGAAAACCTGCAGGGCAGTTGGCTGTCCAGGGTTAGGTTTGGCCAGCTCAAGAGGGGTACATTTCTAAACTGGACTTATCCAGGTCTGGAAATAAGACTCCCGTTGCATGGCAGTTTAATCCAGTCCAGGTTTATGAGTTTAATCAGACACACCTGAGCTTCTTACCTGTACACCCTGTGGCTAATCAGTACTGTATTCAGGAATGAGTGACACTGCAGTGCAATAGGAGTCTTCTACCCATCCTGGTAATTCCAGTACAATCTAACTGCAGTTAAAATCTAATTCCAGTCGAGTCTAGTCTAGTGCAGTTACAATGCATGGATGGAAATTGCGCAGCGGTTTGATCCAGTCCTGGTTTCACTAGGAGTTTAATAAGACACACCTGAGCTTGTTACCTAGACACACTGGGGGCTGATCAAAATCCCAAAGTATTCTGGGTAGTAACATCCTGGGTATTTTTAAGTCCTGACGTTTTGTTTTTTTTTTCTTTCTGCTCAGGCTAGACCAGGACCCCAGCAACAGCCCACCCCCCCCAGCACCGCGTCTCAGGACCCCCCCCAGCCCCCCACGGGGCAGTGCGCTCGAACCTTCATCACCTTCTCCGACGAAGAGACCTTCGAGAGCTTCTTCCCCCGTCCGCGAGCCCACCGCCCTCCGGTGCGAGAGATCTGCCCCGTGACTCACAAGCCAGCCCTGTACCGAGACCCCATCACAGACATCCCCTACTCCAACATCCGCGCCTTCAAGATCATCCGAGAGGCGTACAGGAAGTACGTGAGCGCTCACGGGCTCCCCAACACCGCGGCCGGGGGTCTGGGGAGCCCCGGGGACCCCAACTCCAGAGGGACCCGCCAGAAAATCATCATCAAGCAGCGCATGTCTGCTACCTAGTCCGAGAGAGCGACACTTTTGTAATCGACACGCAAGCGCAGGCATTGCAAACCACGTTTTGTTTTCCAGTTTTTCAATTTTTCAAATCAGATTCCCAATTCCAGTTCCTGTTCCTTCGAAGGGAGTTGATATTTCAGAGACCTAATAATCGTCGCGATTGTCTGACCTCCTTCTTTCACTCGAAGCCAGTTTCATTGACTCGCAAACAGCGGCTTCAGTTGAAGTCTCGCTCAGCCGCTGTTGTGAGAAGCTCATTTTAACAGAATTTGTTCATTTTGATCAGCGTGTTGATTTTGAAAAAAAAAATCCCTGTTTCAATTCCGGTAGTTTCTGTTCGAGTCGCTGGTTCAGTATTTGAAATATTTTTTTACAGCATCGTTGTTCTCCTGTAAGTTGCGTGTATCCCTTGTATTTGAGTTTCATTATAAAAAAAAAATAAAAAATCCTTTTTGTTGTAATAAAACAGCTTCTGAAATTGAGAGAGTTTTTGCTAATGTAACTATTCTGGAGTATTTTTTACAGAGACTAGGGTGTGTGAACTATGCATCAGCTGCAGAGTCACTTACAACTACGTCTCACCCAAAAGACGGAGCACAAGGAGGTTAAGTGACTTGCTGAGGGTCACACAATGAGTCAGTGGCTGAGGTGGGAGTTGAACCGGGGACCTCCTGGTTACAAGCCCTTTTCTTTAACCACTGGACCACACAGCCTCCTTAGAGGCTAGGGTGTGTGAACTGTGCATCAGAGTCTCTTACAGCAATGTCTCACCCAACAGACGGAGCACAAGGAGGTTCAGCGACTTCCTCAGAGTCACACACAGGGAGTCAAGATTTGAATCTAATATCCAGTATTCATTTTTGAGAAAACTTACCTGGCTTGGAGCTGCTTTTTGCGCTTGACTGTAGAATCCTAAACGCCGAGCGCGGGAAAAAGCTTTTTGTGTTCCGTTCAAATCACATGACGGCGTGACCTTTCAACTCTGCCAGCTGCATTACCCCTCGATTATTTAATTAATAATATGTGTTTACTGATATGAAACAAGCTTTGTGCACGTCTTCGTAATCTGTAGGCATGCCTTTTAAAAATTACTTTTAAGACTCAACAGCGATGCTTGCTTTCACTAGCTTCGATCAGCTTGAATCCTGTGTTTAATCTGCAGCTCTGACCAAATGTTTTGCATCACCTAGAATATTATTCTAGACATAATTCAATATGTTAACGTAACATTATTCGGCAGCCTTCATTCGCCTTTGAAAAGCAATAATTAGTTCATTCTATATAGAGGGTGATGCAAAACTTTTGGCCAGAGCTGTAGGCGTTATTTTTTTTAACTTGAACTTCACCAGAGTGTCCACTAGAGGGCGCTGCGGTTCCAAACTGTAGGAGCTGCCACTGTGAATGACACAGCAAGTTGGCAGGGGGGAGGATGAAAGACAGAAAGAAGGGTTCTGACACACAGGGCAGCTTTGCAGCTGTCAGACCCAAGCAGCTGAAAACACCCAACCATCTGGTAAAGTCACCTACATCTCCGAGCTGCGTCTGCAAAAGCACTGTGAAATCCTTTATATACCCGCCTGCATGAAAACACCTCTGGGTGTGAGAATTTCAATCTCCGCTCAGTAATCAGGGATATAGAAACACAC
>CM060280.1:5294676-5357176 GCA_030684275.1 Acipenser oxyrinchus oxyrinchus | reverse complement strand
GAAATGGTCTGTTTTCAGTTTAAGTTTGCAAAAAAAAAATACTGTGTAATCAATGCTGGTTTTTTTTTTGACAATAGAATACACCGTCAGATTTAAATTGTTGCCAAAGTTTGATTTCAGGGCAGATCGTGAATCATGTTTATGGCACCAAAACAACCCCAAAAAAAAAAAACAATAGCCTTTTTGTTTTTCCCAGCTGATGTGATTTGTTTTCTCTTGCTCGCTTGGTAAAGGAGAATTGACTTTTAATTGCCAGTCTAAATTTAGCAGGGGTATGCGTCGCCATGACAGCGAGGAAGGTGAGGTCGATTTCTCTTCGGCAGGTCTGAAATTCATCACGGGTCTGATTTTAGATTTGGCACGAACCTCACACAAAAAAAAAAGAAAAGAAAAGCGATGTCATTTATTTGTAACGTGTCTCCTTATTAAACCTTCCAGCTCCGTGCTAATTATTTCAAGATGTTTGGCACAGCACGCCGGCCTTCAGAAGACTACGCAGGCGAGGCTATTATTACACAGATCAGGGGAGAAACTGCAGCTGGGGAGCTTTCCTGAGCATGGGGTGGTCAAACGCCATGCTAGATTTCAACAAACAGAGTTCAGGATTGATTATTACATCTGGTTGTTTTTCTTTATCTATCTTGATTGTTTTAAGTCGGTATTCCCTGCTCCTCCCTTGATTCCCAGGAAAGGCGTTCATCCCGAAGCAGGTGAAGAGGAGATCCCGCAGGATGAGCAGATCACCCTGGAGCCTGAGCTGGAGGAGGCTCTGAAGAACGCCAGCGACGCAGAGATGTGTGACATTGCAGGTACTGAACGCACGCACACACGCACACGCACACGCACACAGACACACACACACACACAGAGACTAACCCTACACACACACACACACAGACACACATACACACACAGACTAACCCTACACACACACTCTCACACACACACACACTCTCACACACACACACACACACACGCACACACACACACACTACACACACACACACACACACACACACACACACACACACTCACACACACACAAACACACAGAGACTAACCCTACACACACACACACACACACACATACACACACAGACTAACCCTACACACACACTCACACACACACACACACTCACACACCCACACACCCACACACACGCACGCACGCACACACACACACACACGCACACACACACATGCACTAACCCTAGACACACACACACACACACAGACTAACCCTACACACACACACCTATACACACACACACATAGAATAACCCTACAAACACACACCTATACACACACACACACAGACTAACCCAACACACACACACCTATACACACACACACACACACACAGACTAACCCTACACACACACACAGAGCCACACAGACACACACACAGAGACACACGTATACACACACAGAGAGAAACACAGACACGCAGTGACAAACACACACACACACACTCTCAACCCAGCTCTGGGGTCTCCAATTCCCTCAGCTCAGCAGCATGTTAAAAACACCTGGCCCAGAGCCGGGAGTCTAATCCCAGCCTCTTGGGCTCGTTCACCCGAGGCTTCTAGCTACTTCAAGGGAACATGAACCGTGAAACCGGGTCCCATTGCTGCTGGAGCCCCACACCCGAAAAAACAGATCAGAGCACAAGGGAAGACGCCGTTCGGCCCATCAAGGCTCATCCCTCCCCAGTATCGAAATGCTCCAGGCTTCCTTGCAATTGTGGAGCAGTCGGAGGGGGAGTAGGTTACGTCACGGAGGATGTGAAGCTTTATGCCCATATACAGCACACGTATAAAAGATAGGGTATAAATAGCCTGCAGTACCAGCGGGCTGACCACTAGAGGGCGCCAGCGTGCAGAAATCAAGAACGACAGGACAGCTGACGTCAGCCCTTTAAACTAGGTTTTTCCATTCCAATCGAGCTCTCAGTTACTTAACTAGACCCTTAATTGAACTGATCATTTGTTTAATTAGACCGTTTTAATTGTTCTCAGCTCTAAACAGCTACGGAGTTCTAGTTGCTTATAAAATGTTAGAGCAAACTAAAATCTGCAACTGTTTAAGAGCTGAAAACATTAAAAAAAAGGTCTTAATTAAGCAAATGATCGTTTCAATTCAGGGTCTAGTTCAGTGATTGAGGGCTCAGTTGGCATGAAGACCAGCAGACGCACACAGGGGTCCCCGGGGCCAGGGCTGGGAATCGCTGGTCTAACGCACTGCTAAACAAATCGCGTTCTGTGCTTCAAGCTGCCTTCACACAGTCCCTTTTTCTTCGTTGTTTTTCCAGCTATTTTGGGGATGTACACGCTGATGAGTAACAAGCAGTACTACGATGCGCTGACCAGTGGAAACATCGCCAACACAGAGGGGATCAACAGTGAGTAGAGCGAGGAACCGCACGGCAAAGTGTAAAACAGCACAGCGAAGCACAGAGAGGTGTGGTGAAGCATAGGGGAGCATTGTAAAGCACAGAGAGGTGTGGTAAAGCATAGGGAAGCATTGTAAAGCACAGAGAGGTCTGGTAAAGCATAGGGAAGCATTGTAAAGCACAGAGAGGTAAGCATAGGGAGCATTGTAAAGCACAGAGAGGTGTGGTGAAGCATAGGGGAGCATTGTAAAGCACAGAGAGGTGTGGTAAAGCATAGGGAAGCATTGTAAAGCACAGAGAGGTCTGGTAAAGCATAGGGAAGCATTGTAAAGCACAGAGAGGTCTGGTAAAGCATAGGAAGCAATGTAAAGCACAGAGAGGTGTGGTAAAGCATAGGAAGCATTGTAAAGCAGAAGTAAAACCTGGAATGGGTGGCACTGCTATGCAACAGGAGTCTTGTTTCCATCTCTGGGTATAAATACTTCAGCAATCCCGTGTATTGAAATAGATTTTTTGTTTGTTTGTTTTAAACAGGCGTCGTTAAACCTGATGCCTACAAGTTGTACCCGACGAACCCCCGAACCCCACCAACGTGGAAGAGAGCCTGAAGCGAATCCGAGACAACGACAGCAGCCTGACGGACATCAATCTGAACAACATCAAGGTTCTCACGTGATTTTCAACCCTTAGCGGTCCATTTATTCAGCGCGTGTCGGGCGCGTCAGGTTCAATTTATTTCCACACGCGCAGTTTATTTTAGACGCGCTGTTTAAAAGTAATTTTATTCACAGTAAAACAGGTTTAAAAGGCACTGCATATCAACTGGACACTCAGTACTGCATCTCCAGCCCCACCCCTTGTTCACTATATTTTTCAAATACCTCTTCATAGTAGTGCATACCGATAAATCATCTCCTGATCGCTCGTTTTATCACCAAACTCCTCAATCATGCAATCCAAGTCGTTATTTTATTACTATAACATCTAAAAAAGCTCTGCAAATGTCTGTGATGTTCTTTGAGTGCTGGATGCAGAAGCAGCTGTCTTGTTTGTTTATGTCCGTGTTATCTCTGTGGTGTCGGGCTATCAGTATTCATGAGATCGCCCTTTAATTTTTATTGGCTTCTCTCGGCTCCTATCGTTCTCACTCGGGCATTGAATGGTTTTCTTGGCTTTTCGGAGAAAAAACTGAGAAGTGTTTCTTGCGTCTTTTGATGATGTCATACAGGGTCCGACATTGGACGGAAAGGGTTAACTAACTGAAGGTGGGTTGGAGGCGGGTGTGAATCGAGCACCTTAACCACTGTGCAAAAGAGCGGGACAGAATCCCTCACGCAACACCTTTGCAATCCTTCAAAAGAATGGAATTTTGTTTTGCCGGTAATAAGTGGGCTGTGCAGTAGATGGCGCTAGTGCTTACTCCTCTTGAAAATAGGAGGCACTTTTTACACAGAGAATCGTGAGGGTCTGGAACCAACTCCCCAGTAATGTTGTTGAAGCTGACACCCTGGGATCCTTCAAGAAGCTGCTTGAGGAGATTCTGGGATCAATAAGCGACTAACAACCAAGCGAGCAAGATGGGCGAATGGCCTCCTCTCGTTGTAAACTTTCTTATGTTCTTGTGTCTTCTTTGCCCGCTCCCCAGGACATTCCCATCCCCACGCTGAAGGATGTCTTTGATGCCATGAAGAACAACACATCGGTCAAATCCTGAGTATCGCTGCCACTCGCAGCAACGACCCCGTAGCACATGTGAGTAAAAAAAAAACTGAACCGTTTCTACAGGGATTCCGAGAGCTGTTCCACCCTCGACTTTTCTCCTCCCTTTGAGAATTCAACCGATCCCGTTCAGCCGACCGTGTCTCTCAGTCACGCAGCTGAAAAGCGTGTCGATAGTAAAATTGATTTCATGTCAGTTTTCTTTTGGTTTTCTGATAATAATTTCTCCTGAAACCCGAGTTCGAGCCGCAGAGTGGTCTCTGTGTTCCCTCCGTTAGGACAGCCTCAGGTAGTAAATGTTGGAGGCTACTTCAGTAGTTAACTAGCTGTTCAGCCTGCGCTTGTAGATCTCTGGACTCGCCTGACCTCAGCACCACGTTACTGGATCCTCAGCTGATGCGCTATCCTTGCACTATTGCACTGCTAACATGTCACTGTAGATATAACTTGCTGTGATTCTAACTGGCTGCATCCTAGTTCATATTGTATTCTAGTAGTGTTATTATTATACACAGCATCCTAGTTCATATTGTATTCTAGTAGTGTTATTATTATACACAGCATCCTAGTTCATATTGTATTCTAGTAGTGTTATTATTATACATAGCATCCTAGTTCATATTGTATTCTAGTAGTGTTATTATTATACACAGCATCCTAGTTCATATTGTATTCTAGTAGTGTTATTATTATACATAGCATCCTAGTTCATATTGTATTCTAGCAGTGTTATTATTATACATAGCATCCTAGTTCATATTGTATTCTAGTAGTGTTATTATTATACATAGCATCCTAGTTCATATTGTATTCTAGTAGTGTTATTATTATACATAGCATCCTAGTTCATATTGTATTCTAGCAGTGTGTGATGGGGTGCAGCCTATTTTGTGGTGGTTTTGTGTTTTTTGTATTGTTTTAGAGTGGATATGAGTGAGTTTGGGGTGTGGTTCAGTGAGTGAGTGAGTTTGTGTGAGGAATGTGTGGAATGTGCCTGGGCTAATGAGGTGTGAATTGCCCAATTAGCCCAGGCACCTGTATAAAAGGGAGTGGTTGGGTATGTTAGTTGGTGAGTGTTTGTGAGAGGGAGAAGACCTGTGTGAGAGAGTGAGTGGTTTGTTTTGGTATAGTTTGTTTAAAGCCTGTTTTTGTGTTTGTCTTTTGGTTGGCCATTGTGCCTTTTGTTTTGTGTATTTTGTTTAATTAAAAGTCTTTTATTTTCCCTGCACATCCTGACTCTGAGTCTCCTTGCCTTGGTCAGCCTGTCACAGGTGGTGTCAGAAGAGGGAGAGTGCCTCTGGAGACTTGGAGCAGGAGTGCAGGATTTTTTGTTTGTTTTGTTTAAAAAAAAAAAAAAAAAAAAAGGGAAAAAGGAAGAGAGGATGAGGTGGAAGAAGGACCGGGAAGCGAGGGACAGGGAGGAGGAGGAGTACATCAGGGCCAGGCACCCGAGGAGCTGTAGGTCACCACTGTTGTGCCCCTCTGTAACCAGCAACATCAGTTTGCCGCCTGTCCCTTCCGGGTACTATGAGGAGCCCGAACTTCCACAGCCCGAGTGGGAGGAGCCCGAACGTCCACAGCCCGAGTGGGAGGAGTCCGAACGTCCACAGCCCGAGTGGGAGGAGCCCGAACGCCCACAGCCCGAGTGGGAGGAGCCCGAACGTCCACAGCCCGAGTGGGAGGAGCCCGAACGTCCACAGCCCGAGTGGGAGGAGTCGGTGCGTCCACGGCCCGAGAGGGAGGAGTCGGTGCGCCCACGGCCCGAGAGGGAGGAGTCGGTGCGCCCACGGCCCGAGAGGGAGGAGTCGGTGCGCCCACGGCCCGAGAGGGAGGAGTCGGTGCGCCCACGGCCCGAGAGGGAGGAGTCGGTGCGCCCACGGCCCGAGAGGGAGGAGTCGATGCCACCTCCACCAGCAGGGGAAGATTACCTGCTGTTCCCACCTCCACCGGAGTGGGAGGACTGCCTGTGGCTCCCGCCTCCACCGTTGTGGGAGGACTACCCGTCGCTCCCACCGCCACCAGCAGAGGGAGAATACCTGCTGGTGCCACCTCCACCAGCAGGGGAAGATTACCTGCTGTCTCTTCCTCCATTGCCGCCACCAGCAGAGGGAGCATGCCTGCTGGTTCACCTGCTGCTGCCGCCCCGAGAGCTAGAGGGGAGGAGCCATCGCTGCCGTCCCAAGAGCCAGAAGGGGAGGAGCCATTACTGCCATCTCCAGGGCCAGAAGGGGAGGAGTTACAGGCTCAACCCCTGAATTTTTCTGGGGGAGAAGGGCAGGATGCTGGTGTCCCCAGCAGCCTCTATTTATGCTGCTGAAGGGAGCACGGCGCAAACCAGCCCTACCCCGCTGTCGGAGGAGCCGGCAGCGCCACCAGCCCTACCCCGCTGTCGGAGGAGCTGGCAGCCACTAGCCCTAACCCCGCTGTCGGAGGAGCCGGCAGTGCCAACAGCTCTAACCCCGCTGTCGGAGGAGCCAGCAGCGCCACCAGAGGGAGATGTGCTGCTGTTCCCGCCTCCGCCACCAGAGGGAGACGAACTGCTGTTCCCGCCTCCGCCACCAGAGGGAGACGAGCTGCTGTTCCTGCTCCTGCCATTAGAGGAGCTGGAGCGGGCTCTACCTCCTGTTGCCAACAGCGAAGAGGAACTCTGGCCGCTGCCACCCTGGCCGGAGGTTCCTGCACTGTTGGCCACGCCAAGGATGCCTGCCTCGCACCGCCCAAGGATGCCTGCCTCGCACCGCCAAGGATGCCTGCCTCGCACCGCCCAAGGATGCCTGCCTCTCACCGCCCAAGGATGCCACAGCCACTCCGGCCAGGGATACCACGCCTGGATCGCCTGGGGTTGCCTGCTGCCCGCGATCGCCTGGGGAGTCACCAGTTACAAAGTACGAGGGAGAAGTGGAGCTCCCGCTGCCGCCTTCATGGCCAGGGGCTCCTCCCGAAGTTTCCTCCCAAGGGTCCGCTGCCGCTGTCGCCTCCCGAGGGTCCGCTGTTGCCTCCCGAGGGTTCGCTGCCGCCGCCGCCTCCTGAGGGTCCGCTGTTATGGCCTGGGGCTGCCGGACTATCTTTGCTTGGGACCACCGGACTGCTTGTGGGCCAGGGGAAGCCTCTGCCTTCTCCCCAGCACCAGAAGAGACTATTTTGGGACTTTAAGGGGGGAGGTGGCCATTTAGGCCATGTTGTGCTGCGCACAAGGAGGGGAGGTGTGTGATGGGGTGCAGCCTATTTTGTGGTGGTTTTGTGTTTTTGTATTGTTTTAGAGTGGATATGAGTGAGTTTGGGGTGTGGTTCAGTGAGTGAGTGAGTTTGTGTGAGGAATGTGGAATGTGCCTGGGCTAATGAGGTGCGAATTGCCCAATTAGCCCAGGCACCTGTATAAAAGGGAGTGGTTGGGTATGTTAGTTGGTGAGTGTTTGTGAGAGGGAGAAGACCTGTGTGAGAGAGTGAGTGGTTTGTTTTGGTATAGTTTGTTTAAAGCCTGTTTTTGTGTTTGTCTTTTGGTTGGCCATTGTGCCTTTTGTTTTGTGTATTTTGTTTAATTAAAAGTCTTTTATTTTCCCTGCACATCCTGACTCTGAGTCTCCTTGCCTTGGTCAGCCTGTCACACAGTGTTATTATTATACATAGAATCCTAGTTCATATTGTATTCTAGTAGTGTTATTATTATACATAGCATCCTAGTTCATATTGTATTCTAGTAGTGTTATTATTATACATAGCATCCTAGTTCATATTGTATTCTAGTAGTGTTATTATTATACATAGCATCCTAGTTCATATTGTATTCTAGTAGTGTTATTATTATACATAGCATCCTAGTTCATATTGTATTCTAGTAGTGTTATTATTATACATAGCATCCTAGTTCATATTGTATTCTAGTAGTGTTATTATTATACATAGCATCCTAGTTCATATTGTATTCTAGTAGTGTTATTATTATACACAGCATCCTAGTTCATATTGTATTCTAGTAGTGTTATTATTATACACAGCATCCTAGTTCATATTGTATTCTAGTAGTGTTATTATTATACACAGCATCCTAGTTCATATTGTATTCTAGTAGTGTTATTATTATACATAGCATCCTAGTTCATATTGTATTCTAGTAGTGTTATTATTATACATAGCATCCTAGTTCATATTGTATTCTAGTAGTGTTATTATTATACATAGCATCCTAGTTCATATTGTATTCTAGTAGTGTTATTATTATACATAGCATCCTAGTTCATATTGTATTCTAGTAGTGTTATTATTATACATAGCATCCTAGTTCATATTGTATTCTAGTAGTGTTATTATTATACATAGCATCCTAGTTCATATTGTATTCTAGTAGTGTTATTATTATACACAGCATCCTAGTTCATATTGTATTCTAGCAGTGTTATTATTATACACAGCATCCTAGTTCATATTGTATTCTAGTAGTGTTATTATTATACACAGCATCCTAGTTCATATTGTATTCTAGTAGTGTTATTATACAGAGCATCCTAGTTCATATAGTATGCTAGTGATGTTATTTGCAGTTACTGTAATCTACACTGTATTTAAATATGAAGGTTTTTTTTTATTCCAGGCTGCAGCAGAAATGTTGAGAGAAAACAAATACCTCCAGAGTCTTAATATCGAGTCGAACTTCATGACTGGGGAGGGCATGACGGCCATCGTCAGCGCTCTGAAGGAGAACACCACCCTGACAGAGATCAAGATTAACAACCAGGTACAGCCGGAACCTACTGAATCGGTCGGTGAGAGAGGGGGGGAGGGTTTTCACTGTTACACAGCTGCACTGGAGCATTGTGGGACATGTAGTTTTTATATAGACTTTTTCCATCCAGCTGAAGAAGGACTTGTAGTCCAAATAATCCTGATGTAATCCCGTTTGCTAAGAAATAAATAATAATAAATATCTATTGTTGTAATTTGTTTAGAAACAGGCTCCACGTTTAGATGACCTGTATATTATTTTTTTATTTTTATTTTTCTGTATAGCTTTGTGTCTGCATTAAAACGCATAGGCAGGACTCTTCAGAACCAATATTGTTAAATCTATTAAAACACATTCTCATAAAACCGCACAGTACCTGAAAGGTGAGAAATAGCTACATCAAAATCAAGGGTTTATCCGATTACAGTGAAATGTCTATTGGAGGCAATGTGTGACAAAAGTGGAAAACAAATTCCGTGTTCACCATTAAGAGGAAAGCTTTATTTAAACAGGGGGTTCACACAATCTCCAGTGTGGGCCCCGGTGTATTATAAAACTACAGCACCCACAATGCTGCTCTGCTGCTGCCTTGCATTCCAGGGCCGCATGAGGAGCAGAGCATGATGGGAGCTGGAGTTCCTTTCACTGCTCCAGGACTGAGATTATTTTTTTTTCTCCCTCTTCCCACAGCGCCAGATGCTCGGGGACTCTGTGGAAATGGAGATCGCCGACATGCTGGAAAAAAACACGTCCATCATTAAGATTGGGTATCATTTCACTCAGCAAGGACCACGTGCTCGAGCTGCCATCGCCATCACCAGAAATAATGACCTCCGTGAGTGTCCCCCTGGGAAAGGCACGGCCGCGTGGTGTGCAGGGGGGGAGTCACACAGTCAGGGGAGCGCAGGGGTCCCCGAGGGTCTCTCCTGGTAAAGGCACGGCCGCGTGGTGTGCAGGGGGGTCACACAGTCAGGGAGCGCAGGGGTCCCCGAGGGTCTCCCTGGTAAAGGCACGGCCGCGTGGTGTGCAGGGGGGGAGTCACACAGTCAGGGGAGCGCAGGGGTCCCCGAGGGTCTCCCCTGGTAAAGGCACGGCGCGTGGTGTGCAGGGGGAGTCACACAGTCAGGGGGCGCAGGGGTCCCCGAGGGTCTCCCCTGGTAAAGGCACGCCGCGTGGTGTGCAGGGGAGTCACACAGTCAGGGGCGCAGGGGTCCCCGAGGGTCTCCCCTGGTAAAGGCACGGCCGCGTGGTGTGCAGGGGGGAGTCACACAGTCAGGGGAGCGCAGGGGTCCACAAGAGTCTCCCCTGGTAAATGGGATAATTGGACATCCTAAATCTGGGAGAAAAACAGGGGTAAAATAACTGGCCACTCTTAAATTTATTTAAAAACATTGTAGCAATACATTTAAAAAAAAGTCTTTCTCTGTGTTCTTAGAGGTTTAAAACAGATTAACAAACAAGCACTATTATTCATTTCCTTTCTTTTTTATTTCAGTCCGTCAAAAGAGAGTGGGGTGATCTCTGCCATGTGACGTTCGACGGGCGATGTACCCCCTCACCCCTCCCTTCCCTTATGAAAAGCACAATGCCTTCTCCAGAAAGGACACTGCTGGGTGTATAGCTTTTAAAAAGCGACTTGTAATGATACTGAAGCATCACAGCCATCTTCACTCCTATTCTTCTGCTCGGATCACTTTGTTTCAGTAAAAAAAAAAATCTTCTAAGTGCCCCACATACAATAGATGCCGCTTATTAACAATCTCTCAGTTCCCAGCAAAAAGTTTTCAATTACTGAAAGTTACCATCAAACGACAAGCCCTGGTTTTCAAGTGTATTTATCTAGAACAATGATATATACTGTAGTTGTACAAATATGACTCTGAAATACATGTTTGAAATGTTACAGCTTTAAATTAACATGAGGAACACCCAAACATAGAACTGTGTACTAAAACAAAACAGGAAGTGAGCTTAAATCAAACTACACAACGATGTACTACAACTGTCTTTACAACAAAGCAAACACATGCAAAAATATGTGTTGTACTTTTCAATCAATTCTGAAGAACACACTTTTAAAATAAGAAACTGTCCAACGTTGTCTGGCTTTTTTTTTTAACGACGTACCACCTCCTGCTGTAAATCCATCTCAATTTTGCAGGCCAGTTTCAAAGCCGCGATTCTACCTCGGTCGTCCGGAAATACGTGTTTGCGAAGTCAGTGTGTTTTAAAAGCTGCACGAATCACAGGCGTGCGTTCTGCAGCCAGGAAATAAACGGAATGCAGTTGCTAATATCAGAATCCCATTAAGGTTAAAGTCTGTGGGATGGGATTGCTTCTTGTGGAAATGCTAATAAAGCTGTCTTTATCAGGGTTGCTAATAAGTTGCATCTAGTGTACATCTCAAAATCCAAAATGAAATACCACTGTACTATTTTTTTTTAGCGACACCATTTTGTAGTTTTCTTTTGATTACACGATGCTAAATAAAAAGATCTAAATTATGTTTTGTTTTTTTTAAAGGACGTCTCAGTCCTACAGTTCTGGGTGATGGATAACGTTTGGTTTTGCAGACAGTGTGAGGAGCGAGTGAGTTTAGATCACAGTGATGTTTCTCACTCTCGTATCAAGTTGCTTGTGTTGGTTTGGCGTGCGCTTCTCTCGCGGCTGGCGTTCTTCAGCGTTTTGTGAGCTGCACACCTGGAAACGAGAATCAGAAATCAGAACGCGGCTGCTGGCTACAAACTAGAACGATTGCAAACATCACAAACCGTTACAGGGGTAGAAATTAAATGAAACTGCTTATCGATCGCGCTAAGAGTTTGGATCTTGATGCAAAAAGTGATTGCATCATCCCCTTATAGAATGAGCTAATTTTGCTTCCTAAAGTCGAACGAAACCTGCTGAATAATGTCACGTTAGCATATTGAATTGCAGTTTTCCCCGTACAGTTAACGAAAAACTGATATGGCATTTCAAAATCTAACATGAAATCCTGTTCTGCCGTTGTGGCTTCCTTCCTGGAGACTTTTTGCGATTTTATCGTTTTGTAGTTTCTTTGATTTACATGATGTTAAATAAAAAGATTTAAATTATGTTCATAGATTTTATGTCTCAATTCTAAAATTCTAGGTACAGCTGTTGCCCATCAAGGCTCAGATTCAATGTTATTCAAAGACTCCTTACATCGCGTCAGCCAGCGCTACAAACACTTATGTGCAAAAATAAGAAAGTACTGTAAATAATAAAAATGTGAATTATTTTTCTTGTTCATTGCCTCCTTAATGTTTGTGAGATTTTTTTAAATTTTTAAAATGCATTTAGAGTTCTTCATGACTCGTGTAAAGATCACAAAAGCTAGAGCAATCTAACGCGGGTCGTACAGTGAATGCTTTTTAAATCCCCGGGCGTTTATTGAAAGTTTTGCCCGGTTGAAATCGGCCGTTTTCGCGGGCAGACGTTTCATTTGAAGGCTAGATTTCTGTGAAGAAGTTTTTTTCCCGCTGTGATCTATTCCATCCACCTGCTTCCAGGGCTAAAGCTGTCCGCTTCGCTCTGGGTTTATTAATACCAAGGGGGGGGCGGGGAGGTGGGGCGGTCAGCTGGCGAAATGGATCCAGCCGGGATCGCGTTACAAGTCTCTCAAAATACTCTCTGAGGAGAGCAGAGAGCTCCAAGACTTGTCAACAGCTGCCTGCCTCAAGGACCAGGGCGTCTGGTCAATCAATCGCAGCCCTGGACGGCCGTTTCATTCCAGGAGGGTTAAACGTTAAACTAGTCATTGTATTTATCTTGCTCTTATTGTATTATTACTTGTACTGAAACACTTGACATGTATTTGCTTACGATTGTAAGTCGCCCTGGATAAGGGCGTCTGCTAAGAAATAAATAATAATAATAATAATAATAATAAAACGGGTCAAACTGAGAGATCACAAACAACTGCAGGGTCTGGGTGGAGGTTTAAATTAATCAGTTAAAACGATTCAGAACAGGGTTTGAAACAACAGACCAGGCAGGGATGGGCCAGTTTCGTCTACCCCCTGGTTTAGGAGGGGGGATCACTGCGTCCGGCACAGCCCCTTTAAAAAAACGACCAACGATGCGATTTAGGCAGGAAACATCACAAGGGAAAGTTACCTAGGAGATGAGGTTGACAGCGCAGCAATTTTCGAACCCAGTGGATCTGGTGTTATAAAAGCACATCTTCCATGGGGTACAAAAAATACAGTTTCAAAACTCCTACAGAGAAGACAGCAGGGATGGAAACCCGATTCGAGGGGGTTCAGGAAGCAGGGAGGGGGGTCTCCTCATCGGAGTCGAATTCCACGTTCTCGTCCTTCACCCACTCCCCACCCCGGTCCTGGATCCAGCCGGAGCTGCAGGTGCAAGGTTAAAAAAAAAAATTATAATTAAGACAAAAGCATGGATTGATCTGCTCTGTTACGCTATAAAAAAAAAAAGGACCGGACCACGTTTCAAATCTTAACGTCCCTTTATCAGTTCCAAACGCCCCGCATTGCATTCTGCATGGAGCGTTATTGTCTAGATTCAACGCGTGCCGCTGGTATTAACAGACAGAGGTGTCTGATGAGATGTTCTGAACCCTAGGAGAGACGGACTCAGGTGAGACAGCGATGGTCCAGATGATCTGGAGGTATTGGGAGCTTCTCTGTCTGTGTCGCCTCTATGCCTGCTATTTCTACTCTAGCAGAACACTGACACCTGCTGGGCAGAAGCAGAACTGCAGCTGCTCAATTTCAAAACCTGTCCAAGCTTTCAAAACAACGCAAAATTCAACAACCATGTTCGTTCAAACAACAATTTATAAATGTATTTAATATATATATATATATATATATATATAATGTTAATAAAGACCTATTTTCTGGTTCCCTTGGCGGAAGGTTTTACCTCTTCAGCTTGAGGTAGTGCTCCAGCTCTCTGCGCCGCTCCACTGCCCCGGGATCCGGTTCTGCAGGAGCAGCGGGCCGGGACTTCTTCTTTTTCGCCTTGCCCTTCCTGCTGTTCTGATCTGTGCGAACGACAATAAAACAGAAGAAAAAAAAAATAAAGATTTGAAGGGCGAACGATCAATGCAGCTTGGAAAAGACCGTTTGATACGTTTCAATAATTCAAAATTAAAAACGGTAAGATCTGTACACCGACATAGATCAAAATTGATAATGCGCAAACCTACAACATAATTAAAACAAAGAAACCATTTTCTATGGCTTGTTAAAAACATGAATTAAGGATTTATTATTATGTATTATTATTAGATTCCAATTTTAAATCTATTCCAATTTGTTCGAAGGAATCGATTTAAAAGGGAATTGGGAACCGATTTTAAAAAGGAAAACAGGATTTGACCCTCTGAACGCAAACGCATTGACACCAGCTGAACCGATTCCTCATGCAGCTGTGTACCCGGTTGGCTGACTCTGTGTCCAGGAAGTGATGTCACCGATGCAGCGTCCACGCCGGAGGTCCCCTCTGTCACGGGCTGTGGTTTGTGGTTCCTAGCAGTCGGTCCGCAGTCATCCTTCGGACGATCACCTGAAAAACTGCAACACAAACAAAAAATAAATAAAAAATTAAATGAAGGCGGCTGATCAGTGCTTGGAAAACAAAATATAACTTCGAAGGAACTGGAATGGATAGTTTAGAGGCGTCAGAATCGCTGCGATTGTTCCAACAGCTTCTTCTGCTCGAAGCCGGTTTAATTGACTCGCAAACTCAGTTTCAGTTGAAGTCACGCGTCGCCGCTGTTGTGAGAAGCTCGTTTTAACAGAACGCTGCTCCATTGCAGTTCTGATCAGCGATGACGTGTTGGGAATTGATTAAAAGGGAACTGGGAACCGATTTTAAAAAAGGGGGGAGTTGAAAACACAGGATTTGACCCCCTGACCTTAGCTGGATCACAAACCTGGTCTTCTTCTGGTGACAGCTGTTGTAGGGGGCGGATTTCAGCAGAGCATGATGGGTAATCCTACGCGTCTGAACCAATAAGGGAGCAGGACCAGGAACTTCCTTCAAGGAAAGACAAATGGGGACAGCGGGACTCAATTTCAATTACAATTACACTTCAATTACAGCGGAACCACAGAGTCACAGAACCCCCCTGTTGATCGGAAGTCTCAAAGGTCCGGCACTCTGAAATTTTCGATGGTTTTAATACATGCGCTCACCTGCTCTCTGCAGTGTGGAGAATAACACGGATGCATCCAGCAGAGTTACGCAATAAATATCACAATATCACACTAAATATAGGGGGGGTGAACTATGCATCATCAACAACTGCTGCTGCTGCAGAGTCACTTTTATTATTTGTTTATTTAGCAGACGCCTTTATCCAAGGCGACTTACAGAGACTAGGGTGTGTGAACTATGCATCAGCTGCAGAGTCACTTACAATTACATCTCACCCGAAAGACGGAGCACAAGGAGGTTAAGTGACTTGCTCAGGGTCACACAATGAGTCAGTGGCTGAGCTGGGATTTGAACCGGGGACCTCCTGGTTACAAGCCCTTTTCTTTAACCACTGGACCACACAGCCTTCCAATAGGAGCTTGTTTGTTTGACGTCTCATCCGAAGGACGGAGCACAAGGAGGTGAGGAGTCAAGGTTTTACTAGCAGCTTGATCAGCCCCCAGTGTGTCTAGCTAACAAGCTCAGGGGTGTCTGATTATTAAACTCCTAGTGAAACCAGGACGGGATCACACTGCTGTGCAGCGGGAGTCTGATTCCGATCCCTGGTGCTTTATTAACAATCTCAATACTCTGTTACCTGCCTGCCTTCCTCTTCTGCTTTAACGTAGTCTTGATGTCTCCGTTTAGCAACCTCGTTTTCAAAGCGCCGTTTCTTGCCGTAAAACCATTTCAAACCTACGAGCATTTAGAAAGGAATTAGCGCGAGAAGGTAGACTTTTGTGATTCTAGTTTATTTTCATTACATGATGTTGTGTGTGTGTGTGTATATATATATATATATATATATATATATATATAGAGAGAGAGAGAGAGAGAGAGATAAAAAGATCTAAATTATGTTTGTATAGTTTGTTTTTTTTCTTTGGAAATGTTTTACAATCCTAAAACCCTGGGTGATTACATAACCTCTGGCTGCAGCTGTAGAGTCTATTATTATTATTATTATAATATATTTCATAGCAGACATGCTTATCCAGGTCGACTTACAAATGTTACAAGATATCACATTATTTTTACATACAATTACCCATTTATACAGTTGGGTTTTTACTGGAGCAATCTAGGTAAAGTACCTTGCTCAAGGGTACAGCAGCAGTGCCCCCCCCACCTGGGATTGAACCCACGACCCTCCGGTCAAGAGTCCAGAGCCCCTAACCGCTACTCCACACTGCTGCCCTGAAGTGTGTGTGTGTGAGAGAGAGAGCGAGAGAGAGAGAGAGAGAGACGCACACACTTTGGGGTGTGCTGCATTAGTTCCTTGAGGAAGTCTAAAACAGACTATCTTCGCAAAAACAACTCTCTCGCTTATTTTATTTTCTGCTTGAGGCTGGCAAGAGCTGATCAAACTAAAATAAAATGGTTTAGCTTTCAAAACTAAAAAAAAAGACACTAAGACACTGTCCACAGAAGGAGACGGCAGTTCCCTACCCTCCAGGTGTCTCTTGCCAGCCCTGTGGATGGTCAGCATGTCCACTGTGTCAAACACAGGACGGGAGGGACAAACCAAACAGGTGTACCTGGGGGGAGAGCAAGGGCAACAGCCAAGCCAGTTATTTAAGCAGGAGATTTATTTGTAAAACAAATTTATAAGACAGGCTCCCTTGAGAAAGATATGTACAACATATCGAAACGTTGGGCAGCTGGCTCTTTGAGCTGATATATACAGTACTGTGCAAAAGTTTTAGGCAGGTGTGAAAAAATGCTGTAAAGTAAGAATGCTTTCAAAAATAGACATGTTAATAGATTATATTTATCAATTAACTAAATGCAAAGTGAGTGAACAGAAGAAAAATCTAAATCAAATCCATATTTGGTGTGACCACCCTTTGCCTTCAAAACAGCATCAATTCTTCTAGGTACACTTGCACACAGTTTTTGAAGGAGCTCAGCAGGTAGGTTGGCCCAAACATCTTGGAGAACTAACCACAGTTCTTCTGTGGATTTAGGCAGCCTCAGTTGCTTCTCTCTCTTCATGTAATCCCAGACAGACTCGATGATGTTGAGATCAGGGTTCTGTGTTTCAACCTACATATTGAATTGATGATCATTAGCACCTGTTTGGTATAATTGTTTAATCATACACCTGACTATATGCCTACAAAATCCCTGACTTTGTGCAAGCGTACCTAGAAGAATTGATGCTGTTTTGAAGGCAAAGGGTGGTCACACCAAATATGGATTTGATGTAGCTTACTTTAATATAATATAAAGATTGTGTTACCCTCCATTCTTCAGCAAAGCAGCCTCATCTTCTGGGATGAAATGTGAAAGGAGTTCTGCCACTCTACGTTTCTAACAGAAGGGAGGAGAGACGTTAATTTCTGAATACAGGACAGTGGGATGGGAATCAGACTCCCGTCGCAGAGCAGTGTGATCCAGTCCTGGTTTCACTAGGAGTTTAATAATCAGACACACCTGAGCTTGTTACCTGCACGCTGCGGCCAAAATAAGAATGCTGCCGGTTCAACTTCAATTCTGATCAGTGACGTGTCGGAATTGATGAAAAGGGAAGAGGAATTGGAATCGTGGGGAATTGATTTTAAATTGGGATTGAAAAACGCCCCTAAAAAATACTGAAAATCCAAACTGACTTACCTTGAGCACGTTAAGTTGGCTCGGGTCATTGCCTTCCCTTTTAAATGACATAGTTGATGTCTGCAAAATAAAGTCGCGTAATAATCCCGGGTAATTTAAATGGCACGCTAAATAATATTAATAAACTTCACTCTCCACCAAACAGCCCACCGCCGGTGTGAGTCTGGGCGTTGTAGTTGTTAAAAAAAAAAAGTGTCGTCGCATTGTCGATGACGAAATAAATAGTTTAATAAAAAAAGGTGACTCGAAATATATTTATTTTCGCTCCGTGAGAAATAAATTATTACAACTCGCTTTATAAATGTAAAAGGCAAGGTGTGTTTATTATTAGTACGCTTTTGATACGCCGTTCTGTTACGTAATGAAAACTACAACTCCCGGGAGGCTTTGCTCCCTTTGTTCGCCTCACGCACTCACCGCGCGCAATCCAGAGGCATTGTGGGAGCTGTAGTCATACAAACCGAATTCACGGTCCGGTTCACTGGCTCCCTGACTCCGATTGAACTACAAATCCCAGAATGCAGCAGAACTTTGCAAGACTCGATTTTCAGGGAGCTGACTGAGTGACTGAATTTGTTTTAATAATATTTTTTTTACGGAGTTGGTTCGGAGTCAGGCGCTGTGGATTAAAACGTAATGTGTTTATTTGTTTGTATTAGCACGATGTCGGGTCTTTAGTGGTTAATGAGGACTGAAACCTCACTTCATTTTAGGACCGAGTAATAATATATATATATATATATATATATATATATATAGTTTATATAATAATATATAGTTTAGAGACGCGCATTTAAATCGTTTAAAATCCAGCTTATTCAAAAGCGTGTGTATATTATTATTATTATTATTATTATTATTATTATTATTATTATTATGATTACTGCCGAACAGCACACACGTGACGTCACCGAAACGCATTAGCTTTTGAATTTTTTTAATTACATGAAAGCAGTCCCTACTTAAGTTTACGACACAGTTTTTACAGTCAGTCAGAGGGAAAAAAAAAAGTTTTCATTGTCAGTACTTGACCACAAAACTATACTCTTACAATTAAAGCGTAATGTCTTCGAGTTACTAACTTAAATTTATACTATAAACTAAGATCGGTGTTTTATATATATATATATATATATATATATATATATATATATATATATATATATATTGTAAGCGTGTTGTGTGTCACGTTGAAACGTTTATTATATTAAAGCGACTCGTGTTTAATTATGTATTAATTTTTGTTCTTGTAATTATGCCGACACAAAATAGTTTTACCCTTTTAAACAAAAAAATGAAAACAAAAATGAGTGTCGCTTGAAGCAGGACCTGATGAAAGTCAATAAAAAAAAAATACTTAAGGGAATTTTGATAACAAAAACTTTAAAAAAAATAATAATCATGTCTTCTTTGGGCCGGCCTCCTTCCTCGTCCTTCACCTCCTCCTCCTCTTCGGGCGGGGAGGGTCTGCTGTCCGGCAGCCGGACCCGCTCCTACGGTAGCCTGGTCCGCTCTCCGGTTCGGGAGAGGCAGCTGGAGCATCTGGTTCAGCCGGGGGAGACGCTTCAAGGACTGGCTTTGAAGTACGGCGTGACGGTGAGTGAATGAGCGCTGCAACTCTTATTCCCCCCCTTGTTCGTTTTTTATTTATAAATTACACGTTATAAAAATAAACTATCAGTTTGTGGTACCTGTCAAAAGTACCTACTTTGCAGACTGCCCCGCCCTCCTTGCACTGCGCATGCTCAGATGTGTGTGTTTTTTTCCCCCTCTTGCAGACGGAGGACGCGCATCAAAAAACCAAGCAGCCAAGTTTTTTTGGCGGTAAAATACGTGTTTTGTCATCTTAGATTTTAACCCTACATGTAACTAGTCGGTTTTATATTGGATTTTGACAGCTGCTGTTGACGAGCGTCGTACCGTGTACTGCACAGGGAGTTTACCCGCTAGATTCTGTAAGTCGCTTTGGAGTTGGTTCCAGACCCTCAGAATTCTCTGTGTAAAAAAGTGCCTCCTATTTTCTGTTCTGAATGCCCCTTTATCTACTCTCCATTTGTGACCCCTGGTCCTTGTTTCTTTTTTCAGGTCAAAGAAGTCCCCTGGGTCGATATTGTCAACCCAGTGCATTCTGGGTCGTTTTTATCTGTCAACCCAGTGCATTCTGGGTCGTTTTTATCTGTCAACCCAGTGCATTCTGGGTCGTTTTTTATCTGTCAACCCAGTGCATTCTGGGTCGTTTTTATCTGTCAACCTAGTGCATTCTGGGTCATTTTTATCTGTCAACCCAGTGCATTCTGGTCCGTTTTTATCTGTCAACCTAGTGCATTCTGGGTCATTTTTATCTATCAACCCAGTGCATTCTGGTCCGTTTTTATCTGTCTACCCAGTGCATTCTGGTCCGTTTTACCTGTCTCAGGTACCATTCTTACCTTTGAGAAGCAGGACTACGTTTACCAGAATGCATTGGGGTGTGAGTTAAAAAACAGAACTGTCCCGCAATTATTTATTTATTTATTTATTTATTTAATTCTCTCAGTCCTAAAATTCTAGGTGATGCCAAACTTTTGGCCAGCTCTGTAAAGATATGGGCGCTAAAGTCACGCCCGCCCGGACAGCGGTTTTCTGTCTCGGATGTTCTCGCAGTTTCCGTGTGACGCGCACAGCAGAGAAAAACAAACAAACAAACAAACAAACAAACAAACAAAACAGTTGTCACAGGTTCTTGTGCCGTCAGTCAAATCCTTTCGCCGCAGGAACTGTTTGACGTCAAATGATCAAATTCAAATACCGCTTTGGAAGTCAAACGAATCCTTTTGTTTTTTTTTAGTGTGTGTCGCCCTCGCTATATTAAAATGCAAATATAGACCTGCTTTTAAGGTGTGATCCAGTCCTGGTTTCACTAGGAGTTAAATAATAAGACACACCTGAGCCTGTTAGCTAGACACACTGGGGGCTGATCAAGCTGGTAGCAGTAAAACCAGGAATGGATCACGCTGCTGTGCAATAGGAGTCTTATTCCCAGCCTTGAGACTGTACATTGAAAGATGTTCTATATGAAGCAAAATGAGTTCATTCTATAGAGTGATGCTAAACTTGCTTGTTCATTTATCAGATGGAACACATCAAACGCGCAAACCGCCTGTACACCAACGACTCTATCTTCCTGAAGAAATCCCTCTTCATCCCGGTCTTCACCAATCGGGAGGCTCCCTTGAGCAGCCAGTCAGAGGCCGGGAAAGAGGAGGGGGCGGGGCCACCGCAGGGAGAGAACGGCTCGTCGGCCAATGGGGCGGGAGGAGGCGGGGCCAGCGACTCTCGCCCGGCCGATTTGTCTGCCGCGGACTTCCTGAAGAGGTTGGACGGCCTGATCAGCCAATCAAAAGAGGCGGCCGTTAAAAAGATACAGGAGGGAGGAGAGAAGGGGTGAGAGATCAGTTATATTTTTTTTCTTTTTGAAGTTACTGAATTGGCCTCCCTGATGCTTGAGTCAACCTAACAGGGTGTAATAATGCTAAACACTTGCATGGCCAAGCTATGGTCAAAAGTTTAGCATCCCCTAGAATTGGAGCGAATGCGAAGTAACGAGCTTGCTTTGTTAAAAAAAAATATATATATATGTTTTTTTTGTTTTTTTTTCTTCAGATTACTGGAAGGCGACGCCCCTTTTCGCGCGTCGGCCTATCACAGCTCTCGAGGGCAGAGCCCCTCCCCCCGGACGCAGCAGCGCGCCCTATTGGGTCCCGTTCCGCTGACAAAGACCCGGCTCACTAAGTCTCTGCGGGACCACGAGGACGAAATCTTCAAACTTTGACGCTGCCGTGTCCTCTGTCCGTTTTTTGTCTTCCCCCTAACCGTTTCCCAACTGCAACGTGACGGAGCTTCACTGGGATGAACTACAGGAGACGTCAAACCTACAGCCGCGGCCAATTTTGCATCGCCCTATAAAATGAACTACGGTTCCCAGCATGCCTTTGCACCTGCAGCAACGGCGAGGGATGCTGGGAGCTGTAGTTCTTTAGGTCGCGGTCTCGTCTCACAAGCGATACAGACCTCTATTACGAAGCGTCATGTACAGCTCTGGCCAACAGTTAAACGTCACCCTATGGAAGTCATTTAGCTTCATAGAGTCGAATGAAACCTGCTGAATAATGTCACGTTAACATTTTGAATTCCATGCATTTCGAAATCTAACATGAAATACTGTCTATTAGGGCTCCCTTCCGGTATTGCGATTTAGTAGTATCGTTGATTCACATGATGTTAAACAATATATCTAAATTACGTTCATATTGTCCTAAAATTCTAGGTTATGCAAAACTTTTGGCCAGAGCTGGTATGCGGATCCTAATAAAGTGACCAGGCAGAGTTCAATGGTGTTAATGAAGCTCCATTCTTCCCTAGAGGCAAATGCACTGTGTAAAAACAGTCCATTCATCATCGTGTCATTTGATTTTAGAGTTGTTTGTTAATACTGTTGTGTTTTTCTTACACTGTGCGTAATGCAATGTTGTTTTTTTTTACACCTCTTGTTTAAAATAATACGTTTTATTAATATTTAGATTATTATTGTATAATTATAAAACAGGTTTTTTTTTTTAATGCAATGCATTAGGGATGTTTATTTTTTTTTTTTTTTTTTTTTTTTTTTGTCAATTGCGGCAGTTTTTTTTTTTTTTGTGGGAGAAAAAATAATGCTAATGTGTCAGTTTATGAAAATTTGCATCTAGCAAAAAAATAATAATAATCTCCGTCTCATTTGTTTTTGCAACGTAAGAATTTGAAAGTGTGGTTACGTTATTTGGCCAGCAGATGGGGCTAAAAACCCCTAATGCTAGACTCGAAGCGCAATACAAAGAGGAAGTCATTTTTAACCGCTGCTTCCTAGTATCTGTTAGATTTTCTGCACAGCGCAAACTTGCAAAGACTGAAAGCGGGAGAGTCAATGAAATACGTTTCCCTGTTTCTGTTGTATAGCATATTTCTGCTTAACCATTAGGTACTAAATAAACGTGTCTTTGTGGGGGGGGAACACACACACAAGCTGTATCTATGTTGATACATTCAAAATCTGATTTCTGTCTCAATTTTTTTTGTTTTGAAAACTTTCATTTTGGTTACAAATGGCCGCGTCCGATTTTGATGCGTAGCCAAGTTAGTTAGGCATGTCTGTAATTAGTGCGGTGAAATTTCACACCGGCTATGAAGCTGAACACAGAGATAATTTAGAGTTATCATCACTGCAGGGGGGAAAAAAAACACACACACACCAATAAATGGATCATTTTGAGGCTTCAGTTTCTTATTTTATATCGAGGGGTCTTTATATTGAGGGCCCGCTTTTGCTGAATTATTAACAGTTCCGTTTAGACTTTAGCGGTGAACAAAAACAGAGTCAGTTATCATTAACAATATAGTTAAAGACACACTTAAAAACAACAGGGAGGTGCCAGTTAAAAAAAAAAAAAAAAACGACATGATTTAATACTGAAATAACGTCATAGTTCTGGACCTGTACAGATTTTGAAACCCGCGTCATTAAAAAAATAAATAAGACTTATCTGTTTGCATAACGGGTTAAAGAAACCTCCAACTTTTTTAAAAAAATTATTATTCTTTTATACTTTTACATTTTTAGACCGTGTCCCCCTCCTAAATCATTTCATTGGCTGTAAAGCATTTCAGTCACTAGGGGAAGCATTTGATTGGTTAACAGCATAAAAAAAGGGGCTGGGGGGTCAATTTTAATCTACAGGTGAAATGATCAAGGAAGTGCAACACTATGTAATTTTGGAGGGGTTGATATACACAAAAGGTTTAAATTATTCATTTTATTTCAGGACGTTTTGGATATATCGTTTGTCCGAAACGTCCTGAAATAAAATATTTTTTTTTTCTCTTCAAGTCCTAGTTGCTTGCCATGTAACCGGGGCTAGATTAGAGAAAGTGCCTTCCTTTACAGCACGAAGCACCGTCTGGCGATCTAACCCGTTTGAACGGAGTTTCATTTAGTTTTGACTGCAATACACTGGCTGTGCACTAGATGGCGCTGCTGCCGACTAATAGAGAGACACATCTAGAGATCTAGCCTGCATTACAGATAAGCAACAAGAACTGAAACTCCTACACAAAGCAACTGAAGTCAATACAAGTTTTTTTCTAAAAAAACCCCACAAAATCTGAGTCAGTGCAATAAGTACGACATTGTAAAAAAAAAAATCAAAGAACATATCATTTACTTTCAAGACCACAGCTATGGCTGTAAAAGTTTTGCATCGGCTGCTGGGGAAAAAAACTCATTTTGCTCTATAGAGTCGAATGAAACCTGCTGAATAATGTTACGTTAACATATTGAATTGCACACCACAGCTTTGTATAGTTTTCCAGATACTTAACCAGACAAAAATCGAACAATGTGATGTTTCAAAATCTAACATGAAACACTGTGCAGCTGTTATGGCTTCCTTCCGGTAGACTTTTGTAGTTTCTTTGATTGCATGAGGTTAAATAAAAGATCAAAATGATGTTCATATAGTTTTTTTTTTTTAATGATGTCTCGATCCTAAAATTCTAGGTGATGCAAAACTTTTGACCACAGCTGTGTTTCAACTGCTCAGACGAGACCTGCAGAGAATGGAAATTCACAAGAAGGAGTGGAAAGCGATTTCTTTTCTTCGCTCGAACATCTTCGCTGGAGTTGGGTGTTGTCGCATTTTACAGTAAAAGCTCGCAGCATTGATATATAAAATGAAAAAAAGGGGGCTTTACAAACTTAAAACATTTACCGATCTGCATGGAGGATTAAAGTTTCCAGCGGTGTTATTAAACTTAAAAATAAATAAATTTAAAAAAACAGACAAAACAAAAAACACATTTAAAAGCATAAACCAAATCTGATTTTTTTTTTTAATTCTTTTTTTTTTTTTTTAACAATACAGAATGGTACACTGTTTTGAAATGGGTTCAGTCTCCTGGTCATGGCTATTAATACCAGCCAGCTTTGCCAGTGACAGAGAATCATTCTGATAACTATATATGATATCAGATATCACCAAAGCATTACAATGGCTGGGGTGGGCAGATTTGCGTTAGATCTCAGATAAAATATTGGTATTAAAAAATAGCCTAGAATTCCCAATTCTGTATTTATACTGCATGTAAAACAAATGTCTATTCTTGTCAAGTCCATAAAACTTATATAGAGGCTCGCTGGTCCAGTGGTTAGAGAAAGGGGGCTCCAGGTTCAAATCCCAGCTCAGCCACTGCCTCGCTGTGTGTGAGACCCTGAGCAAGTCACTTCACCTCCTTGTGCTCCGTCCTTCAGCTGAGAAAAAAACAAACAAGGTCCTATTGGAAGTGACTCTGCAGCAGCAGCAGCAGTTGTTGATGATGCATAGTTCACCCCCCCTTGTCTCTGTAAGTCGCTTTGGATAAAAGCGTCTGCTAAATTACAAAAAAAAAAAAGTCTGAAGTCTTTTTTTTTCAGTTGCAGTTCCTCCCTGTCTCCACAAGGGCGGCGCCCTATAGCTTGCCCTCCTCCACCAGTTTGTTCATAGCCGTGCAGATCTTTTGAAGGTGCCCCCAGAACGGGCCCTTGGGGTTGTAGAGCTGGGTCAGGAGCTCTTTGTCGGAGAAGTGGTTGAAGACGTGGTTGATTCTGCCGTGGGATTTGGGAGTCAGATGTTTGTCCACCAGTTTCAGAAGCAAGTCCCGACAATCGGTGAGCAGCTCTGACATCACGGCCTTGTCGAAGGTAAATTCCACCTGCAAAAAAAAAAAAAAAAATTATTTAACATCCAGCGCCATCTAGTGTTCAGCTACTTCGGATCAAAATCCCTTTTGTATTTTAATATTTTATTGATTTTTTTTTTTTTAAGTTTTTTTTTTATAATTTAATTTAAACTGTCATTCTTTTGGTTTTTAATTCCAATTTTATTCCATCTTTATTATAATGATCTAGGACAGGGCTTCCCAACCCTGTTCCAAGGGGGACCCCTCTGTGTGTGTCTGCTGGTCTTCATAGCCAACTGAGCTCTCAATTACTGAACCAGCCCCTTCATTGAACTGACCATTTGCTTCATTAGACCTTTTAAATTGTTCTCAGCTCTTAAACAGCTGCAGAGTTCAAGTTGCTTATCAAATGTTACAGCTGACTTGAAATCTGCAACTAATTAAGAGCTGAAAACAAGTCTAATTAAACAAACGATCAATTCAATGAAGGGTCTAGTTCCATAATTGAGAGCTCAGTTATTATTATTATTTATTTATTAGCAGACGCCCTTATCCAGGGCGACTTACAATTGTTACAAGATATCACATTATTTTTTACATACAATTACCAATTTATACAGTTGGGTTTTTACTGGAGCAATCTAGGTAAAGTACCTTGCTCAAGGGTACAGCAGCAGTGTCCCCCCACCTGGGATTGAACCCACGACCCTCCGGTCAAGAGTCCAGAGCCCCTAACCACTACTCCACACTGCTGCCCAGTTGGGATGAAAACCAGCAGACACACACAGAGGGGGCTCCCCCCTCAGGACTGGGTTTGGGAACCGTTGATCTAGGAGGTGAAACGCGGACGGCGTGGACTTGGCTGTCCGGCGGGCTGCGCTGTCTTTGTGAAGCGGGCTTTACCTCGTAGAAGCTGATGGCGGTCATTGCTCCGTGATGCAGCTTCTTCTTGAACTCCTCTGCCAGCCGCAGCTCGTCGGCGCTGAACTTGTTGTGTCTGTAGAGCACTCCGATCTTCACCGCGACCTTGACCAGGTCCTTCATGATCTTGTGAGCCTCTCCGCGGTTCCCCGTGTACTCCTTCGACACCCGGTACAGCTCGTCCAGGATCTCGCTGCTCGTGTCGTCCACGAACATGTGGGCCATCGACTTGCTGGCCATGCGGCTTAGAATCTTCTTCTGAACCTGCATGGCCACGTCTTTCGAGCTGAAAGCTTCCATGACCAGCTGGGGAGAGTGAGGAGAGTGATTAAGCACAGAGAGGTGTGGTAAAGCATAGGGAAGCATTGTAAAGCACAGAGAGGTACAGTAAAGCATAGGGAAGCATTGTAAAGCACAGAGAGGTCTGGTAAAGCATAGAGAAGCATTGTAAAGCACAGAGAGGTCTGGTAAAGCATAGGGAAGCATTGTAAAGCACAGAGAGGTCTGGTAAAGCATAGGGAAGCATTGTAAAGCACAGAGAGGTCTGGTAAAGCATAGGGAAGCATTGTAAAGCACAGAGAGGTCTGGTAAAGCATAGGGAAGCATTATAAAGCACAGAGAGGTGTGGTAAAGCATAGGGAAGCATTGTAAAGCACAGAGAGGTATGGTAAAGCATAGGGAAGCATTGTAAAGCACAGAGAGGTATGGTAAAGCATAGGGAAGCATTGTAAAGCACAGAGAGGTCTGGTAAAGCATAGGGAAGCATTGTAAAGCACAGAGAGGTCTGGTAAAGCACCGGGAAGCATTGCAAAGCACAGAGAGGTATGGTAAAGCATAGGGAAGCATTGCAAAGCACAGAGAGGTCTGGTAAAGCATAGGGAAGCATTGTAAAGCACAGAGAGGTCTGGTAAAGCATAGGGAAGCATTGTAAAGCACAGAGAGGTCTGGTAAAGCATAGGGAAGCATTGTAAAGCACTGAGAGGTACTGGTAAAGCATAGGGAAGCATTGTAAAGCACAGAGAGGTCTGGTAAAGCATAGGAAGCATTGTAAAGCACAGAGAGGTGTGGTAAAGCATAGGGAAGCATTGTAAAGCACAGAGAGGTCTGGTAAAGCATAGGGAAGCATTGTAAAGCACAGAGAGGTCTGGTAAAGCATAGGGAAGCATTGTAAAGCACAGAGAGGTCTGGTAAAGCATAGGGAAGCATTGTAAAGCACAGAGAGGTCTGGTAAAGCATAGGGAAGCATTGTAAAGCACTGAGAGGTACTAGTAAAGCATAGGAAGCATTGTAAAGTACAGAGAGGTGGTAAAGCATAGGGAAGCATTGTAGCACAGAGAGGTCTGGTAAAGCATAGGGAAGCATTGTAAAGCACAGAGAGGTCTGGTAAAGCATAGGGAAGCATTGTAAAGCACAGAGAGGTCTGGTAAAGCATAGGGAAGCATTGTAAAGCACAGAGAGGTCTGGTAAAGCATAGGGAAGCATTGTAAAGCACAGAGAGGTCTGGTAAAGCATAGGGAAGCATTGTAAAGCACAGAGAGGTCTGGTAAAGCATAGGGAAGCATTGTAAAGCACAGAGAGGTCTGGTAAAGCATAGGGAAGCATTGTAAAGCACAGAGAGGTCTGGTAAAGCATAGGGAAGCATTGTAAAGCACAGAGAGGTCTGGTAAAGCATAGGGAAGCATTGTAAAGCACAGAGAGGTCTGGTAAAGCATAGGGAAGCATTGTAAAGCACAGAGAGGTGTGGTAAAGCATAGGGAAGCATTGTAAAGCACAGAGAGGTCTGGTAAAGCATAGGGAAGCATTGTAAAGCACAGAGAGGTCTGGTAAAGCATAGGGAAGCATTGTAAAGCACAGAGAGGTCTGGTAAAGCATAGGGAAGCATTGTAAAGCACAGAGAGGTCTGGTAAAGCATAGGGAAGCATTGTAAAGCACAGAGAGGTCTGGTAAAGCATAGGGAAGCATTGAGAGACGACGCTCGCGTTAAAAAATAATGATAGGTGTTGGAAAAATGACTTTAAAACGTAGAAAACTGCACTTATATTTAAACTGGGGGAAAAAACTGTCAACCTTGTTTATGGTATATTTGGATACATAGACTCGATCCCAGGATGCCTGACGGTTTAAATAGAAAGGAAGAGTAGATTTTTACATCAGTAACTGCGTAGTAAATGACGTCACAAGCGCGTTGATAGAGTGTGGTTGCCATGGCATCAAAAACCTAGACGTACCTCTGCTGTTTTGTTTTCAAACTCACTTCCACTTGACAAAGGCGTGTTAAACACAGCGAAACGTGGGGAAGTCGGAGCAAACATTACTATTATTATTATTATTATTATTATTATTATTATTATTAATATTATTAGTCATGTTTTTGCTCTAAATGGCCGACTTCCCAGTGTTTTGGTGTGTTTAACACGACTTTGTCAAGGGAAAATGTGTTTGAAAACAAACAGTTGAGGTGGTTATAGGCATTTGATGCCCTGGTGGCAACTACACTCGCTTATTCTGTATAAATAAAGATATAAATACATGAATAAATACATAAACAGACACCGCTTGTCTGCAGTTGGCCTCAGCGTGCTGCCTGACCGGAGATGTTTTTACTGGGGGTGTGACAATAGGAAAGGCCCTGGTGTGGGATTACCAGGGTCAGAGAAGGCCGCAGGCATTGTTGACTCGGGAGTTCCTTCCCCAGCATTGTTCTAAACCCGACTTCCTGTCATTATGTCAATGCGGAAACACAATTTAAAATCCCAGCTCAGCCACCGACTCCCTGTGAGTGTGTGTGTGTGTGTGTGTGTGTGTGTGTGTGTGTGTGTCAGTGTGTGTGTGTGTGTGTGTGTGTGTGTGTGTGTGTGTGTGTGTGTGTGTGTGTGTGTGTGTGTGTGTGTGTGTGTGTGTGTGTGTGTGTGTGTGTGTGTGTGTGTGTGTGTGTGTGTGTGTGTGTGTGTGTGTGTGTGTGTGTGTGTGTGTGTGTGTGTGTGTGTGTGTGTGTGTGTGTGTGTGTGAGTGTGTGTGTGTGTGTGTGTGTGTGTGTGTGTGTGTGTGTGTGTGTGTGTGTGTGTGTGTGTGTGTGTGTGTGTGTGTGTGTGTGTGTGTGTGTGTGTGTGTGTGTGTGTGTGTGTGTGTGTGTGTGTGTGTGTGTGTGTGTGTGTGTGTGTGTGTGTGTGTGTGTGTGTGTGTGTGTGTGTGTGTGTGTGTGTGTGTGTGTGTGTGTGTCAGTGTGTGTGTGTGTGTGTGTGTGTGTGTGTGTGTGTGTGTGTGTGTGTGTGTGTGTGTGTGTGTGTGTGTGTGTGTGTGTGTGTGTGTGTGTGTGTGTGTGTGTGTGTGTGTGTGTGTGTGTGTGTGTGTGTGTGTGTGTGTGTGTGTGTGTGTGTGTGTGTGTGTGTGTGTGACCCTGAGCAAGTCACTGAACCTCCTTGTGCTCCGTCCTTCGGATGAGACGTAAAACAAACGAGGTCCTATTGGAAGTGACTCTGCAGCAGCAGCAGCAGCAGTTGTTGATGATGCATAGGGGGAAATTGTCCGAATAGACAAATTAGTGATTGTCTAATTGAATTGATGCAATTCATTTCAAACAGTAAAGAGAAAAGGAACACAGAGCCACACACGGTAAAACGCAGGAGACTTTTTAGAAGTGGTTTAAGACCCCTGATTAAAGCACAAAGCGGTCTGACATTTTCACACAGGAGTGTGTTTCTATATCCCTGATTACTGAGCGGAGATTGAAATTCTCACACCCAGAGGTGTTTTCATGCAGGCGGGTAGATAAAGGATATCAATGACAGATCTGCAGGCGTTCTGAGAAAGGTGCACTCTGCTGTGTATCGATAAATCAATCAATCAATCAATCAATCAATCAATCAATCAATAACTGTGTGACGTACTAAATTATCTGCGCTGGCAGGTTTTACCGCTGTACCGCTGTCTCTCGCATTGATCTGCTGACTATAGTACAGCAAAAGAAAGATTTCATCTGTGGGTAGCTAACAGAAAAACACACTGCATTCATCTGAAAATATATTTTGTCATTTCCAATGAAGCTGGTAAAGGCAGGAGACCCACGAATCTGTGGCCTTTGTAGCTTAATTTTTAGTAATGAATGGATAGCTTCCAGCAGTAAGAGGCTTTCTGTTCTGTAATTACTGGAATTGAATCTGACTAATGAGGGGTATTCTACAGTGTAAGCTGTGTCAGACTGGTCTCTCACAGCGTTAGAAGGGAAACTAAAACTGTGGGATACCAAGTAAAAAAAATGACCCAAAATTTAACAGAACTTCCCCTAAGATTACACCACATAGAGGATAAGAACTTCCCATTTTCTTTCTCTTTTCTTTCTGCCTCACCACCTGCACAGAGCAGAGGGAGGCTGTTCAGAGAGTATAAGAGCCTCCTTTTCTCTTTCTCTGCTCCACCACCAGCACAGAGCAGAGGGAGGCTGTACAGAGAGTATAAGAGCCTCCCTTTCTCTTTCTCTTTCTCTGCTCCATCAGCACAGAGCAGAGGGAGGCTGTTCAGAGAGTATAAGAGCCTCTCTTTCTCTTTCTCTGCTCCACCAGCGCAGAGCAGAGGGAGGCTGTTCAGAGAGTATAAGAGCCTCCCTTTCTCTTTCTCTGCTCCGCCAGCACAGAGCAGAGGGAGGCTGTACAGAGAGTATAAGAGCCTCCCTTTCTCTTTCTCTTTCTCTGCTCCATCAGCACAGAGCAGAGGGAGGCTGTTCAGAGAGTATAAGAGCCTCCCTTTCTCTTTCTCTGCTCCACCACCAGCACAGAGCAGAGGGAGGCTGTACAGAGAGTATAAGAGCCTCCCTTTCTCTTTCTCTGCTCCACCAGCACAGAGCAGAGGGAGGCTGTTCAGAGAGTATAAGAGCCTCCCTTTCTCTTTCTCTGCTCCACCACCAGCACAGAGCAGAGGGAGGCTGTACAGAGAGTATAAGAGCCTCTCTTTCTCTGCTCCACCACCAGCACAGAGCAGAGGGAGGCTGTTAAGCAAGCATAAGAACTAATTATTTTACTAACATTAGCAGGAAACTAAAAACGTCTAGTTATTTTTGACTCTCCAAATCAAGCAAGTTTCGAAACTGGGCTCCGGGCGGTTGCCAGGGTAACCGAGCGCTCTGGGAAACGCCCCTTTGCGTTTTCCAGCCTCGTGATTGGCTGGGCCACGCTGTCGTGCTGTGGTTGCAGTTAAGAACAAACACGTTTCCTGTCAGCAGATTTCGGTTCGTCGGAAAGGAACTGAAAACTCAGACCATGTCTCAGACCATGTGGACAGAAAGTAATCTTTAGTGGCAACGAGACAGTGGCTCTCCGAGAGCAAAAACGATCCTTCTGTGGTGTCTGTGGGAATCACAATGATAGGAACGGACCCAACGTTTGGTTTTAAAGAGCTGTACCAGTGAGCAGTTCAAAAAGAGCCTTTCACATAATATCTACAGACATGCGCATACAGCTGAGAGAGAGAGAGAGAGAGAGAGAGAGAGAGAGAGAGAGAGATGGGTAAACCTCAAATCTTGCTGAAACAAGCACCGAAATGGTATGCATAACTCAGGCAAGCTGTCACAAGCCCCACTCAGACTGTGCTCCGCGGAAACACAGCTAGTTTACCTACTTGAATCATATAGACTCCCTCCAGTCCAGGGCAGGCTTGAGGCACGGAGACTGAACTGCTCCCTCCCTCCTTCCCCCCCACCCCACCTAAGAGAAAGGGTGCTCCCTCCAGTCCAGGGCAGGCTTGAGGCACGGAGACTGAACTGCTCCCTCCCTCCCTCCCTCACCCACCTAAGAGAAAGGGTGCTCCCTCCAGTCCAGGGCAGGCTTGAGGCACGGAGACTAAACTGCTCCCTCCCTCACACCCCTAAGAGAAAGGGTGCTCCCTCCAGTCCAGGGCAGGCTTGAGGCACAGAGACTAAACTGCTCCTTCCCTCCCTCCCTCACCCCCCTAAGAGAAAGGGTGCTCCCTCCAGTCCAGGGCAGGCTTGAGGCACGGAGACTAAACTGCTCCCTCCCTCACACCCCTAAGAGAAAGGGTGCTTCCTCCAGTCCAGGGCAGGCTTGAGGCATGGAGACTGAACTGCTCCCTCCCTCCCTCCCTCACCCCCCTAAGAGAAAGCAGTCCTTCGATAACCCTACCCCTTGAGCCTAGCTAGCTTTGAGCTTGTCTGGAGACTCCTAACTATCTAGTTTTGAGCAAGCTGTGTGGTCCAGTGGTTAAAGAAAAGGGCTTGTAACCAGGAGGTCCCCGGTTCAAATCCCACCTCAGCCACTGACTCATTGTGTGACCCTGAGCAAGTCACTTCACCTCCTTGTGCTCCGTCTTTCGGGTGAGACGTAGTTGTCAGTGACTCTGCAGCTGATGCATAGTTCACACACCCTAGTCTCTGTAAGTCGCCTTGGATAAAGGCGTCTGCTAAATAAACAAACAAACAATGCCATTCAAACCAGCTGATTTGTGATGTCTACGAGTCTGAAAATCGCTTTAGTTTTTTTACGGCGAAAAACGATCGCTCTTCACAACAGCAGTGTCCGGGCTCCTCAGATTAGTCTCCCCCGACGCTGGTATCATTCAAACCTGAAGATGATGTTAAAACACGAGGAGGCGAAAGTGGGCATGCAGGCTAGGTCACTCACGGTCGGCAGCGACACAGCCTGGATTCGAACCTGCGATCTCCAGGCTATGGGGCGCCTCCTGCACTCCACGCGGAGCCCCTTATAAACGAGACCTCGGTCTCCATGGGCTAAATCTCCCGGTCGAAAAGATTTAACAAAAAAAAAGGATGTCGAATTTAGCACAGGAAATCCTGCTGTGACATAACAGGCAGCTGTTTAATGCCCTGCGTTTGTAACATACCCCAAATACCTAAACACATTTCGAAGCCGCAGGCTATCTGAATCTTTCTCCTGTGTGCTATATGAAGATAAATAACTATAAACATTTACCACAGTGAATCTGATTGCTCATTTCTCATGCTGTACTATGCATTTGCCATAGTTTACCATGGTTTGCCATGTTTTTAATATGCTTTACCAGACCCCTCTATGCTTTACAATGCTTCCCTATGCTTCACCATACCTCTCTGTGCTTTACAATGCTTCCTTTTCCTTTACCACACCTCTCTGTGCTTTACAATGCTTCCCTATGCTCTACCAGACCTCTCTGTGCTTTACAATGCTTCCCTATGCTTCATCAGACCTCTCTGTGCTTTACAATGCTTCCCTATGCTTTACCAGACCTCTCTGTGCTTTACAATGCTTCCCTATGCTTTACCAGACCTCTCTGTGCTTTACAATGCTTCCCTATGCTTTACCAGACCTCTCTGTGCTTTACAATGCTTCCCTGTGCTTTACCAGACCTCTCTGTGCTTTACAATGCTTCCCTATGCTTTACCAGACCTCTCTGTGCTTTACAATGCTTCCCTATGCTTTACCAGACCTCTCTGTGCTTTACAATGCTTCCCTATGCTTTACCAGACCTCTCTGTGCTTTACAATGCTTCCCTATGCTTTACCAGACCTCTCTGTGCTTTACAATGCTTCCCTATGCTCTACCATGCTTTATGCTTTATTACACTGTGCTGTGCTTTTACTGTGGGAAACTTTAATCAGGGCTAGTTTACCTTGGTTTGTTTTTCGATATGCTTCACAGAACCACTCCAGAGCACTTCACAGCACAGAGGACTCCCCCAAGGATCGTGTCAGCCATTTATCAAGGTAAAAACATCAGAAATCGACATCTTTTGTTTTGTTTCCGCGGCCGTACAAACCCCCCCCAGCATCAGCAATCGCGATTGTGAGAGTACCTGGCTTCTTACAGGAAATGAAGTTAAAAAGCAGAAATACAGAAGTGGATTTCAAGAAGACAAGTAAGAAGCGAGTTTGCAAAGGACAACTCTGAACGCAGAACAAACCAGGACTCTGTACACAACCTGGCTTCAGAAACGGAACATGAATCTCGATTAGAATTCTGTATGCCGGCCGGCTGCACTATAAATGCAATATATATCCTGTTTACATTATATTGAAGCCTGTAGTTCCCCATGGTAATTTAGCAATTTTCCCATGGATTTTCCATAGTTATAATTTCATTTAGCACAAATTACCCTGGTTTGTCATATTTTGTATGCTTTATCATACCTCTCTGTGCTTTACAATGCTTCCCTATGCTTTACCACACCTCTCTGTGCTTTACAATGCTTCCCTATGCTTTACCATACCTCTCTGTGTTTTACAATGCTTCCCTATGCTTTACCATACCTCTCTGTGCTTTACAATGCTTCCCTATGCTTTACCATACCTCTCTGTGTTTTACAATGCTTCCCTATGCTTTACCAGACCTCTCTGTGCTTTACAATGCTTCCCTATGCTTTACCAGACCTCTCTGTGCTTTACAATGCTTCCCTATGCTTTACCAGACCTCTCTGTGCTTTACAATGCTTCCCTATGCTTTACCAGACCTCTCTGTGTTTTACAATGCTTCCCTATGCTTTACCACACCTCTCTGTGCTTTACAATGCTTCCCTATGCTTTACCAGACCTCTCTGTGCTTTACAATGCTTCCCTATGCTTTACCAGACCTCTCTGTGCTTTACAATGCTTCCCTATGCTTTACCAGACCTCTCTGTGCTTTACAATGCTTCCCTATGCTTTACCAGACCTCTCTGTGCTTTACAATGCTTCCCTATGCTTTACCATACCTCTAATTATTATTATTATTATTTATTTCTTAGCAGACGCCCTTATCCAGGGCGACTTACAATTGTAAGCAAATACATTTCAAGTGTTACACCACACTAATGCACCACACTGCTCTGGTCTTTACAATGGTTAGCCATGCTTTCAATAGTAGATTGATTATTACACCTTGCCATGCATTTCTGCTACAGGAAACTTTTAGAAGGGTCAGAACATCAAGTAGCCAATGAAAAGCTTACCAGAAGATCTCAGAGTTTATTTTGCCTTTTCATCTCAATTGCTTTGAACTGAAATGAAGTTCTTACCTTTGTGTTGTATTTCCTGCCTGCCTGTGTGTTTTTTTTTACTTCTTGTTGTTGCTTCAGTTAGATTCACAGCATGGACAGTAGTCTGCACTTTGCCAGCCACAAGCAGAAAATAAAATAAGCGAGAGAGTTGTTTTTGCGAAGATAGTCTGTATTAGACTTCCTCAAGGAACTAATGCAGCACACCCCAAAGTGTGTGCGTGTGTGTGTCTCTCTCTCTCTCTCTCTCTCTCTGTCTCTCTCTCTCTCTCTCTCTCTCTCTCTCTCTCTCTCTCTCTCTCTCTCTCTCTCTCTCTCTCCATGTGACACAACGTTGTTGCTGTTAGGTTTAGATGATCTGTACAATACATTCTCCCACAGTTGGAAAGCAGGTGGCTAACAGCCTATCCAGGAAAGCAATAGAGCTTTTTTTAAGGATTCGTTTTTTTGAAGCGGTTTCGTTAGCGAAAGCAGCGAGAGGTCTCCCCAAGAACTCAAAGTCTAGCTGAAAAGGGTATAGTGTATTCTGTCAGGGACTCTGTGTCCTTGCCATCTGGTATGATAAGGCATGGTCTAGCTAACACTGAGGATTATGAATTAAACAGGTTACTATCTTCATATGTATGGATACATTCATACATATACACACATATATATAAATTTATTTCTTAGCAGACGCCCTTATCCAGGGCGACTTACAATTGTTACAAGATATCACATTATTTTTACATACAATTACCCATTTATACAGTTGGGGTTTTTTACTGGAGCAATCTAGGTAAAGTACCTTGATCAAGGGTACAGCAGCAGTGTCCCCCACCTGGGATTGAACCCACGACCCTCCGGTCAAGAGTAGTCCAGAGCCCCTATATATATATATATATATATATATATATATATATATATATATATATATGAAAAACAACTTTTTATAGAGCAACAGTTTATTTACAGCACTGTTTTTTCACAAACCCAAACCTTTTCTTTCATTCATTCCCAGGTGCTCAGAATGGGCTCCCGTCCTGCGTTCGAGCTAACAGGACCCCTCCTTCTGCTGGTAGGAAGCGGGGCGCGGTCGGGTGGTGCTGTTTCAGACAGGAAGTGAACGGGGAGGGGCGCGGAAACGAAGCGGGAGAAATGAGCCCAAGTTATCTGCAAACCGAACTCAAATCATCAACAGCAAAACAGTGTGAGAGAGCTTTTTTTTTAAAGGCAGTGGTTTTAACTCTTTAAGAGTTAAGATCGCCTTTTTCAGGAGCTTGAAAGCTGGTTCCAGGAGACCCCCGGGAGACCTAGTTTGAGGTTTGCTGTATCAAACCCCCCCAAGTCTCCCTGTCTGGTGTGCCGCTCAGCGTCCTGAAACCTACAGCCTCCTGAAACCAAGCTCCAAGCCGCAGAGCGATGTTCCCTTCAGCTTCAGAGACAAGAATTTATTTACAAAGCCTGGCAGATACTAACGTTAACTCTGCTTATTGCTTGCTGAGCTGGTAAAATCTTAGTCTCCTGTGGCAACCGGCAGGAAGTGAAGCAGAGTGGTTTCCTGTCAGCTTCCTTGTTATCATATAATGACATCTGCCGCGGAAATCGCTGCAAAGACAGAGGTGCAGCGACCTCTGACCTCAAACACACTATTAAAACTAGCCCCTCCTTTTTAAATTTCCACATAAGCAAAACAAACCATTATAGAGCTCAGTTTTATTTATCTGTTGGTTTATTTACCCTCCCCCCCCCCCTTGTATTTACTAGGCCACTCCCCTATAGAGTTAAAAAAATGCACTTCCTCAATAATTGTCTCAAACAAGCATTCAGTCATTTAGCAGAATCTTTTCTCCAAAGCGACTTACAGAGACTAGGGGGTGAACTCTGCATCATCAACAACTGCTGCTGCTGCTGCAGAGTCACTTCCAATAGGACCTGGTTTGTTTTACGTCTCATCCGAAGGACGGAGCACAAGGAGGTGAAGTGACTTGATCAGGGTCCCGTCCCCCCCCCCCGATTGACTGACATGCTTTGTACCCAGAAAAGTGACTCTGAAGCCACTGCCGAGGTGAAATGACCTAGGAAGTGCTCCAGTAACTGATTTAACTGCGCACAAAAACATGGGAGACTTCCATTCAACGGAACTGAGCAGCGGGTGCCGCGTCTTAAAATAAGTTTGTGTTGCTTTCAAAACTCCGCGGACGTAACTGGAATTGTTTTCGTCGGCCGCAGACGCTCCGGTATTTGGAGTCAAGGGCCTGTTACAAGCAAGATGCTATATAACAGATTGTAGTGATGCAACATGCATCTACAGGAAGCTACCCAGACTACCCCTAGACACCTCCTTAGCAAAAACACCTGTGCGGTTAATTCTGGTTTGTATTGTACTTTCTGGCTTAGCCACAGTGACACAGATTTACAAAACACGATGGATTCAAACTGCAAAGTGGAACAATGCACAGCACACAACACCATGCGATGTGGCACAAGGTTTCTATCCTGTCTCAGCAATCTGCAAAAGACAAGCCACTGGACTGGACTGGACTGGACTGGACTGGGGGGAGAAACCATTAACAGGGGGGTGAGGGAGGGAGGGAGCAGTTCAGTCTCCGTGCCTCAAGCCTGCCCTGGACTGGAGGGAGCCCCCTTTCTCTTAGGGGGGTGAGGGACGGAGGGAGGGAGCAGTTCAGTCTCCGTGCCTCAAGCCTGCCCTGGACTGGAGGGAGCCCCCTTTCTCTTAGGGGGGTGAGGGACGGAGGGAGGGAGCAGTTCAGTCTCCGTGCCTCAAGCCTGCCCTGGACTGGAGGGAGCCCCCTTTCTCTTAGGGGGGTGAGGGAGGGAGCAGTTCAGTCTCCATGCCTCAAGCCTGCCCTGGACTGGAGGGAGCACCCTTTCTCTTAGGGGGTGAGGGAGGGAGGGAGGGAGGAGCAGTCCAGTCTCCATGCCTCAAGCCTTTCTCTTAGCTGCGTCACCTGTTCACTAATTCTCCCTGTCGTTTCCAGCACACGCCTTGCACACACACACGCACGCGCGCCCTACACACACACACACACACACACACACACACACACACACACACACACACACACACACACACACACACACACACACACACACAAACACACACACACACTGTTCCCTGAAGCACATTCCTGAATTGCCTCGACTTGTAAAGTAATGACTTCAGTGCTAAAGACAGTAGTTCTATGAAAAAAAACACAGCAATAGAGGACCAGGCTAATTTGCCAGCCTCCTCTTGTGTCTTTTTTTTTATTTTTTTACTATTAGGTAACGTTTTAACAGAATCGATTGGAGTTCCTTATGTTAAAATTTCTGGAGGCTTTTCCTCATCCCTTATTTTTCCCCGCTCGCATGCTCTAGCCTCAGAGCGAACCCCTTCTACAGTTCAGTTTTATAATATCTCTCTAACTATTTTTGCATTTCAGCTGTAGCATGCTGTATTTAATCCATCTCTTCAGCAAAAACATTGCTCAAGTTCTTGATGTCGTTATTATTAATTAGTCATTCAGCAGACGCTTTGATCTATTGCAACTTACAGAGACTAGGGTGGTGAACTATGCATCACCAACAACTGCTGCTGCTGCTGCTGCAGAGTCACTTCCAATAGGACCTCATTTGTTTTACGTCGCATCCGAAGGACGGAGCACAAGGAGGTTCAGTGACTTGCTCAGGGTCACACACACACACACACACACACACACACACACACACACACACACACACACACACACACACACACACACACACACACACACACACACAGGGAGTCAGTGGCTGAGCCGGGATTTGAACCTCCTGGCAACAACCACCTTTCTCTAACCACTGGACCCCCAAGCCTCCTTGTTTAATTGGTATACTGTCTGTAGGCTTCGGTATATTCAAGCTGTTACCCGTAATCGTTCAGCACAGTATAAAAATTACTTTTATTAACTCTGTAAGCCTGGCGCTTTTGCTGTTCAAGAGCTTCAAGAGTGTTGACACCTGCTGGTGAAACACGGTATTGCAGTTGTAATCGGTGGCAAACCAGTTTCTAGTCAGATAGCGCCCTCTGGTGTTCAGAAGATGCAAGGCCGGTTAACTAAATTGCATATCGCATTGACTTCAGGTTTATCGCGGACAGTCCTGCGTCGTATCTCATATTCTCATATGTCAAGGTGCGTTGACTGTGAGTCCAGGATCTGACCTTCTCATATTCTTAATCATCTTGACCAGAGGTGGCCAACTCAGATCCCAGAGAGCCGGAGGTGAAGTGACTCGCTCAAGATCTCACACACACACACACACACACACACACACACACACACACACACACACACACACACACACACACACACACACACACACACACACAGACACAGACACACACACACGGAGTCGGTGGCTGAGCCGGGATTTGAACCTCCTGGTATCAAGCCCCTGAACCATTTTTAGTTTTACCTTAGAGTTCGTCATTTTTTTTTTTTTTTTTTTAAATTACAGCGAATCATTTTCAGCCTAACAAGAGTGAAAAAAATTATATATTGTGTTGGTTCGTTATCATCTTTAATGAGATCACATTAAAAAAAAAATACAGTGACTTCTCCATCAGCACCCCCTCCCTCCCTCCCTCCCTCCCCCCACACTTTTATATTGTATTAGAATTAGGGCTTCTGATGTTCAGTGTTTTGCCCCAGACTTTTCTCCTCTCCTTTAAGAATCCAATTGATCCCCATTCAGCCATTCGTGTCTCTCGATCACACAGCTGAGAAACGCGTTCATAGTAAAATTGATTTCATTTATTTCTGTGAAACAACTAAATGGGCTTTTAATAAGTCTGACTTTTTCATTTCAAAAGCAGAAGAGACCCCTCTTTATTCATGTAAACGCCATCTCGCAGAACGATTCTAATAAAGTACGTCCGTCAGAGACTTGAGACGTTCTGCTTGTAAATGAAGGCTGGGCTGATTTTAAAAGCCCATTTATTTGTTTCACAGAAAAATAAAAACCTGTACAATTAAATCAATTTTACTATGAACTGCGTTTCTCAGCTGTGTGATTGAGAGACACGAACAGCTCAACGGGGATCAGCTGAATTCTTAAAGGACAGGAGAAAAGTCGGGGAAAAGCCTCGCAATGCCTAGAGCAAACAGCAGGTGGAGCTACGGAGGGGCAGGGTGGCTGTCAGCCGGCTGTGACGATCGTTGCCCTTGGCGACGCAGAGTGGCGGGACCGCGTTCTCGGAGGGGCCTGTAGGGGGCGCTGCAGTTTCCTGAGCGTTGGCTCCGGCTGCCTCCGTCTTGCTGGCCTTGTTGTTCTTGGTCTTTCTGGTCCTCTCTTTGTCGCGGGGCTCGGCCGGCTGGGGCTCAGCGGTGCCCTCTAGAGGCTGGGGCAGGTCTGGCGGGAGATCGTCTGAAGGTTTGGTTTCTTCGGTTTGTTCCACTGGGTTGTTGAGATTGGAAGTGGAGCGTTTGGCTTGGCTGGAGTTTGTGCTGGCGGGAGAGAGAGAGAGAGAGGGGGGGGGAGGGGGGTGAGAAACGAGGGTTTATTACAGTCTTGCATAGGTCTGAATGCGACGCCATTTAGAGTGAAGAATTATTTCAACACCCCATCGCTTCTGGAGTTCGGATTTGCCGTGCGTGTGAAATCAAACCGCTGGAACTGAAAATCGTGGGAACAAAATTGCCCTGGTAACGCTTGGCTAGCCCGATCGGCGCTCCCACCTTTTTGTGCTTCCCTCCTCGGAGTCTCTTTGCTCGCTGCTGTATCTCAGCTCCACCGGAGATTTGAAGGACAGGTCTTTCTTCCCCTTCAGCCAGTAGGTCTTCATGTAGCCTTTACCCTGCGAGATGCACAGAGACGAAGAGAAATCCTGAATAAAGAGGAGTCTCTTCTGCTTTGAAATGAAAGAGGCAGACGTATTAAAAAGCCCGTTTGACAGAAAGAAAGGGCAGCAGTGTGGAGTAGCGGTTAGGGCTCTGGACTCTTGACCGGAGGGTCGTGGGTTCAATCCCAGGTGGGGGACACTGCTGCTGTACCCTTGAGCAAGGTACTTTACCTAGATTGCTCCAGTAAAAACCCAACTGTATAAATGGGTAATTGTAAAAATAATGTGATATCTTGTAAGTCGCCTGCTAAGAAATAAATAATAATATTTGAAAAAGCGAATGAAATCCTGCTTGCTCACCTTGACAAAGATCTTGCCCCTCTCCTCAATGATGTAGGGTTCGTGCTCCAGGTGGTCCTTGCTGGTCTGGCTGATGTGAATCTGCATTCCCTGCACAGAAGAGAGACCCCCCAACAAAGAAGCAGTTGTTGGAGAGCTTTCAACAGGACAACGAGCAACTCCAGCAAAGACAGGAGCTCAACTACCAGCCCGATGTTCCTTGTTAGGGTATATGTCTGCTCTCGTGCACTGGGGTTTGACATTAAAGAAATAAATAAATACATTTGAAAAAAAAAAACAGGTGCTCTAGCTTCTCCGTTCCGTACCGCGTCACGGATCGCTCTCGCTGTGTGACCTGCGTTTGACAACGTGGCTAATAATTCTCACGCTCGCAGTGCACTAGAGCAGACATTTTGAAGAGTTTTGAAAAAAAAAAAAAAAAAAGTTGATAGGATGTTAACAATGAAAAGAAAGCGAGGACGCGATATTTTTTTCAGGACCCCGCTGCGAGCAAAATCGGTCCGGGATCATCCACAGAAAAAAAGCCTGGAACAACTTAAGGAAAAAAAAAACAGAGCACCATATCGCACAGAAATGCAATAGACAAAAACAATGAACAGGAGATCATGTTGCAACACTCACCACCCCATTGCTTTCCATGCGGGAGGCTGTGTTCACCGTGTCGCCAAACAGACAGTAGCGAGGCATCTTCAAACCCACCACAGCAGCAACCACCATGCCAGAGTGTATCCCTGCAACCAGAGAGAGTTGGAACTAATGGAACGCACGGAACTAATCCTAACTTGCGCCATATGGAGAAATCATTGTTACTATTTAGTTATTTAGCAGACGTTTTTATCCGGAGCAACTTACAGAGACCAGGGGGGGTGAATTATGCATCATCAACAACTGCTGCTGCTGCTGCTGCTGCTGCAGAGTCACTTCCAATAGGAGCTTGTTTGTTTGACGTCTCATCCGAAGGACGGAGCACAAGGAGGTGAAGTGACCTGCTCAGGGTCACACACAGTGAGTCAGTGGTTAAAGACAAGGGTCTTGATACCAGGAGGTTCAAATCCCAGCTCAGCCACTGACTCTGTGTGTGTGTGTGTGTGCGCGTGCGTGTGCATGTGCGTGTGCGTGTGCGTGTGCGTGTGCGTGTGTGTGTGTGTGACCCAGAGCAAGTCACTTCACCTCCTTGTGCTCCGGATGAGTTGTAAAACAAACAAGCTCCTATTGGAAGTGACTCTGCAGCTGCAGCAGCAGCAGTTGTTGATGATGCAGAATTCACCCTCCTAGTCTCTGTAAGTCGCTTTGGATAAAAGTGTCTGCTAAATAAATAAATAAATAAATAAATAAATAAATAAATAAATAAATAATAATAATAATAATAATAATAATAATAATAATAATAATCTATCCATCCATCCCTATAGATACAGTGGTAAGCTGTGTTTTCAGTGGACTGGTTTCTCTTACCCACTCTGATCTGGATGTTGTCCCCAGTCGAGGGGTCTTTGAGGTGGTCGATGGAGCTCAGCATGTCCAGGGCCATGTCACAGATGTGGTGGGCGTGGAAGGTGGTCTTGTTGGGGACCCCTGCCACCACCATGTAGGCGTCGCGGATAGTCTCCACCTGCGGAGAACAAACACAGGGGCGCGGCTCACTGCTGGGTGTGTGTGTGTGTGTGTGTGTGTGCTGGCTCACGAGCTCAGCTTCTAATTATTACAATCAGGGCTGCGTTTGGGTTTCAGTCTACTTCAGCAAGCACAACGAGTTTATTCTATAGGGGGGGTGATGCAAACCCTTTTGTCCCCAGCTCTAATCATTCTGTCTTCCCGGTTTTGAAACGGTTGAATCTAAGATCGCTCGCTCGCTCACTCGCTTGCAGTGCTTTGGAAACTTCGCCCCTGGATCGTTTTGAATTCGTGAGATTGCGCATCTGTGTAGAGTCAGTGTCTCCTGGTACCCAGCCCTCACCTTGTACACGTTGTGCTTCTCGCTCAGCGTGTCGAACACGATGTAGATTTCGTTGAGCATGTCCACCACTTGCATGGGTGTGATGTGAATGCAGATCTCGTTGAATTTCACCACGTCGCTGAAGAGGATCGTAACGTCTGGGAAGACCTGAGGAAACAACATCATTATTATGTCATTATCCTCTCCCCTCTCTCCTCTCCCTCTCCTCTCTCTCCTCTCCTCTCCTCTCCCTCTCCTCTCCTCTCCCCTCTCCTCTCTCCTCTCCCTCTCTCCTCTCCTCTCTCTCCCTCTCTCCTCTCCCTCTCTCCTCTCTCCTCTCTCCTCTCCTCTCTCTCTCTCCTCTCTCTCCTCTCCTCTCCTCTCCTCTCCCTCTCTCTCTCTCCTCTCTCTCTCCCTCTCCTCTCCTCTCTCCTCTCCCTCTCTCCTCTCTCCCTCTCTCCTCTCCCTCTCTCCCTCTCCCCTCTCCCCTCTCCCTCTCTCTCTCTCTCTCTCACCTCGCAGGTCTCTAGTCGCAGCTAATCTCCCTCTCTCTCTCCTCTCCTCCCTCTCCCTCTCCTCTCCTCTCCTCTCCCTCTCCCTCCCTCTCCCTCCTCTCCCTTCTCCCCTCTCCCCTCTCTCCTCTCTCTCTCACCTGGCAGGTCTCTAGTGCAGTGATTCCCTTCCTCAGCCGGTCTGCCACAGCTCGGGGGATCATGGCGTAGAGCAGGGAGTCTCCCCTCTTCTTCTCCTCGTCCAGCTTCTTGATGATCTCCTGCAGCTGCGCATACTTCTGCTGCTCCTGTGAGGAGAGAGGGGGAGGAGGAGAGAGGAGAGAGGGGGAGGAGGAGAGAGGAGAGAGGGGGAGGAGGAGAGAGGGGGTGGTGAGCGAGGTACAGCCAGTGTTGTAGTCCAGTCGGAACTCAAGTAAAAAGGAAAGCCAAGTCACATGACTCCCATCTCCTGCACCCCTGTCTGATTCAGTCTGCCAGTCCTCTTGATGCAATGGAAACTTCTATTCTAGGTGTGTCTTATTTTTAAACTCATAGTAAAAACCAGGAATGAATCCAGCTGCAATGCAACGGGAGTCTTATTCCCATCCCTGAATTGCACAGCAGTTTCATCCATTCCAGGTTCTACTACAAACTTAATCAGATCAGCCACAGCGTACAGGTAACGAGCTCAGGTGTGTCTCATTAATCTCGTAGCGAAACCAGGAATGGATCAAACCGCTGTGCAGCGGGAATCTTAATCCCATCTCTGTTTAAAGCCAGGTCTTACTGTGTGTGTGTGTGTGTCTGTATAGTGTCTTGACAAGATGGCACTGTGTGTATGTTATCTTAGCCAGTTTGCACTGTGTGTGTGTGTGTGTGAACGATGTCTTGAGCAGGTTGTGTGTGTGCGTGTGTGTGCGTGGTGCGTGGTGCATGCATGCGTGTGTGTGGTGCGTGCGTGCGTGTGTGAGTGCGTGTGTGCGTGCGTGTGTGCGTGGTGCGTGTGTGCGTGCGTGCGTGCGTGCGTGTGCGTGGTGCGTGCCTGTGTGTGTGTGAGTGCGTGGTGTGTCTGCACAGTCTCTTGCCTGATCCAGCGCTAGTTGCAGCTCTGCAGATTGCTGTGTTCCAGCTAGAATCAGCTCCCTGCTGGAGTCATGGAGATTGAGGTCATTGACGTACACGCCCATCTTTATCATATCCTCCACCGTCTCAATACTGGAGAGAGAGAGAGAACCAGGCGAGGAGGGGTTAAACCCGGGGATGCATTCCACAGCACATCCACAGCATGCAACTCAATGTGTTAGCGTGACATTATTCAGCAGGTTTCATTCGACTTTCTGAAGCGCAGTGAGTTCCTGCTGAATAATCCTTCGTTAACATGTTGAATTGCACACCACTGCTTTGTATAGCCTTCCATCTACTTAATGAAAAACTGACAAAAACTGAAAAACGCGACATGAAATAGCGTACTACTGTCATGGCTTCCGAGACAAGTTTGATTACGTGATATTAAATAAAATATCTATGCCCTGGTTGAAGGATCGAGACGGGGGGTGCTTACATGGGGTCCCGAGGAAGATGAGGGAATCCCACTGCGGGACGTACTTCATCTGACCCTTGAGGTGCAGCGGCTTTTTGGGCGGCTCCCTCATGTCTTCAAAGATCGTCTCACTGCACTTCCCTGGAGAGAGAGAGAGAGGAGGGAGGGGAGAGGAGGAGAGGGAGAGAGAGAGGAGAGGAGAGGGAGAGGAGAGAGAGAGAGAGGGAGGGGAGAGAGAGAGAGAGGGAGAGAGAGAGAGAGAGAGAGAGAGAGAGAGAGAGAGAGAGAGGGAGAGAGAGAGAGGGAGAGAGAGGGGGGGAGGGGGAGAGAGAGAGAGAGAGAGAGAGAGAGAGCAGAACCTGGCTGTAACCCAAGGACCCAGTGCAAATGCTTCATGAAAATCTTCAAACTGCAAAATTATGATTAAGGGTCTAGCTGTACAGCTCTGGCTAAACGTGTTGGAATCCCCTTATAGAATGAGCTCATGATGCTTCGTAAAGAGGAATGAGACCTGCGGAATGACGTCACGCCAACAGATTGAACCACACACCGACTTCTGTCTATATACTGACCAAAAAAATGTGACATTTCGTAAAAAATCTAACCTGAAATACTGTGCACTATTCTGGTAGACTTCTGCAAAATCATTTTGTAGTTTTTTTTTTAATTATGTTGATTACAATGACGATCCTGAAACGTCCCTACGTTTTTACAATCATCCAACGGCAGGAACGTACCGGGATCCGCCTAGGACAGGAGCGCCACCTGCCGGTACCGCAGCTCACCTGTGACGGTCTGGAAAGCCAGGAGCTCTATATCCTCGGCTCCCGAGTTAGTGGAGCTGTTATACTGGGAAGCTGCGCTGCTGTAGTCCTGATCAGCACCCTTTACCTCCTCCATCGCCTTGGGCTCTGAGGAGAAACGCACACCGTTAACACAGCGCCCTTCAGGGTAATGCTTTCCCTGTGCCTTCTCTTAAACTCAATACTAAAGCAAGCTTGTGACACAAGTGACTTTTCTCGTCCCCTTTAAGAATCCAATTGATCCCCGTTCAGCCGTTCGTGTCTCTCGATCACACGGCTGAGAAACGCGTTCGTAGTAAAACTGATGTCATTTATTTTCTGTGAAACAACGAAATGGGCTTTTTTAAAAATCGGCCAAGCCTTCATTGACAAGCAGAACGTGCAGGTGAGATCGCGATTTGTTAATAAAGAGACTCACCTGTATTAAAAAGCTGAATTGAAAAATCAAGCCTTTGTTGCCGGACGCGCTTTATTAGAATCGTCAGACTTATTAAAAAGCCCGTTTAGTTGTTTCACAGAAAAAAAGAAAAAAAAACGTGAATGAAATCAGTTTTACTGTGAATGCGTTTGAGCATGTTAGAGTGTTTTACAGCCCCGGCGGACCCCCCCTGCCTTGCGGCTCAGGTAAAGGCGCTACCTCGCTCCTCTTTTTTGGGCTTCTCGCTCTCCTCTTTCTCCTCTCCCTCCTCTCCTTCCTTCTTGCTCAGCTTGGGCAGGTTTGTCTTCTGTTTGCTTTCCACCACGGCTTTGGACAGGAGCTCGAACACGTTGTTTAAGTGAGTGTAGATCTGAGGAGACACACGGACACACACGCACGCACACACGCACGCACAGAGACATGCACACACACACAAGAGACACACACACAGAGAGACACGCGCACAAGGACACACACACACAGAGACACACACACACACACACAGAGACACACACACACACACACAGAGACACGCACACACAGAGACACACACACACACACACACAGAGACACACACACACAGAGACACACACACACACACAGAGACACACACACACACACACAGAGACACGCACACACAGAGACACACACACACAGACACACACACACAGACACACACACACACACACACACACACACACACAGACACGCACACACAGAGACACACACACACACACACACACACATCAGAGACATGCACACACGGAGACACGCACACACACGCAGAAAATCAATTCTTACCGGGCTTTCTGCGCTGTTGCAGCTGTATCAGTTAGACTGCGATCCCAGAGATGGAAATAAGACTCCTATTGCATTGCAACCAGGACTGGATCAAACCGCTATGCAACGGGAGTCTTATCTCCATCCAGAAGACATTGCAGCCCTGTTCTAGCTGAATCCCCTCTCTCTCCTGTCACTCTCTCTCAGAAGCCCCTCCCCTGGCCCCTCCCCTGGCCCCTCCCACCTCGCTGAAGGACTTGCTGGTTTTCCCCTCTCTGCTTGGACACTCACATTTTCCCAGCTGAACTCCAGCATGGGCCTGACCAGGGTGAACTCCTCGTTGAATTTCTTGCCCTGCAGGTCGGAGAAGACCTCTTTGAGGCCGTCCCCGATGCGGTACATGGTCATGTCTCGCCGGAAGATCACGCTGAAGGGGAACATGTCGAAAAAGATGGCCCTCTTCATGGGGAGCTTCTCGTAGCCCGGGGCGGTCTTCTGCTGTGGCATGCGGTGCTTGAACGCAGCGTTGTCGAAATTCATCTTGTACACCTGAGAAAGCAACGCCAAGTCACGGATCACTCCCTCCCCCTTTATCAAATTAACCACTAGCGCCATCTAGTGCACAACTAGGGTACTGCCAGCAAAAACCAACTCGATTCAAAGTGTCACTAGATGGCGCTTTGCTCTTCTGTGCAGGCGCTGGTCTAGTCTGTGTTGCGTGCGTCTATGCCCCCCTAATCTCCTTACTACAATAAGGGAGTCAAATTGCATTTGACTGTTAAAAAGCCCTTGTAATGAAGCTGCTTGCTCACCACGTATGTCATCTTCTCCGTCTCTTCCTTCGACAGTATCTCCACCTCGATGTCTGTGCTGTAGAACTGCCGACCCACCTGAGACAACTGCCCTGCAAAAGCAACACGCGTTCATTATCAGAATTTTTTACCACGGGAGACCCTCGAGGACCCCTGCGCTCCCCTGACTGTGTGACTCCCCCCCTGCACACCACGCGGCCGTGCCTTTACCAGGGAGACCTCGAGGACCCCTGCTCCCCTGCCTGTGTGACTCCCCTGCACACCACGCGCCGTGCCTTTACCAGGGGAGACCCTCGGGACCCCTGCGCCCCTGACTGTGTGACTCCCCCTGCACACCACGCGGCCGTGCCTTTACCAGGGGAGACCCTCGGGGACCCCTGCGCCCCTGACTGTGTGACTCCCCTGCACACCACGCGGCGTGCCTTTACCAGGGGAGACCCTCAGGGACCCCTGCGCCCCCTGACTGTGTGACTCCCCTGCACACCACGCGGCCGTGCCTTTACCAGGGGAGACCCTCGGGGACCCCTGCGCTCCCCTGACTGTGTGACTCCCCCCCTGCACACCACGCGGCCGTGCCTTTACCAGGGGAGACCCTCGGGGACCCCTGCGCTCCCCTGACTGTGTGACTCCCCCCCTGCCCACCACGCGGCCGTGCCTTTACCAGGGGAGACCCTCGGGGAGCCCTGAATCAGTATGTGTCTTTCAGATTGAGTGTCATGCATGACTGAGTGCAGTTCTGTTCAACCTTGTGCGTGTGCGTGTGCGTGTGCGTGTGCGTGTGCGTGTGCGTGTGCGTGTGCGTACCCTTGACGAACTGCGTGAAGCCCTTGCGTGTGCTCCGGTAGTGCAGCGTCAGGCTGGTCTCGCACTCCTCCTCCACACAGAAGCTGGGCGGCTGCACTTTGGGGAAGGAGAATCGGAAGTACTCATGCAGATTGTCCAGCTCATTGATGAAATCTCGAACGTTGCGACCCAGGACCTGAGAACAGCAGCAGTCCTGTTAGAAGAGACTCTGCAGCAGCAGATGATGCACAGCTCACCCCCCCCAACCAATTCCCCAAGTGGCAGCAGTGTGGAGTAGCGGTTAGGGGCTCTGGACTCTTGACCGGAGGGTCGTGGGTTCAATCCCAGGTGGGGGGGACACTGCTGCTGTACCCTTGAGCAAGGTACTTTACCTAGATTGCTCCAGTAAAAACCCAACTGTATAAATGGGTAATTGTATGTAAAAATAAAGTGATATCTTGTAACAATTGTAAGTCGCCCTGGATAAGGGCGTCTGCTAAGAAATAAATAATAATAATAATTCCCCTTCCCTTTTAATCAATTGCAACGCGTCATTGATCAAAATTGCAGGATTCTGTGAAAATGAGTTTCTCACTGACAGCAGAAACGAACAATTTCAAAGACTTTTTTTTTTTCTTTTTTGTTAGTCAGTGTAACTGACCGCACAGCTGCTCAGGAGACCCGAAGGACAAAGTCCACAGGGACGGGCGTTAGGACGGGAAGCGGGGTACTGCACCTTAAGGATCCTCTCGAACCCGTAGTTGCCGATCCTCTTCACCATGTAGACTCCGAACGCATACATGAGCTCATCGTGGGTTTTCCCCAACACCTCCCCAGCTGCCTTCGCCAGTCGCAGAATCAGATTGTCACTAAAACAACAGGGGTGCAAATTTGACGCCATGGCACTAGATCCTAGCTCCAGGGTTCCCCACACCCAGGGCTTCTGAGTTTCGTGTGTCCCGCCCCCAGCCCCACCCCGACTTTTCTACTCTCCTGCAACAATTCTATTGCTAGCTGTTAAGCCGTTCGCGTCTCTCAATCCAGTCTGAGAAACGCGTTATCAGCAAAATTGGGGCTTTTTCAAAAATGGACGCAGAAGTTAGCAATATATCATATATATATATAGCTATATATACTAGCTATATATATATAGCTAAAAGCATCTATGTGCTGAATGTTTAAAGATGATGCTTGAAGAAAACCTGGAGTGGAACAAATCTCCTGGACCGGGATTGATTGGACAGCTCTGGGTTATATGCTTGACTGCCAATCCATCAATCCCGATCCTGGAGGGCAATTCCGCTCCTGGTTTTTGTTTAACAGGTCAAATGAGATCGTGAACGACTTCAGTCAGAGGTTTTCATTGGTTTAGAACAGGGTTGGAACAAAGACCAGGACTGGAATATGACACCCCTGCTGGATTTGAGAGAAAGCCAGTGGGCCTCACTTGTACATCTGGTGACGGACGAACTTGAGGTGAGGGATTTCGGCCCGCGCTTCAATGAGCCGCCACACGTCCTCCCCGTACGATTCGTTGATGTAATCGTTCACCGCTTCCAGGTACAGGCCGTACATCGTGTGGGATGGGGGTCCGAGCAGCGTCGATTCCAGGCGTTTAAAGCACTCTGCGGGAAAAAGGAGAAAGGTGATATTCAGGATTGGTAGATTTTGGTTCGTCTTTAGCTTTGCAAACACTGTGTATGCTTGACGTGGAAAATAGCGCTGGTAAAATCTTAATAAAAAGAAAAAGATTTTGAATATCCATATCTGCTTTATTTATTGACCCGATAGTCCTGGTTTTACTGGGAGTTCAATAAGACTCACCTTACACAGTTAATAAGGGTTAGTTTACCATGGTTTGTTTTTTAATATGCTTTACCAGACCTCTCTGTGCTTTACAATGCTTCCCTATGCTTTACCAGACCTCTCTGTGCTTTACAATGCTTCCCTATGCTTTACCAGACCTCTCTGTGCTTTACAATGCTTCCCTATGCTTTACCAGATCTCTCTGTGCTTTACAATGCTTCCCTATGCTTTACCAGATCTCTCTGTGCTTTACAATGCTTCCCTATGCTTTACCAGACCTCTCTGTGCTTTACAATGCTTCCCTATGCTTTACCAGACCTCTCTGTGCTTTACAATGCTTCCCTATGCTTTACCAGACCTCTCTGTGCTTTACAATGCTTCCCTATGCTTTACCAGACCTCTCTGTGCTTTACAATGCTTCCCTATGCTTTACCAGACCTCTCTGTGCTTTACAATGCTTCCCTATGCTTGTTCTTCAGGGACATTTTAAACACATCATATTTAAAATAATCAGTGCATGCTGTATAATGTTTGTGCAAAACTGATTTCAAAAAGCTAGGTCTAAGCACTTCAGGTAGATCAGAAGCACATTGTATTGACAAGATTAAAAAAAAAAAAAAAAACGGAGTGGAGTTTGGTTTCACTGGAGCCGGATCATCAGGTTGGGCTGTATAAAGTGGATCAGGGCTCGGATTCCACTCACCCGTCATTGTCATCCAACAGCAGCGCTGTGCGCAAATTAATCAATGAAAATCAACTGCGGCTACGTCATTCAATTGCTGTATTTCTAGCGGTTATTTTTTTTTTATTATCATCGGAAGCGCATACTATACTAATGAAACAAAGATGTGACTAGATTAGTTATCAGTGAGGTTATGGGCAACAGCACACGTACTTGTCATGCGTGCGTTTTAACATTATTGTTGCTAAAAAAAAAAATTGAGAAATCGCTCCCTGTTTAGGAACCTGGCAGCCGGTTTCGTTTGCTTCCGTTAAATGATCGAACACACGATTTCATTAAAACGTCTTCAACGAAAAACAGACACCAGCTGCATCAAAGATCGGAAATATATACTTCTGCTCAAGATCTCTCTCTCTCTCTCTCTGTCCAGCACAAGATGGGGAGGTTTCACACGTCTGATTTTATTTAATTTTTTCATTTGATTTATGTTTTTATTTGGTTTGATAATTCACTGCTGGTGAAAATATAAAATATAAAAATATTTAAAAGAAGGTGGACTTTAAAAAAACATTGCAATTTCCATTTACAATTTTTCAAGTAAGCATTGAAATATTTACAAACATTTGATGTACAGCAAAGGAAAAATTATTATTATTATTATTATTATTATTATTATTATTATTATTATTATTATTCCTGCTATAATACCTACCGCGTTTAATATCTTAAAAACACCTATTTTTAAACCCTGAAACGCTTTGAAACAATTTTTTGACAGTGGAAACAATAAATAAACCCCAACCCTACCCATAGCATATACTGCCACCCAAGGTAACTACCCCCCTACCCCAAAACTCACCCGGACAACACTTCTGTAAAGCCCGGTTCTCTTACCTTTAGTCGCGTCCGGCCGCGCCACAGCGATACAAAGCGATCCCACAGCGGTTCAGTCAGACACGATGTGAGGGGACGCTGCCCAGCAGCCTCTCTCGCCCCCCGGACAGCTGGCCTTGGCGTTTGAGTCTCTTGAACCGCTGTTGTTGTCATGTCAAGGGTCGTTGGAGCGCTAAGGAAAGAGGCAGGGTATGGTTTTGTCAGACAATATGCTTTTTAACACCTCGCAAAAAAAAAAAAAGAGAGGCGCGGACACGGCGCGTGTGACACCTGTCTTGAGAATTAGACAGGTATGATTTTTAATATAAACAAACTTAGTCCCGCCCACTTGACTGCGCCTTTAAAAACAAAAAGATCTTTAACCGTGCAGAGGTTCCAATTTTCGAATCTGAAAAGAACGCGCGTTCCAAATTTAGCTCCACCAGGGGGGGGGGGAACTATGCATTATTATATTATTATTATTTATTTCTTAGCAGATACCCTTATTCAGGGCGACTTACAATTGTTACAAGATATCACATTATTTTTTACATATAATTCCCCATTTATACAGTTGGGTGTTTACTGGAGCAATCTAGGTAAAGTACCTTGCTTAAGGGTACAGCAGCAGTGTCCCCCACCTGGGATTGAACCCATGACCCTCCGGTTAAGAGTCCAGAGCCCTAACCACTACTCCACACTGCTGCAGAGACCCTTCCAATAGGAGCTCGTTTGTTTTACGTCTCATCCTATATATCATTCAGGGTCTCAAATGATGGAGCACAAGGAGGTGAAGTGACTTGCTCAGGGTCACACACACACACACACACACACACACACAGGGAGGCAGTGGCTGAGCTGGGTTTGAACCAGAAACCTCCTGGTAACAAGTCCCTGTCTCTAATCAGTGGGCTACTAAGCCTCCCATGTTACATGTGTTATCTTAAAAGGCGTTTGTTGTAAAAAAAAAATAAAAAATAAAAGCATCTGTCTTCGAAACCTGAAAGCACTCGAGACAGACGTAGTTACCATTTTCACGCTATCCCAGTCTCACTGCTTTAAAATAAAATACAAAAACAACCCCATCCCCTTCTTATATTGTAATTGGTTTATGACTCTGGGGGTTCTGACTCGATTCATAACGCATAGTAAAACCAGCAATTAATCTTCGTGATTAGAGGAGATTACACTTCCATAAGACTAGATATTAGAGCTAACTCCGTGTAATGCGAGGTACTCAGAGGCTAGTGTATGTGTCTGGGAATAAAATAATAACAAAAACTCAATTAAAAATTGTAATTAAAAAAAGAATAAGAAGCGAGACTAAGAGGATTCGCGTTTAGAGCGTTTTGAAATTAGTCTTTTCTTAGGGCGGTAGAATTGGCAAGAGCTCCAAAAACACGGTGTGACGTCATTTTTCCTACTTCGCCAAAACGTGCTACATCATTAGAATGTGGTACACGCACCAACCCGTGTCCCTTGTGATGTCAGAAAGTGGTACGCTGTCACATTGAAAGTGGTACGCTGTCACATTGAAAGTGGTACGCTGTCAGATTGTGGTACAGGTGCAATCAATTGCGATCTGATGGTTGTTTTCCTATTGTCAAAAAGTGGTACATTTACCATTGATTACATATTATTTTTTTCATTTTTTTTTGCAAACTTAAACTGGAAACAGACAATCGATTTCTCTAAAAAGAAAAAAAAAACAAATCACAACGAACAAGACAAAACGAGAAGACCACCGCAGAGTTGCAGAGTTAAAAAAAAATACAAGACCCGATGTATTGCATGTGATAAATAATCGCATGCTGTTTCCTTAATGGTGGGAAAATATGATAAATGACATTAAAAACGAAGTAAAAAAACTAGAAAATATGATACATTCAATTCACAAAGATGCAAAAGACCTAAAACAGCAGAACCTGTCTGATTTGAATTGATGCTTCCCTGCTTTCGCTGTGTACCGCATACCTGACAATAGCACGACACCGGTAGCAAAATATGACATTATAAGCGTCACATTTTGCTACCTGGTCAAAGTATGCTACCTGTACCAAAATTTCATCTATTTTTTGCTTTTTTCATTTTAAAAATATAGTATGCTTTACCGGTCGTTAACAGCAGCTGCCTGTCTGTATTTAAAATAAAACGAATTAGGCTATTACATGCAGAGTGAAATGTAACCACGAAACACGTACTTTCTCATCCAAAGAAAATAGGTCACAGTTTTTGATGAACCTCCTCGGTCTTAAGGATTTTTTTTTTAAAATATGTAAATAATATGCAAACTGCATCTTCCTGTTGCAAATCAATTTAATATTTAGAAGCGTCGGATTTTCTTAGTTAAGAAACTTTGATGCTGTTACTGACAGCCACCACCAGATGTCGCCAATCTTCTATCTTCAGAAATGCAATATTCTCTTTAGACGTAGCTGAGTCCAGGAGGAATGGTAATTTTCCTATGTTGAAGAACACGATAATATAACTTCTAGGACTGTATACACACCCAAAATCCTGATGCACCGAGTTTTTTTCAGGACAGAGTATTATTTATTTATTTTTTTTATACATGGGGCGTTCCTACTGTAAAAGTACTATCCAACCGCCCATTGCCCCTGCCGTCACTTCAAAATTACAGCCACTAGTATAATATAAAAAAAGTTAATGATCGTGAAATAGCCTATATTGTCAACACAGTGTACAGACATGTTTACCACGCTTGGTGGGCCGAATCGCCTTTTCTCTTTCTAGAATTTCTTATGTTCTTAATAGGAGGCTGTGTGGTCCAGTGGTTAAAGAAAAGGGCTTGTAACCAGGAGGTCCCCGGTTCAAATCCCACCTCAGCCACTGACTCATTGTGTGACCCTGAGCAAGTCACTTCACCTCCTTGTGCTCCGTCTTTCGGGTGAGACGTAATTGTAAGTGACTCTGCAGCTGATGCATAGTTCACACACCCTAGTCTCTGTAGGTTGCCTTGGATAAAGGCGTCTGCTAAATAAACACATAATAATCGAGGGCTTAGAATCAGAGGGGCGTAAAAGTGACATTTTCATAATTTCACAGGAGAGCAATTTGCCATTGAACAGCAGAGTATCAATATAATTTTGAAGAAAATGAAAGAGTTTAAAATATTTTTGAATTTGAAACTTCAAAAAGCAAGAATAGCACTTTAATTTTTTCTTAAAAGTTAAATTTTCCATAATAACACACTGAAATGAATACCCATTACAGATACAAGTGAGGTTTTCTTCACTAGTGATACCCCAGACTTGTTTCTGTTCAATTTAATAACAATTAATAAATCAACATGCATCTTTAAAATATAAAATATAAATGTTCACATATACAGTCATATTTCACAAATTATACTTTAAAAAAAATACTACTGTAAAATATAATTTACAAGATGTTCTACAATGGACATGGTCTGGTTCTTATTCTGTAGTGAATTCATTGCTTGAATTCTCAATTTAACTGAGTAAAATATCCACAAAATTAGACTTTTCCACAAAACTTTATTTTACCGCGCTTTTTTCCAGCCATTTTGACTCCTCTGCTGTCACAGAGCCGTCCCACAATGCAACACTCAGTGCCAGGAGGGCGGAAGTGTGCTTGTTACGCCGTCCTGCACTAAGTTTAAATTTTGCACTTGTGTCTTTATAACTTTCTCACTTTATTCAGTGCAGTTTGTGATTTCAGTCGGGTCATTTTGGCACTAGACAGATCACATAAAGAGCTTTAGTTTAATATATAATATGCCATTCTGACAGAAATGTCACTTCTGCCCCTCTAGCTGGTTCCCATGCCTCGTTATTATTATTAGTTTATTTAGCAGACGCCTTTATCCAAGGCGACTTACAGAGGCTAGGGTGTGTGAACTATGCATCAGCTGCAGAGTCACTTACAATTACGTCTCACCCGAAAGACGGAGCACAAGGAGGTGAAGTGACTTGCTCAGGGTCACACAATGAGTCAGTGGCTGAGGCGGGATTTGAACCGGGGACCTCCTGGTTACAAGCCCTTTTCTTTAACCACTGGACCACACAGTCACAGTTATGTTCTGATCAATTTGTTTGATAAGTTATGTATTTCACTTGCTACCCAGCAAACGTACGAATTGGGCCCATGAGGGCAAAAACATGGGCACCGTGGGCATGTTCAGCCCATGCAAAACCCGCACTGGCCCAATTCGGGAACAGCAGAGTACAGCCACCATAGCTGAGCCAATGCTGGGCCAGTACACACTAAAACCGAAGCTATACAGTAGAAAAAAAACATGTGTGTTCATAAGTCAGTCATTTTAACACAGTGTACTCATTTCCATTGAATTTGTCGCTATCCTTTCTTTCTTTTTTTTACAGCTCGTTCAATTTTCTCAACACCGCTGCAGAATAAAGGCTTGTTTCGAAGTTGCTTCGGTAATATTAAAACGCTTTTATTGGGTTTCCGAAAGAAAAAAAAATCCATAAATCGAATTCCCATTTACAAAGAGCTTTGTCATCGCCGAAACCCCCTATAAATATGTATGAACCAACTGTGCCAGCTTCACTGCGCATAAATGTCTTATGATTGTTTATCACCTGGCTTTTTGCAGCTAAAACCATTTATGATGCTTTAAAAAAAAAAAAATGGAACATGAAAAATGAGTAAATTAGTCTACAGCTGGAGGACTATTAAATTCTATTAGGATTGATAGAGCATTAAACACGCCATTGTTAATAGCGGCATACTTATCTAGATTTTAAAGAGAGTTTTTTTTATCATTAATATACAGCTCAAGTCTCTCTGCCTGCTGTGCCGTCTCGTGTTCCCTTCAGCTTCAGATCTAACCTGTGTTACATATAGGAGGCTGTGTGGTCCAGTGGTTAAAGAAAAGGGCTTGTAACCAGGAGGTCCCAGGTTCAAATCCCACTGACTCATTGTGTGACCCTGAGCAAGTCACTTAACCTCCTTGTGCTCCGTCTTTCGGGTGAGACGTAGTTGTAAGTGACTCTGCAGCTGATGCATAGTTCACACACCCTAGTCTCTGTAAGTCGCCTTGGATAAAGGCGTCTGCTAAATAAACTAATAATAATAATGTATCAATGACCGATAACTGGAACTGAAGAGAGCGCTTGGGCTCAAAACCACACTGATCAAACTGCTAGAAGAACCACGCACAACCACACACAGGGACCGGCAATGTAACATACAGAAAGCTTTTGCTCTGCATGAATACAAATCTACGCATAGTTCCCCGAGGCGTGTTATATAATCGGAAAAGTGGGTCTACGTGAAACGCTCCCCAAATAGGGTCGAATCTGTCTTAGTTTGAAATTTAGAAGCCAGCAATTGGCTTAATAATACTTTGAGGGCATCAGGGTGCTTAATTAGCAGAGAGAGAGAGATTGATTGATTTGCAACGGTAATTAATCCTGGACTTGCTCATTAGCTCCAAAACTTCATTGTGGTCTTTTTTGTTGATTAATTATTATTATTAATAAACATGTCATGTCATTAAGTCGTCCCGGGGTAGCTGTGAAAGAGAGAACGGCCACAAAATTAGAAACGGTGTCTGTGTTGCACGTCAAAGCTAAGGACAAAAGATGCATGTCCCTGTCGGTGGCTGCGTCACTCACCCGTGGAACTGTCTCACTTCCGAGTGTCTCTCGAACGCCGGGGCGTTCTAAATGAACAATGCCAGACACGTCATCAGTCTGTGTAAAAACGCCTCGGTACGCTAGCCTACTGCATGCATTATAAAAAGACAATATGTGGAAATGATTGCAAAACGAACCGCTGGAATGCAATATTTGACAATTCACAAAATAGCATTACAAAAAAAGAGCTGGACTTAGTGTTTCAAACGCCTAATAAAATCGCATTGATCAGTTTGCTTCAGTAGCGAGTTGGTAGCAGCGTGTGTAAACAGAGGGTATCGCGTCTCACAGTTTCAGATTTGACAGACTGCCGTTTTGATTTGAATCGAGAGCGGCATGAAACATCAAGGGTGAACCATATTTTACTATAGTTATTGGTTGTTGTTTTTTTTTTAACCATGCGTTTTCTTGCATATCAAATAACAAAAAGGTCTCTATAAAACGATTCAAAAATAAAACAATTACTGCAAAATTGCCCTGCAGTGTGTGTGTGTGTGTGTGTGTGTGTGTGTTTCAGTGTGTGTGTCTCAGTGTGTGTGTGTGTGTCTCAGTGTGTGTGTGTGTATCTCAGTGTGTGTGTGTCTCAGTGTGTGTGTGTGTGTCTCAGTGTGTGTGTGTCTCAGTGTGTGTGTGTGTGTGTGTCTCAGTGTGTGTGTCAGTGTGTGTGTTTTATCCTGACATACGTTCTGCTCTACTAATTAAGAGCAAACTCCCAAAGAGTGTCTCACTAACAGCCTGGTTTTTTTGTTGTTGTTGGGTTTTTTTGCAGCTCAGACTGTAGGTGGTATTTCTCATGGGAAAATGCATTAAGATGACTGATGACTTCAAATAAATGTTCCAACCTTTTTTTTTTAAGAATACAGAGCTCCTTATTATCACAGACAATTGGGCATGTTTCCTATTGCAAATAATAAAAACAAAAATAATAAAAGTCTTTAGTTCTGGTTGCATTTCAATGCAGGTCAGTGTATTTATATTATACTGATCCCTGCAGGTTCAGATTCGACATCCTATCGGTTGGGGTTGGGGTTGGGTTGGGGCTGGGTTTGGGGTTCCGGGTGGGGTTGGGGTTGGGGGTTGGGGTGGGTTGGGTTGGGGTTGGGTTGGGTTCCGGTTGGTGGTGGGTTTGTGGTTGGGGTTGGGTTGGGGTTGGGTTAGGTTCCGGTTGGGGGTGGGTTTGTGGTTGGGGTTGGGTTGGGGTTGGGGTTGGGGTTGGGGTTGGGTTGGATTGGGGTGGGTTTGGGGTTGGGTTGGGTTCGGTTGGGGGTGGGTTTGGGGTTGGGTTGGGTTCGGTTGTGGGTGGGTTTGTGGTTGGGGTTGGGGTTGGGTTGGGGTTGGGTTGGGTTCGGTTGGGGGTGGGTTTGGGGTTTGGTTGGGGTGGGGGTGGAGGTGGGGTTGGGGTTGGGTTAGGTTCAGTTGGGGGTGGGTTTGTGGTTGGGTTGGGGTTGGGTTGGGTTGGGTTGGGGTTGGGTTGGGTTCAGTTGGGGTTGGGGTTGGGGTTGGGGTTGGGTTGGGGTTGGGGTTGGGATTGGGTTGGGTTCAGTTTGGGGTTGGGGTGGGGTTGGGGGTGGGTTAGTGGTTGGGGTTGGGCTGGGTTCTGGTTGGGGATGGGTTTGTGGTTGGGGTTGGGTTAGGTTCGGTTGGGGTGGGTTTGTGGTTGGGGTTGGGTTGGGTTGGGTTGGGGTGGGGTTGGGGTTGGGGTTGGGTTGAGTTCGGTTGGGGTGGGTTTGTGGTTGGGGTTGGGTTGGGTTCGGTTGGGGTGGGTTTGTGGTTGGGGTTGGGTTGGGTTGGGTTGGGTTGGGGTGGGGTTGGGGTTGGGTTGAGTTCCGGTTGGGGGTGGGTTTGTGGTTGGGGTTGGGGTTGGTTTAGGTTTGGAGCTAGGGTTATGGTTAAGGTTAGAGTTAGGTTTGAATCCAACCTCTTAGGCTGTGACAGCCCTTAGAAAAGTTAACCACAATCGTTTAACTTTTCCATTGTTATGCTTTGTATTTACCACAGTTTACCATGGTTTATATTCTTTACCATACCTCTCTGTGCTTCCCTATGCTTCACCACACCTCTCTGTGCTTTACAATGCTTCCCTATGCTTTACCAGACCTCTCTGTGCTTTACAATGCTTCCCTATGCTTTACCAGACCTCTCTGTGCTTTACAATGCTTCCCTATGCTTTAGCAGACCTCTCCGTGCTTTACAATGCTTCCCTATGCTTTACCAGACCTCTCTGTGCTTTACAATGCTTCCCTATGCTTTACCAGACCTCTCTGTGCTTTACAATGCTTCCCTATGCTTTACCAGACCTCTCTGTGCTTTACAATGCTTCCCTATGCTTTACCAGACCTCTCTGTGCTTTACAATGCTTCTCTGTGCTTTACCAGATCTCTCTGTGCTTTACAATGCTTCCCTGTGCTTTACCAGACCTCTCTGTGCTTTACAATGCTTCCCTATGCTTTACCAGACCTCTCTGTGCTTTACAATGCTTCTCTATGCTTTACCAGACCTCTCTGTGCTTTACAATGCTTCCCTATGCTTTACCACACCTCTCTGTGCTTTACAATGCTTCCCTATGCTTTACCAGACCTCTCTGTGCTTTACAATGCTTCCCTATGCTTTACCACACCTCTCTGTGCTTTACAATGCTTCCCTATGCTTTACCAGACCTCTCTGTGCTTTACAATGCTTCCCTATGCTTTACCAGACCTCTCCGTGCTTTACAATGCTTCCCTATGCTTTACCACACCTCTCTGTGCTTTACAATGCTTCCCTATGCTTTACCAGACCTCTCTGTGCTTTACAATGCTTCCCTATGCTTTACCAGACCTCTCTGTGCTTTACAATGCTTCCCTGTGCTTTACCAGACCTCTCTGTGCTTTACAATGACATTGTCTTAAATTCATTGACAGTTTAGGCTTGTCTGAGTGTCACCAAATCCTTTCAGGTGCATTTCCATTCCAGTAAAGCCTATACACACGGGTTTCTCAGAAATGAACGCCCCCAGAATGGCCTAGCTGGCACTGTATTCGAAAGACTGACTCAGCGACAGGATGTTTTGAGCTTGGTGTTTTATTACAACAGTGGTGTGCCCTCGCCCTAATGCAGCTCCAGACCTTACAGACAGGAAGTACCTGTTTGCTCTTGGCGTGTTTCCACAAATCTTTTCCCCGGCCCCTGCTTCCTGTTTGTGTCACAGGGCTTGCAAGGTTTTATTCTTTCATCCAATGAAGTTTGTCGACTAGGAAGTAAAGAAGATCTGTCGATTTGATTGTGGAGTTTTTTTTTTTTTTTTAAATTATTATTATTATTATTATTAGTTTATTTAGCAGACGCCTTTATCCAAGGTGACTTACAGAGACTAGGGTGTGTGAACTATGCATCAGCTGCAGAGTCACTTACAACTACGTCTCACCCGAAAGACGGAGCACAAGGAGGTTAAGTGACTTGCTCAGGGTCACACAATGAGTCAGTGGCTGAGGTGGGATTTGAACCGGGGACCTCCTGGTTACAAGCCTGTTTCTTTAACCACTGGACCACACAGCCTCCATAAATATTTTGAAATTTTGAAAGATAGTCTCCCCTGGTAAAGGCACGGCCGCGTGGTGTGCAGGGGGGAGTCACACAGTCAGGGGAGCGCAGGGGTCCCCGAGGGTCTCCCCTGGTAAAGGCACGGCCGCGTGGTGTGCAGGGGGGAGTCACACAGTCAGGGGAGCGCAGGGGTCCCCGAGGGTCTCCCCTGGTAAAGGCACGGCCGCGTGGCGTGCAGGGGGGAGTCACACAGTCAGGGGAGCGCAGGGGTCCCCGAGGGTCTCCCCTGGTAAAGGCACGGCCGCGTGGTGTGCAGGGGGGAGTAGCACAGTCAGGGGAGCGCAGGAGCCCCCCCAAAAAAACCCGTCACAGAACTAAAGTTGTCCCGGTGACAATATTGCTCCTTCTCTCCCCTTTAATCGAATCCACACCGCCAAAAAAAATGTCTCTCTTCGTTCTGGGTTTCAACAAGTCAGCGTTTCCTCTCTCCCCTGAAATGCATAATTCAACCTGCCACCCACGCGTCTCAGCCAGCTAAACCCGAGTAAACAAAACGAGCCACACATACATATTCTATTCACTTCCAGAAAGGCTGTAAGGTTTTTATTTATTTATTTATTTATTTTTAATTTATTTTTTGATTCAGCGAGGCTGCAGCCGAAATGAAATGAATCAAAGGCGGGTTTCCGGTTCCAATTCTTTCATCGCCGCGGTGACATTAATCCCCTTTCTGCACTGTTAAGGTGACAGTTGTGATGTTGTTAGATATATATATTGATTTCGCCTCTGTGGTTGCAGTCTCGTTGGGCTGCATGATTTGAGCAGCCGGTGTTTTTAAGACCAATTTGACAGCCTCCTGCCCGCTGCGTTCAACCATTGAATCTACCGGCGCAGCGAACAGATTTTCATATTTCAAGAACGAATCTCCCAAATCTATGCGCTTTGATATTACTGTATGCAGAGCAAACGTTTAGCATCCACCCCCCTATAG